>CM055403.1:157343176-157378408 GCA_029228625.1 Pseudolycoriella hygida | reverse complement strand
CATGGACAAAATCAACAAGCAGGCGAACTTGCAGGGAAATGTCAAGGTGGGTGAGGTAATAATGAAAATTCTGGCCTATGCGGATGACTTGATTCTGTTGGCAGATAGTACCGCGGAGTTACAGGGTGGGATTGACTGCCTGAATGCGGCATGTGAGGAGTATGGGATGAAGATAAGTGTAGGGAAAACTAAGGTTATGCATATAGGCAAATCTCGGAAGGAGATAGCTTGCAATTTAAATGGGGAGGAGCTGGAGCAGGTTTCTGAATTCAAGTACTTAGGAACCATTTTTTCAGAGGATGGCAAGTTGGTTAGGGAATTTGAGGAAAGGAGGAAAATGGAAAACGCGGTGGCCAGTCAGTTGAGGTCGCACGTGTTCAACAAGAAGGAATTAAGTAGCGAAACGAAGTTAGCTATTCACAAGTCAATATTCCGGCCGACGATTCTGTATGGTAGTGAGAGTTGGGTGGATTGCGGATATCTAGTGCATGACCTGGAGGTTTCTGATATGAGGGTTCTTAGGAATATAGCGAAAGTTAATAGGAGGGAGCAGTGGGATAATCATATCAGAAACGACGACATTAGGGAAAACTTAGGGATTGCGTCAGTGGAAGAGGAAGCAAGGGCCAGTCGTCTACGTTGGTTTGGGCACGTTCAAAGGATGGGTAATAACAGGTTACCGAAAAGGATCTTGGGTGCACAGGTCCCGGGTGTTAGGCCAAGGGGTAGACCAAGGAGAAGATTTATAGATTCAATTAAATCAGATTTAGAAGTTAGGGGACTTTCTCTGGGCGAACAAACCATCTCCTTGGCAGGCGATAGAAGGGCATGGAGGACGATAGTTCACCATTCTGGGGTTGTGACATAAAGACCTCACACCGGAGGGTAATAATGGTCTATAAAGTTTGATGATGATGATGATGACAAACAAGATAAGCATTAGACCTCGCAGCATTTTTGGAACTCGTTTTGAGTTATTTTTGGTTTTTCAGAATATCTCGTATCACGGTGTGTAAAAGTACCTCGGGACTTAGATACTCTTACTCATCTGAATACGAGAAATCAAATTATATCCTTGTATAATAATATACTATTAGTATACAAAATTATTTTCCTTTGTTTATCAGCAATATAATAGCGTAATGCCAAGTGCTATTATCCGCATTTTTCAAATTTCTAGCGAAAGGAACCAATGTTCAAAACTACTTTGAAATATAAAGGAAGTTTTTTAAGAACAATTTTGAAGAGCGTTTTCCTGACTTTACCGCTTTACCGCTTTAGAATAAATTTGGTTAAAATCAGTTCAAGAGAATTTAAACATATTTGGATTCAAATTAACACCTTTATGTTTAAAAGAATTATTTGAGTTGCGAAATGCAATAAATTTTTTAGAACACATTCTACCTTTTTATATCCGAAAGTTTCGCTTCTATTCTAAAACTTGCATGCGTTACACTCAAATTACTGAAAAACATTGGACAATACATATAACCGTACGGTACTCCGTAAAATAATGCCTATTGTTCATTCGCTGACATAACAGTGCAATAAAACGCACATAGATCCAAAACAAAGATCTCCAGCTCTATTATAAATATTTCTTTGATGTATGGATTCTGTACTCAAAACAAAATAATAATTCCAGCAATACAAGGTCATACAGATGGTATTATTTTTCGATTTGCATGTTATTCGAGAAAAAGAAAAAGGAGATAATTTTTTCCAAATAATGTTTCTTGCATGTAGCTCTGAAGCTTTTGCTTTGTATTGTATAGAATACACAAAAACAGTATCAAAAACCGAAAACGTTATTTAATCAATATATTTTGGTTAGTAACGTCACACAGAGTTTCTGTCAAAACAAATATAACACTTAAGGAATCATTGGACGCGATGCGAAACGCATCGCGTAAGGTTTGTGTGAAAGCTCAACTTGACAAAAAAATTTGTTGTTCTGTTAAGTTGAGCTTTCACACAGACCTTACGCGATACGATTCGCATTGCGTTCAATATAATAAGCCCTTTAGAGTGACTCGACGTATTAGGGGAGTCAAAAACAGTCTGTATGTGCAACTTCGTGTCTAGATTTTTTTTATTTTGTAATCGCACAGTAAATTTTATGGCACAAGTGGCCGATTACAGCCCATAAGAATCACAAAAAATTTGAAAACCAATACCTCACGGTTCCTCGTAGTTTCTTCAGCAGGTTACACCACTTCCTCTAGGTATCTCAGGAAACTGAATTGTTGCCAACAGAACTTGTGGTCAGAGTAGATAACGGCGAATTTTGAAAATACTAACCTCGTTATTTCCTCTGATAACATGTGGTGACTGATTACTTCTTGCTGTTGGTGTATCTGGACTCTAAAATCAAATTCATTTGTGACATATCACCAGGGCCGTAGAGAAAAATGTCGAGCCCGGGGTGGGGTTGTAGAGGGGGATTGGGAAAATAATAATATATTGATATGTAAAGCCTTATTTGATACGTCGTTACAACGCAACTAATTTCCTCTAAGTCAGAGAAGAATTTGTTGCAGTACAGGCAGCTTATCTCTATCATAAATACTTGAAAACCCAAATTAGTTAATGCAAGGCGAACAATTTCGAGGACTTTTTATTTTTTATTTACATTTGGCGCCGCATGCAAAATTTTTAGGCAAAGTTTTTTAGGTTATTTTAGTAAATCATAGTAATCGCAGGCGAAAATTGAACATTTTGTTCCATTTTTTTACTTTCGACACAGGAAGGATCCTTAAAAAACCGGCCAGGTCCCCTTGAAAAGCCCGATCCGGGTAATTTACCCCGTTCTCCCCAACCTCTTCTCCAATCGAGCCTGCATATTACGCTTACAAAAATGTTAAAGAAAACATATAATGAATCGGCGTCAATTCGATAACTATAATTAAAAACAAAAAATTTTTGATGGCGTCTTGATGTCGAAAACTTAATAGTCGAAGTGCTTAAGGTATTGAGACGTTAAATTCTATATGAAAAAAAGGACCGAAACATAGCCCGACAAGAGTTCCGGGTGAAAGGGATCCTTCCGCTTGCTGCAATGCATCAGCTTCGGCAACCACAACCTGAGCGAATAATTGACTCCAAAAACTCGCTTGATAAGGTTCGAAGCCTCTAGCCCCAGTAGCAAGAATGTTTTCCGCAATATTTTATACAACCTCACGAAAAAACTATCATGAATATAACTCTCCGGTGCCATTACAAAAGTGTAATCGTCGACTCAAATTTTTATTTCACCTACCCAAATAATTTATCCTCAATTTGTCCTATGCGTCCGACACAAAAAAAATAATTTGTCCTACCTTGGGGTCGGAGATATAGAGGTGTACTAAAACGCCAAAAAGCTCAAAATCGCTTTTTTGAAAACTATAAAAGGTAGAGAAAAATTGGTGATGCCATTAATTTGTCCTCAATTTGTCCTAAATTCTTGACACTTTGAAATTAGTGTACTGACACTTCCGTAGTGTAAAATTGGATTACTAAATTTTAAAGTGTTTTGTACTAAAAACTTTAGTACAGTAAAAATTTGTCCTTTCAGAATATATATTCACAATTTTCAAAACATTTCCTCAAACAATACTATAAAAGATTATTTTCTTGGAGTTGTACTAAAAGCTATATTTAAATATGCCCGTAGAAACGTTCGGACTCTTGAATTTTCTAATTAAAAAATTTGTCCTCAATTTGTCCATTGCGTATGTGAAATCAGATAATTGCATAATGGCGTATATAACCAGAAAATAGAGTGTACTAAAAAAATAATAAAAGCTCTTCGAAAGCTCCCAAACTAGAAAATCGCTAAAAACAAAACTTATTAACAAAGACACTATTATAAAAATATGTTATTAGGAAAGGACAAAATGAGGACATATTTTTGGTGCCCATTAAATTTTCAGATTAGATAAGGAATAAAAATCTTCAACAAGACATATGAGAAAGTTCACTTCGGTTCCCTAGCGTCGCCGGTTCGAATCCGATCGGCGACACTTTTTTTTTGTTGTTTCTTTCGATGATTCGGAAAGGACAAAATGAGGACATATTTTTGGTGCTCATTAAATTTTCAGATTAGAGAAGGAATAAAAATCTTCAACAAGACATATGAGAAAGTTCACTTCGGTTCCCTAGCGTCGCCGGTTCGAATCCGATCGGCGACACTTTTTTTGCTGTTTCTTTCGATGATTCGGAAAGGACAAAATGAGGACATATTTTTGGTGCCCATTAAATTTTCAGATTAGAGAAGGAATAAAAATCTTCAACAAGACATACGAGAAAGTTCACTTCGGTTACCTAGCGTCGCCTCTAACTTGAAAGCAATTGTACCTGTTTAACACTCCCACATACTTCGAAGCAATGTCAATATAATTTAAGTGCATCTTATTGGCTTGTTTGTTGCCGTTATATAAGATATTCATTCTTTTAGGCTAATCACTGTTTGCTTCTCTTTTAGTTGGGTTACATTTTTGTATCAGGCTAGACACACAAAAATGTACATCGATTTGAAAAGAATTACTTGAAAAGAAAAAAATAACTTGATAATGAAATTAATAGATTTATCGAAAAAAAATTCACCAAATTTGTAAGTAAGAGGTTTTTCTTTCAATGGTACCCGGATTGAAATAGGGAACCCCAAGGCATTTTAATTAAGTATAAGGTCATAAAGTGCACATTTAGAGGTCTCTGTAAAATAGAATCATTCGGCCGGAAGTGCTACTTAATATGAATTAATGTAATTCCTCCAAAAATACTTTTTTAAAATAATTATCCAAAATTCATGCAAAAGTTGTTAGGGGCCGTTCATAAAGGGCTAGTGAAGTGCTACCGAACAAGGTGTCACTCAACCATGGGGTCTATGAGGCTGACGCGACATTTGACATTTGATTGAAGACCTCCAGAACGTGTTGTTTATATAAAACGTATCAATGTTTTGTCGAAAATTGAATTCATTTCAAAACATAAGCAAAGACCCGTACGCATCAGAATAGGAATAGATGTGGCCAACAGAATAGATGGTGCAAAAAGACTAGAACGTATCTAAATATACAAATAAGCAAACAATCCAACGTTTTCTGCTCTCTTATAACTGTAAGAATTTCAAAGATCTATAGAAATTAGCCAAGTTAATGTCAAAGGCCCTACGTCTCAGACCATTCAAGTCTAGAAAATGTTATATCCAAGAATTGGGCTTTTTTTCTCTAAAACTTTGAAACACGTCTTCTGAAATTTCATTCTCTACAACTTTGCCTTTGGAAGCAACACTACCTCTCATAGTTCTAGAAATATGGGTCATCACTCCCAATTTTAGATGTGGTCGAATCCCAAGATTGGATCATTTTTCCGTAAGCCCCTGAGACACTGTTTCTCTAAAATGTTATTTTGTACAACTTTGCCTTTGACACTAAATCTCCATATTGCATAGTTAAGGAAATATAAACAAAAACTGTTTTCGTATATGGCCAAGAAACTCAATTTCGTCAATTCCATTGGTCCCAGTGGCCAGACCCCTGACCCGATTCTCACAAAATTTTTTTTCCAGTTTTGTGACGACAAATGCTTTCATTTGAACCAAAATGAGCAATTTCTGTGCTATACTTGATGACGTATTTGCGAAAATCTTTCACCGACCCTCGAAAATTTCGTGTCCGACCTCCACTTTTTCGACCATATTTTCGGCCGATTTTGCTCATCCTCGTACTTGAATCATGGGAGACATTTATCTTTCAGGGAAAAAAAGTTTAGAGTGATCGGTCGAGTCGTTTGGAAAAAGAAAGTGGACGAACGGACATTTTTTTATTGCTAATTCGTCATATTTAGACGATAATAAATGAATCCCCCACCTCTCACCTCGATCTACCCTATTTTACAATAAAGTTGTTTGTAGTAAACGTATAGGACCTTTGTACTTCGCACGGGGTCCACAAATTAATCACTAAGCCACAAAAAAAAAACGCCCCCCCCCCTTGCAGATTTTATCTTTTATACATTGCCCTGAATTCATTCGAGTTTCGTTACTTAGGCTGGGGGCCCCCTGACAATTCGTTCTCTGGCTACGGGCATGGTTGTAATTTATTATGGAACAAGTGTTTTTCACCAAAGTGAAAATTAGCCCATCTCAGAACATCTCAGAACATGTCACAGAATATTCAGATGCCATCAGAGAGGAAAAGCCGACAAAAGCACCTTGGCGGCTGCATCATCAGCTATAGCCCGATAAAATACCAACAACCAAAAACATTGCTAGTTTAGGAAGGATCCAATAAAGTACAAGTGTTTTCTTTTCAAGCAGCTAATGTATTGTTCCAATTGTGGCAAGAAAGTGATGTCAATTGTTTCAATAATATTCCGATGGATGTGTCCTCTTCAAAAACAATTGGACTATATTTTTCAAATCTTCACCTGAGGATAAATCGAAGCTTAAAACGATCTAAACGTAGTAAACAGTAGTATATTAGGGTGTTTGTGTTTATCTGAAGATTAACTTTAAACAAAAAACGGTAATTCGTACTTATTTATTTTTTATTATCCTGTCGGACAAAACATAAATTTTGTGTGTGTCGAAAATATGAACAGCCTCTGAGTTTCATGTGTGTAAAATCAATTGCAACGAAGGAATTTATATTTTAGACATACTATACATTCACTCGTTTTATCGTTCTCAGCTGTGTTTTGCCAATAGCAAAAATCTGAAAGCGATGATATACGAGTGAATGTGTAGAATGTTTAAAATATAAATACCTTCAAAATTTTGTTCTCCTTTAGCAAATTAAATTGAATTTTACAAACAAATAACCGAAAACAATTTGCATATTTATTGTCCACTGTAACCTAAGAAAAAATGTGTTTTTGACTTTTGTCTTTTCAATTGTGCGATAGATACAACAATATGAAGTGCTTTCTATGTCCGAACGACTTCGGTGAAGTCGACGCATTGATATCCATATTCAAAATAGTCATGGTGTTAAAGGGAAAGCACGATGTACTTGCACGCTATGTTTTAGCACATTTGGAGATTTTAGTCGGTTCAAAAAACACATTGAAAAATGCTCTAACAAAATAATAAACACAAATATGGAAACATACGAGCGGCTAATCAGATGCGAGTTTAATGAAGAATTAGATAATTTTAAAGATGCCTTATGTGAAAATGCACTTGCTCTCGTTTTAAAATTGTGTGCGAGGCCAAATTTCCCCAGAAATGCTGTGTTCGACATCATTGATGAGATAACAAAGTTCATAAAACGAATAACGAATGGTAATATGAGTAAATAATTTTCATTTATATCAAGTACTAAGATTGTTTACTGTTATAGGTCTTAAAACAGTTGTGAAACCGGAAACTCCAGATCCATTGCTACAAAAATTTATTATGACAGTAGAATGTGCCTTCGATCCAATAGATACCGAAAGCAAACTCATTACCTTATTGAATCGAAGAAACTTGACGGATGACTTAATAAAGATTGATGTTGCTTTAAATAAACGGATTGATTCCGGACTCCGGAAGAGAATTTTTACTAGAGCACCGATGAGCATGAGGCGGTTATCGAAGCTACAATCGAACGACCCAAATGCACACTGGTGATAATGCAAATTATTCATCAAATTAAGCAATTTTTTGAAATGCCTAATGTATTCGATAAGGTGCAAGCGCACGTTGCGGCAATTCGATCTCATCCACATTTGAATCATTTCATTAAAGGTAAGCATAGTGCCGAGATGATTTAGAGGTTATTCAAATAGAACCAAAAACCAGCTTCCAATTTTTTCAACTCACATTGGAAGCTGATTTTAATTCAATTGTGCCGAGTTAGGCGACAATTTATTGAATAATTTTTGATCACAGGAGTTTTTTATGGAACAAAATGTCAAATAGAACGGAACGTTACTCAATAAGGGGGCGGGTGTCCTTAAAAGTGTGCGAAAACGTGCGCAGAAAATCGATTCAAAAACCCTCACTAATTGTAAAAGTTTCCAAAAATAATTGTGTCTGGTACGGCCCTAAAGTTTGCTTACCAGCACGCTGGCACGTTTAGGATGAAGTCTTTAAAAGCGTTCGAGACGGAGGGGGTAAACCGTTAAGAATGATATCGCAAAAACTTGAAGCAATTCGGCTTATTCAGTTGTTAAAATTGAGCATTGGTGTCTTTCAGTTTTTATTGCGGAGGTCCACTTATTTTAGTGGACGGGTGGCTTAGTGGTGAAGGCGCTGGACTGCCACGACTGCCACGTAGAAGACCCGGGTTCAAGCCCCGGAACGGAGAATTTTTCCCTGAGAAATTATAGACTGTACAACGTGCCTAACTAAGTTCACCCAAGCTTCATAAATTGGGTAGTTTCGGTATTCGATGCCCGAAACGAAAAATCAAGGTACACGAATATGTGACGTCACTCACATATGGAGAGAAGAACACACATGTGTACTTTCGCCACGACTGGATCACCATCTGTAGAACAATAGGAGAAGCAATGTCAGCGTGAATCAGTCAAATACAATGGCGCATCGGTGTACGATTTTCAACTAATCAACACAAGATGAAGCCTACAATCAACGAATGTGATTGGCAAGAAAGGAATGTGAATCGAATGGCAGCCCAGTATGAATTTACAATGGGCCTTCACGAAGTCTGCACTGGACGAAAAATGCCATCAAACGTCGGTTGCCGAATCAGTTGGCTAGGCCATCCTCCCGGCAAACTGCATAAAAATAAGAATGAACTGTGTAAAAGTGGTTATTTAAATGTAACCATACGCTAAATAAATAAACTTCTTTTAGTATTTCAGTGAAATTGGACATCACTTGAAGGAGGGAAAGGTGGTAAAGTTGGGATGGCTTCAAAAATGAACAGAAATATTCTATGTCGAAGATTTCGCGATATCACTCAAAAAATTAATTGACTTTCTAACTTATTTCGAAGGTTCAGTTTGGCAAGATAAAATCAGCAATTATAGAGACGGAGAAACAGTGATTCCATACAATTTTTATGGCGATGGTGTACAGTTAAACAATCAACTCGGACCTCATACAGACACAGGATTACAAAATTTCAATTACATTACTTTTCCAACTATTCCCACTGAATATCAATCAAGGCTAAACAATATAATGGTCGCTTCACTATGTGACGGTACGAAAACCCTCTTAAAATGTTTTTGCATCTCAATTTTTGTACATTCAGGTCAAAGGGAATAGACCTGTACTTCTTTTAACACCGCAAAATCCTGCCCAGAAGTACAAACTATCTATTCATTTCGACCCAAAATGTAATATTTTCGATGCTGGAAGTGCAACTACGGTATTCAAAATCTTTGGCAAATTAAAAGAGTTTGGAAAGTTGTGCAAATTTGGAGTGTAGAAATAACTCAAATTTTTCATCTAGAAAAAACTATTAGAGCGTATGGAACACACGCTGTATTCAGTCATGTTATTCGCGAATTGACGGGGCGTTGGCTTACGATGGGATTGTCATCAATGTGAATAATCAGCACAAGAGACTATATTTCTTGCTGGGAATATTCGAAGGTAATAGCGGAAGGACAGCGTAATTCAAAAACTAACAGAACTTTAATTTATTAGGAGACAACAAAGAGTCTAACAGGAGCTTAGATTTCCCAAACTCACACAGCGCAAATTACTACTGTCGCTTTTGTCGGCTGAACAAAGAAGCAATGAGTAAAGAAACCGAAGAAAAAGTAGTTTTTGAGAACTGAGGACAATTACTCAGAAGATGTCCTGATAGAGAACATGACGCTGACAGGAGTTAAAGTTTGGTCCGTTTTTAATGCTGTACCACATTTTCATGTAGTGAACGGTACAGCTAATGATCTATGTCACGATCTTTTGGAAGGGGTGCTTTCGTACAGTTACCATAGTTTGCTGCGAAGTTTTATTTTTGATCAAAGTAAGACATCGATAGTATTTCGAATCGCTAGCCGTGGCAACAGTAAATGGGATTTTTAAAAGCACACTGCTCTCACACGTCACGCACTAAACGCACTCTGAATTAAATTTAACAGATTTAACATCATTATGTGGTTAAACTTATTCTAGCCTCAGACCTAGTTTATTAGTAAATTTAGCATGATTATAAGATGAGATCACAAATTTTGATATGCCGTATGGTTGTTGAACAAGAAGTATTGATGACAGAAAATGTCCACAAAATCAAAATTGTTTGATCAAAAAATGTGATGAAGTATGATGAAGATCTATGTTATGACAACTAGAGCGCAATTCTCATCTCTCTCATCCGTCAAATAAAAATGTTAAATGTATGTTTTCAGATTTAGCCAAATGTCAAGTTTAGCGGACGAGTAAATTTAACTCTTTCTTTAAAGTCTGAAAATCTAGAACAAAAGATATGACGAACAATATTTCAAGTATACATAAATCTTATGTGAAAGATTGTCAATCAATGTGTTTACGGTTGTTTTTGTCATGTGAATAAACATATTTTTAACTTGTTTGACTTCTGTCTGAGCTGCTTTATCAATTTTATTATTATTGGATTAAAATCCTCGGAATAGCTCAAAATTCAATTTATTTTTCCAAATATTTCGATCTTCAATTTAAGATCATTATCAATGGAAACTGAAACAATTTTTTGGATCATGATACACAATTTAACAAATGTTGACCAAAATTTACAATGACAAAGTTGCACTACTTATATAATGAGTGGTAAACAGTCGAAGATGTCGGCATTAATCATCTCTAATCTTTTAATTTTATATCACAGTTCTTTCCGAAATATCACAGTTCTGTTTTATTTAATAGGTAAGAGAGGACTAGGATAATACTAAATGATAATTAGATTAATTAATTAATATATTTTTTTGCATTGACAATATTCATCAACGTGCAACTTATGACTACTGACCAACATAATTGTGGTTAATATCGTTTGATTGTGTCTTTTAGAATTACGTTATATGTATTGGACAGATATTTACACTCTACTTGTTTATTGATCACATTATCTGTGGTTTTTATCGCTATCATTTCTAATACATCTCTATTTAACTTTTTTGGCTCTTTGTATAATATTTCCACGTTATCCCAATCTATAACGTGATTCGTGTCAATAATATGTTCGCACAATGCGCTATGTGATGCATTTTTGATTCTGATATTATATAAATGGCCACTAATGCGTTTTTGTAGTTTCTGAATCGTTTGTCCAATATATACTTTATTGCATGAGCAAGTGACTTTGTAAATTAATCCCGATTGTAAGTGTTTTGGGATTGCATCTTTGAGTTTAGTGAACAGTTTCTGTTGCAAGGTATTATTTCCTTTACCTACTACTTGGATATGGAACTGTGTTCCGAGGATTTTAATCCAATAATAATAAAAATGAATAAACATAAATAAAATGAGATCCTGAAATGTGTAATGTGTTGCCCCGCTTACTAGATCGGACTCATACACATACATGCATACATTCAAGCCACGTCTAGTCATAATATGTCAATGTTTAGCGTATAGTCCAGGTAATCGGTAAACAAGGGAGCAAGTTGTAAATTCTTCCAAATATACGGACGAGCTCAATTCACCACTATATTTTTTCATACTGTTGTCACAATAAGCGATTTTTCCACAAGTTTAAAATAAACTTTTCAACTTTTAAGTCCGAAAAAATTTCTTTCAGATTATTTAACGGTTGGTCAGTTAAATGAAAGAATAAAATCAGTTAACTTTGGACCTGACGATCGTGTAAACGTTCCACCACTCATTTTATCAGAACATTTTAAAAATGAGAGGAAAAAACTAAAAATGAATGCTGCTATTTTGCACACAATATAACTCTGATGATTGGTGACTTGATACCAGAACAAGATCAAGATGGCGAAAGTAATGAAGTTTGGGAATTCACAAGAAATTTAGTCGAATTGCTCGATTTATGCTATTTACCTTGGTATGAGCCACAGGACATTGAGAAATTAAGCAACAAGGTCAAAATTGTACTAAACAAATTCGAAGAGTTATTTGAAGATTTGAAACCGGTATTTCACTATTTGACACATTATGCAACGAATACAAGGAAGTATGGTCCTCTGCGATATGTGCAGACTATAAGGCAAGAAGGATAAAGTCATGAGTGTCTGTAGTAGTAGTTTTTTTTTTTTTTTTTTTCTCAAGGGTGAGAAAACCTTCAAAAGGCACCTGGTCCTCCTGGACCCAGGTAGTGTTGGATTTTTACCAACTAAAACCTCCTTCCTTGATCGCCACGCTCTCGTCTCCCCGGAACCGCCTCACAGCATTACTTCGGGGAGGGGCTGTGCTTTCGCACCTACTTTCTCAGATCCACTGCCAGTCTTCGTTGATCGTCTCTCCATGCACTTTGTAGCTTCACCATTATCTTCGCAATTGCGTTGTCCGCTACTTTCCACACTTCTTCGTCGCGACACATTTCCGATATTATGTTGTCGGCGTTTACGTCTGGCCTGCTCGCGGCTATCAGCTCACATCGCTCCTGTTCAAAACGGCGACAGACAAACACAACGTGCTCTGCAGTTTCTTCCTCTTCAACGCATGTCACGCAGAAAGGTGATTCCGCGTGTCCAAACCTATGCAGGTACTTCCTGTAGCACCCATGACCCGACCGGAACTGCGTCAGGTGGAAGCTAACCTCTCCGTGTTCCCTATTTACCCATGTGGTTACGTCCGGGATAAGCCTATGAGTCCATCTTCCATTTTCCGCGGAGTCCCACTCTCGCTGCCATTGACTCAGTGATTCGACTCTTACTTGTGCCCTCACTGTTTTGGTGTTTTGGCCCCCCCTTTCCTTCAGTCTGTGGCATTCACTGTCTTCCATCAGCATTATGCATATAGGCCTCGTTCCGGCTATCACACATACCGCTTCCGAGGAAATCGTTCTGTATGCGCTTGCTACCCTTATGCTTGACAACCTCTGGGTTTTTATCAACCTCCTACGGTTCCTCTTTGTGTCTAACGCCCTTATCCCCGCTGGTGCCCCGTAGCGCAGTATCGATAGGGTAACACTTGCTAGGAGCCTCCTTTTACTGCTGCGCGGTCCAAACCCATTCGGCATTATCATGGCCAGTGCTGCATTCGCTTTCATTGCCTTTTCGCACGTATAATCTACGTGGGCATTAAAGTTTCCACGATCGTCTAACATGACTCCAAGGTGTTTTAGCTGGCGAGTGGATGTGATCTCGTTCCCCTCGATGTTCATTACAATCCGCTCAGTTTTCCGACAATTGCTCACGAGCATGATCTCGGTTTTCTGATGGGCCAGCTTCAGTTTAGCCATTGTCATCCAACTTTCTACAGTTTCCAACGCCTCTTTCGTGACGACTTCCCCCTCCAACTTTGACGTTCCGATAACTATGAAAATTAGGTCGTCGGCAAAAGCAATCGTCGTAACCCATCTTGGCAGCTGCAGCCGCAGCGCTGCGTCGTACATCGTATTCCACAGCGTTGTTCCTAATATGGATCCTTGTGGAACACCAGCTGTGATGTCTACCATCTTTTTCCCTTCCCTGGTATCATACATTAGCACCCGTCGTTCGAAATAGCTTTTCATTACCCTGCAGAGTAAATCGGGGACTCTCATAGCATGCATTGCCTTAGCTATCTCCGTCCAGCTTGCGTTATTAAAGGCATTTTCAACGTCTATCTTCGTTATAACGCAGAAGCGGTTCCCTGTTCTTTTTTTCTCTCTCGTCCATTCTTGCGGAAAGTAGTTGTGTTTCCCACGTTTACCAGAACCACATTCAGTCTAGCTAGCGCTTCTTGTAGAATGAAGCCTCTTTCGTTTGTAAATCTACTGCCCCACTCAACTGCCCATGAGTTAAAGTCGCCTCCAATGTTGACTGGGCTTAATCCCGTTAGCTCTCCTGTGAGTAAGTCTAACATTCGTTCAAACTGTTCAATCGTCCATCTTGGTGGGGCATAACAGCTGACAATATACACTCCGTCAATTTTCGCAATCACGAATCCTTCGTGGGTGCCTGATACAACTTCTTGTATGGGATACTTTCCCGTCGTCAATATTGTGGCCATCCCGG
Source organism: Pseudolycoriella hygida (assembly GCA_029228625.1). Lineage (NCBI taxonomy): Eukaryota > Metazoa > Arthropoda > Insecta > Diptera > Sciaridae > Pseudolycoriella > Pseudolycoriella hygida. Next base: position 157,364,362 of record CM055403.1, on the reverse strand, counting down.
CTCTGTCAACAGCCCAGTTACCGTTGTTTTTATTAATTCGGTACGGTTCTGCAATAATTGCTACGTCACATTTTTGCTCCGCTGTGGCTTGCCAAAGAAGTTGTTGTGCCATGTCACAATGATTAAGGTTTATTTGGATCACTTCCATTCTTGTCCCGTCTTTGATTTAAGCGCCTGTTTATAGACTGGGCATCTCGCTCCACCCGTCACGTGGTCATTTTCTGACGTGCACAGCAGGCATTTTGGTGGTTTCGTGCAATCTCTTGCTAGGTGGTTTTCTTCCCCACATCTCCTGCACAACTTGGATCTATCTTCGTTCTTGCAGTTCCTTGCTTGGTGTCCAAAGTCCCTGCACTTAAAACACCTTTCCAACTGCTGGGCTTCCCTCAACGGGCATACGGACCAGCCCACCTTTATCTTGCCGATTTTCAGAATCTTAATCGCTGCGTCCACTGAAAGTTTTATTTCCGCCGTTTGGAGTTCGTCTCTCGTTTTTCTCATACGTATCGTCATGGAATCTATCTCGTCATTTATATTACCTTGCTCTTTCAGGGCTTTTCGAAGGTCTTCGCTTGTCGTGATTTCGTCCATATACCTACATTCAATCGTGGTCATGTGGGACAACGCTCTCACTTTTGCTGCTTCGCCCAGTGACTTCTTGACTAGTTCTTTATAATCTGCACTTTTAATTTCTGGGCCCTTCTTGAGTTCAAACAGCATTTCGCCTTTTTGCGTTCGTCTTATTCTCGAGACATTTTCACCCAGGTCCTTGAGGTCTGGGTCTTCTTTAATTTTTTTGAGGATATCGGCGTACGTCATTCCTGTTTCTGCCGCCACTATTAGAGCATCAGCTTTAGGTCTCAGACTTCTAAGCTTTTGCTTCTCGCTCTTCCCTTTCTTCTTTTTTCTCACCTCTCTCCACTCGCTTATACTGGGCTTCGGTGTTTGTGCATCCAGTCTGTTTGTGGTCCTTTCATTGTTTCTCCTGTCCCTTTTACTCCTTTTTGCCGCGCTTCTTGGAGTGGGCGTAATATCCGGTGTTTGTCTTCTTTTTGTCGAGAGCGGGGTGGCTAGCACCTCGATACCTTCGCCAACTTCAGTAACTTCGCCGACTTCAATGCCTGCTCTCGCCTTCTTGTAATTTGCTTCGAATCTCCGCATCCTCCACGGCTTATCTTCCTGTTCCACTTCGTTTAGGCAGGCTCGAATGCTGATCACCTTCGTCTTAATGTCTTTGTGCACGTTATTTTTATTTTGTATAAATTCGTGTAACTCTTTCACCATCTTTTTAACTAGCTCCAATTTTGTCTGCTTTGGTTCATCGTTGTCGTTGTTGTGGAGAACGTCTGTGTGGATAACCTCTATACTTCTCGCTTCCCTTCCCGGGGGCGACCTCGCCACTTTCGATCGTCTTGCGAACACGTCAAATAGCTGAACCTTCGATTGATCCATCCGCTGATCCTCCGATTTCCTCTGCTGATTTCCCTGTTGATTTTCTTGTTGATTTTCTTTTAACTCCTTCCCTTCCTTTCCTAATTCCATGCTGTTGGGTCCCCCCTCCAAGCCGCTATCTCCAACTCGATTGTGTAGTTACCTTCGTGATCTCATGGTTATCTATGCAAGCAGTGAGGCCATGCTAGGGTTGACACGGTCCTTCATGGGGCACCGCGTTCAGAGCCAGATCGGTATTAGTCAGGAATGTTCATCTGAGCCTACACCTCCGTTTCACAGGACGAGCTTTCGAACGTACTTGGAGGCCTGCCAAGGTTTTACCGGGACGGGGGCAACCATGATATTAGCCCACTAGCCGTTTCGTGAAGATGTCACCTTTCCTTATTAAGGTAGTGGAATACCACAGTTGTCAGCCCTTGTCAGCACCATGGTTTTCGTCAATTCACCTACCGATTTCTCTTCGTGTTCGTCTTCTGCTTGGAAGTATTCCTTAAAAACTTCCTCGTCGAAATTTCCCGTCTTCCATCTTCTCTCTTTTTCATGAGTCGTCTGTCTTATCGACACCGCGCCCTTCTTTACGGTATACCTCAGTGCCTGATGGTCGCTATATGTGTACCCTTCATCCACTCTCCAATTCAGATTGGGCACTAGTGCTGGACTGCAGAATGTAATGTCAATAATCGACTCTCGTCCGTTCTTGCGAAAGGTAGTTGTGTCTCCCACGTTTGCCAGGACCACATTCAGCCTTGCTAGCGCTTCTTGCAGCATGAAGCCTCTTTCATTTGTCAATCTACTACCCCACTCGACTGCCCATGCATTAAAGTCTCCTCCAATGTTAACTGGGCTTCGTCCCGTTAGCTCTCCTGTCATTAATTCCAGCATTCGTTCGAACTGCACAATCTTCCATCTTGGTGGTGCATAACAACTAGCAATATACACTCCGTCAATTTTTGCTATCACAAATCCCTCATGAGCGTCTGATACCACTTCTTGTATGGGATACCTTCCCGTCGTCAAAATTGCGGCCATCCCGGCTCTGTCAACAACCCAGTCACCGTTCTTTCTATCGCAACGGTACGGTTCTGCAATAATTGCTACGTCACATTTATTTTCCGCTGTGGCTTGCCAAAGAAGTTGTTGTGCCATGTCACAATGATTAAGATTTATTTGGATCACTTCCATTCTCGTTTCGTCTTAGATTTAAGCACCTGTTTAAAGACTGGGCATCTCGCTCCACCAGTCACGTGGTCACTCTCTGACGTACACAGCAGGCACCTTGGCTGGTTTGTGCACTCTCTTGCTAGGTGGTTTTCTCCTCCACATCTCCTGCAGAGCTTGGATCTATCTTCCCCCTTACAGTTCCTTGCCTGGTGCCCAAAGTCTGAAGCTGCTGTCTAGCTGCTGCATTTCCCTTATCGGGCATACAGTCCAGCCCACCTTTATCTTGCCGATTTTGAGAATCTTAATCGCTGCGTCCACTGGAAGTTTTATCTCCGCCGTTTGGAGTTCGCCTCTCGTTTTTCTCATGCGTATCGTCATTGAATCTAGCTCGTCATTGATGTCACCTTGCTCTTTCAGAGCTTTTTGAAGATCTTCATTTGTCGTGATTTCGTCCATATATCTGCACTCGATCGTCGTCATGTGGGACATCGCTCTCACTTTTGCTGATTCGCCCAGTGACCTCTTTATAATCTGCGCTCTTAATATCTGGGCCCTTCTTGAGCTCTAATAGCATTTCGCCTTTCTGCGTTCGTCTTATTCTCGATACCTTTTCGCCCAGGTCCTTGAGAGCTGCGTCACCTTTGATTTTTTTGAGGATATCAGCGTACGTCATTCCTTCTTCTGCCGCCACTATCAGAGCATCAGCTTTCGGTCTCAGCCTTTTAAGCTTTGATTTCTCATTCCTCTCTTTCTTCTTATTTTTCACCTCCCTCCACTCGCCAAGACTGGGCTTCGGGGTTTGTGCGTCCGGCCTCTTTGTGGTCTTTTCCGTATTCTTCTTGTCATTTTTGCTCCTTTTTGCCGCGTTTCTTGGTGTGGGTGTAGCGTCCGGCGTTTGCTTTCTCTTTGACGTACTTGGGGTAGCTAGCACCGCCATGACTTCGTCTGTTGTCTTCTTCGTGTCAGATTTACTCTCAGCTGTTTCTGATCTCCGCTTCCACGACTTGACTTCCACTTCTACTTCGTTTAGGCATGCCCGTATACCGACCACCTTCGTCCTAATTATTGTGTGCACATTGTTTTTAGCTGGTTCAACCTTTGCGCGGGTGCCTAGCCTACAGAAGTGGGTCGGTTAAGAGCCGATCTGCGAAATCCCTCAGCGAGGGTAAATTCGGTACCGCGGGGTACCCTGGATGTTGTTTGGTTAACCGATATGGCCTGCATCGAGGTCCTACGCTTGGTTGAGGTGCGAACGTGGTGGCTGTGGAAGATAGTTAACTGAGTCAAAGCAGTTCACGTGTTCAATTTGGGAGACTACGCCCCCTCTCCTTCAAAATAAGCTGCAGGTGCTGCTGGGTGGGCTATGGCATTTCCGCCGTATAGCCTCGCTCGTGCCCGAAATGTTTTTAGGCGCATTCCACTCGCCTCTGATGATGTGGCCTGCAAATGTAAAGAGCAGATCCAGTAATTTGTTCGTTTGTTTGACTATTTATTGTTACTTTGTGCGTGATTTCAACGATCAGACACAAATCCCTAAAACTAAAAAATTATTACTAACCGCGAAATAAAGAATGTCGACTTTTACTCAAGTTATTGTTTGGTTGAGCCTGAATGCTTAATTCATTTGAAGCCTTTTGACTGGTGATATATGCTAATTTTGTTTATTCTACAAATTGGTTTGAGTGATTGCTTTAAATTTTGGCTAATGAATTGATCTTGACTGTTTTATTACTACCTTGCGGACTTGTATTCTTCGTTTGAAAATGTTTGAATGATTCGACCTAAGCCTCTTAAACAATACTTGACCGGTTAATAAATTAAATAACTACAAAAAACTGATGAATAAACAAACGCGATTGACGAATTAAACAAAAATTCGGTGTAAATAAATTGAATGTTTCACTGGGTTACGTTACCTTGTTTTATTGTTTTGTATCACATATTTTCACTTCGTACCCTTTTCTATCTTTCTTGCCCATTTCCCCTTTTACTTCCTCTTATCTTCCTATTCTGCCACCTTATATTTCTGACTTCTTGCTACTTACTTCGATTTCCTTTTTTCTACGAACTTCCTCTTTTATGTTTCATTTCGATTTTCACTTAAATCCTTCTTCTAACTGTCGTTGCCTCCATTGTTGTTTTCATTAACTTTCTTTTTTTGCTTTCAACTTTGATTGTAATAGTTTCTAACTTCCGTTTGTACCTTCTTCTGATTTTGCTATATATTCCCAAACTTCATGCTTTACTCCTTTTCTTTGAACTTCGTTTTCTTAGCTCTCAACTTCCTTTATTTTCATTTACCTTCAACTGCCTTTAACTTTTTAAGTATGCTTGATTTGTTTACGTGTGTGCTTTCTTTGAATGGACTACTGACTTTGGCAGCCTCTTACATCCCACTTGTATCAACTTCTCTCGTATCCTCCATAACTAACCTTCATGTATCCTCTTCTAACTTCTCTCTTATTTTGACTCGAATGGACTACTGACTTTGGCAGCCTCTTACATCCCATTTGTATCAACTTCTCTCGTATCCTCCATAACTAACTGGCCCCAAATTTCCCTTTTAAAAGGGGTTTTTGTTGTGATATAAAGTACCATGCCACAACATTCTTTTTTATCATCTTTAATTTGAAAGCAGGAAATACCGTGGCAATCCTAATGTATTAGAATACATGTACCATACGATAAAAAGAGAACACATCCCAACATATCAAACACAACGACGTCATCGAAGCTTCGAGAGAGCAATGGCCGACAGTTTGATTGGTATAAATACTGGTCGCATAAAAGCATATTTAAGACTTTAGTTTTAACTCCCATGGTGTTTACTTCGCTAGCAACTGGGTTTTGACACCATTCCTTGCTGTCTCTAGTTATAGTTTAGGTGACAAGGTACACTTTGTACCGACATATCTGAATATTATTATTTGTATTTATGTAATGAAGGGACTCTGTACTCAACAAATGTGTAATCAAGAGGGAATAAAGGCTTGTTCACCCGTTAATCTAAGGACTTTTTACAAATAGCAAATTATCTTTTGGTAGAAAATAAACGATCATCTGTTATCGACAGCGACGGCATAAATAAACGATGCGCTGAGGTTGTTACTAATTCCATGTTACAACAATCGAAGTAACAGATTTCATAGCAAACACTAAGTGACACTTAAATGGAGAAATCGATTTCACATAGTAACGTTAACCTCTCAGAACGTTCTCAGAAAGATTCTCATAATTCTCATAATAATTCCTTATCGGAATGTCACGCTTGAGCGAAACCTTTACTGAAATATGGGATAAATAATATGTAATAAAAATAGGTTTGCGAAATTTCGATTCCACCCAAGTTTGTTGATAACTTATGCAAAAAAATAACTTCAAAGATTATGAAAAGCAGAGCGATCACTCCATTCAACGCAGTATATTCAGATCGGTTGAAAAGAAAACTTTGCATAATACTTTGCATTGTTTGTGAAAACTAATCCACAATGATGAGATTGAGCCAACCTATTGCTGTTATTGCTCTCGTTGTGGCTTTCGTAGCCTATCCAGCGCAAGTAGAATGTGAAAGGTATATACCTGAAGAAGCGGTGCTCTATGCAATCGGAAAGGTCGACGGCATGTTCAGCTGCTCCAGATACAACGGATATGCTAGTTGTTTTTCGAGAAGCCCAGAATATCGTGATTCGCTTTGCCGTAGAGAGTGCTGGGACAAAGGCAGATGGAGTTATGTTACATGGTTCGGCGTTAGATGCTACTGTTGTAAATGTCCGCCGCCATTGTATTAATTTGTTCTCATTGGCGGTTGATACAATTTGTCTACTTTTGTGTTTCTTTTTTTGTGATCTTATCTCAATAAATAAATTGGTTGGTTGAAAATGTAAGCGTTTTGATTAAATAATCTGCTACAAGGAACTCAAATTCGCACTCAAAGACGCACAGTAGATTTTTTGTAAGGTTTCACGGCGAAAGGCCTCATAACTGTAAAAAAAATTTTATTTTAAAAACATTTTCGATTCTGATGTGCTCTCAATTAAATCCCCAACAAGAATTATTCCTTTTTTTCTTTATTTATTTTTTAACTTAAACATGAAGAATCGCTAAAATTAAAAAATAAAATTTAAGTTTAAGTTAAAAAATAAAAAATCCTTGAAGTTTTGTGATCATGGAAATATATTTATAAAAAATTGTGAGATAGCGGTTCCAAAATTAAAAAGAAAGAGACTATTTGCACATTGTGCAAATAGTCTCTTCTATATATTGTTGGCTATTTGCACATTGTGCAAATAGTTTCTTCTATATATTGTCGGCTATTTGCACATTGTGCAAATAGTCTCTTCTATATATTGTTGGCTATTTACACTGTGTGCACAATGTGCAAATAGCCAACAATATATAGAAGAGACTATTTGCACAATGTGCAAGGAGTCTTTTCGAATTAAAAATATTTGTTTGAAGCAAGACATGGTAAATTTTAACCAGTTTTCCAAAAAAGAATATTTTATACGTGAAAAATACACAATACGCCCGGGGTGTTATTAACGCCCGCACTACGGGCGCTAATAACGCCCGGGGTGTTGTTAACGCCCGCACTCCGGGCGCTAATAACGCCCCCGGGGTGTTATTAACGCCCGCACTCCGGGCGCTAATAACGCCCCCGGGGTGTTATTAACGCCCGCACTCCGGGCGCTAATAACGCCCCCGGGGTGTTATTAACACCCGCACTCCGGGCGCTAATAACGCCCCCGGGGTGTTATTAACGCCCGCACTCCGGGCGCTAATAACGCCTGGGGTGTTATTAACGCCCACACTCTGGGCGCTAATAACACCCGGGGTGTTATTAACGCCTGCACTCCAGCTATATAATTCGATACACGGTCACTATTGAGCTTCAAGAATAAATTGGAAGTTATTTAAATTCAGAAGCTTAGGACATTTCAATGTAAACATCTCGTTTTGTATTGTTTTTATTCATCCCTTTTACTCAAATTTTTAAATTTCAAAATCGTAGTGCTCAATGACTTTCATAAAGTTTTCATGTAATTTTTTGATTTCTTATTGACAACTTTTTTATAAATAAAAGAGCAGAGAAAGAAATTCTTCCATCTAGTGGCATTCTTTATGATTCTCCTAATCAATCCCTTCCAGTGACGTTCTGTATATTATTCCCCTTAGTCAACTCTTTCTAGTGACATTCTGTATAAGGAAAATGTTCCGACGAAATGACTAAAAAATGGGAAATCGCTTCAAAGTGGGAAATGACTAAAAATGGGAAATCGCTTCAAAGTGGGAAATGACAAAAATGGGAAATCGCTTCAGGATGGGAAATGACTAAAAAATGGGAAATCGCTTCAAAGTGGGAATTACTAAAAATGGGAAATCGCTTGAAAGTGGGAAATGACTACAAATGGGAAATATGGGAAATTGCTGAAAACGGGAAATGAATAACAAATAAAAATTGCTGAAAAATGGGAAATGAATGAAAAATGGGAAATTACTGAAAAACGGGAAAAAAAATAAAAAATGGGAAACGGCTGAAAAATGGAAAGTGAGTAAACAACTTAGTTGAAAAAAATTATGAAAAATTTCGTCAGCTCCGCCTTCGCCTTTTATAAACTCTTAAAATATTTGATTGATATTTTGGTGACTTCGTTCAAAAAAATCTGGCTCGCTCGCGATTTGTATTTTTCTTTAAAATTTTGATTGACATGTGAACAAATTTTTAAAAAGTATTTAAAAAAATCTCGCTCGCTCCGCTCGCGGATCATACATTTTTCTTTGTAAAATTTCGATTGATATGTCAACAAGTTCGTTAAAAAGTATTAAGAAAAATCTCGCTCGCTCCGCTCGCGATTCACACATTTTTCTTTGTGAAATGTTGATTGATATGTCAACGATTTCGGAAAAAATTTCGCTCGCTCCGCTCTAAACATTTCAACATTTTGGTCACCGGGAAATAACTTTTGACCACCGGGAAATCGCATTTTGGTCACCAGGAAATCTCAATTTTTCACCGGGAAATCTAGATTCCTCAGTGGGAAATTTTATCGATTTTAGGCGGATACCAGGAAAAAATGGGAAATCGGATTTGGATACCGAGAAAAAAACATTATTTCCAGCCGCGGATGGGAAGCATCCTGTAATCGGCCATTCAATTTTATGCTCTAGAACTTTTCCAGTTTGCTCTCGGATAGTAGCGTATGACTTTGGGTTCTATTAGAAAGGAAACCGAATATGTACTCAATTTCGAACACAGAAACTTATGAGTCGTCATATTTAGACTTACAGGAAAGGATTTCCTACCAATTCAACGAAATGTGAGATGGTCGATTTTAATTTTGCGTGATTTGACATGGAATGACTCATGAACGACAATTTTTTAGACCCATGGGAACAACGAAAGGGGTTTTATGCGTTCACCACGAAGTTTGTAACCACTCGAATTATTGTAGGAGTTATTGTAGGAGAGGAATTCGGTCTCAAGTTTACACTTCAAAAGCAGATCCATCGGTATACTATCCATACAAGTTTGGTGTTATTGGAAAGCTGGGACCAGCAGCAAACAGGGAAAACAGTTTTTTAATATTTCCATGGCTTTCCGGATGAACAGAAATGGTTTGAAGTTAGCAGAAAATCATAAGTTTTTACCCCTATTTTCAACAGCTCGTAACTCATCATCATCATCAAACTTTATAGACCATTATTACCCTCCGGTGTGAGGTCTTTATGTCACAACCCCAGAAAGGTGAACTATCGTCCTCCATGCCCTTCTATCGCCTGCCAAGGAGATGGTTTGTTCGCCCAGAGAAAGTCCCCTAACTTCTAAATCTGATTTAATTGAATCTATAAACCTCGTAGCTCGTAAGCTCGTAAAGCTCGTAACTCAGTGTGAATGAATTTTAAACCCAGCAAGACCTTATTTGGCCCGAAAGTATGTGAAATTACCTTTCTAATGATACCCCACACGACATTGTACCTTTCGTGTAGCCGCAGAAATTTTTGTAAGAAAAGTGCATGTTTTGGTTTTCGAACACCTCCCACTAGTCACACAAGCAACGATGAATTTTTTGAATTTTTTTTTTTTGGCTTCTAGGCACCAACACCTTTCAAGGCACATATTAAACAATCCGCTGGAAGATGCGTCCGATTTCGGTAGACGGGTTTTCAAAAAAAACCCTCTAAATGAATTTAACAACAAAATCTTCTTTTAAATTGTACCGAAAACGTTTATTATTTTTTCCAACTACAGTTTCGAGCATTTTCCTTCGCTTAGTTCTAGTCGCAATCACTACAGTATTGAAACAATATTTTATTTTCATTTTTCGTGAAATACAAAAAAAAAATCAGAATCGTTGCATCTTGGGACCACAGACCAATTGATTTTTAATCTTTATAACGTCCAATACATGCGACACACGCAATAGTGGGCCGTGTAAAACTGATAGCATTGTCCCGTGACATGTCTTTGTGTATTTTTGCACCAGTCATGACATGTCCTATGGCCATCGGAACTGTCAACTACATTATTACTTTCGTAATCGACGCATTTCTTCCATTCGTAAAAATGTCTGTCTGCACTAGTAAAGCTCACCATCATCGTACTAAACACCAACACCACTAGAAAAACCACTGGAAACACTTTCATGTTGTCTGGAAATTTGGAATAGAAAGTTAGACCTAAATGAAATAGTTATTTAAGCAACAAGAATCGTATGGTTCTGAAGGACTGATGAACTAGTCTAATGCTGATTTTTTGTCGTACATGAATATCAGTCAGCCAATGTCGGTTCAGAGGTGAATGATCACATGTCGACTGTCGTGTCTCGATCAAATACCAGCATTAAACGAATGCTCCACAAAACTACCAGCATTAAACGAATGCTCCACAAAACTAAGACATTCTACCACGCTTGATTCGCGTTACTCTTACACACAACTCGCAATCCAGCGAGAAACAATAGAAACAATACTTTCAAAAATCAATTTCATTTTCATATTAGATGCATACACTTACGGAAATATATTTTTGCATCAAATAGAATTTTGTACTTCTGCGCAGGTTTTCGCAGTGTTAAAAAGCTGCGCAGAAGTACAAAGTTCTATTAATGCAAAAATATATTTCCGTGAGTGTAACTTATTTGATGACGTTTTCAGTATGAAATCAAACTACGACGCGATGTAAGTAACGAATTCTCTCACTGAATTGCACTCTACTCTACTCACGTGTATTATCTGTGACTACTGAGCGAATATGAATAACACTCACAACAAACTTGTATTTATATTATGGATGGTAACGTTACTTCTACATTTCCTTATCAATTGTTTCAAAGCGAACCAAAAAATCAGGCCCGTAGGTGATGAGCGAATAATAGGTTCTTTTCACAAATCTGTAATGTTCCGGAAGCGAGCGGTAGGAAACGAACATTATACGATAGAAATCTCCCCAATAAATAAAGCAAGTATAAGGTACTTCTGGGCTACTAGCTTGTTTTTCAAATTTCCTGCTTGCTTAATCAACCAATTTTCAAGCAAAGGCGTAACTTGCAATGTTATTATTATGCATCATTTCAATCTCTTTCGCTTCAAACGTATTTACATACGAAATTGCTAGCCTCAATGCAAAGGAACACACATTTCACCCGTGTGTTGTTCGTACTGAGGCTATTATTTATTACATAGTTTAGCACATGGCCCTTATTTACTTAATAACGTCAGTGTTTTAATCAAATCGAACTTGTTCTCTTGTTTCAGGGTTCAGGCAATTCGTAGCAGAACGTTTTAAGAGAGGATCATGTTACGGACCTGTTAATAACGCATCTTCAATTTCAAATGGATGTGGAGGAAAAGGTTATCACTTTTTGATAAATTTTTTATTATTGGGAATTCCAAGCGGAATTCCCGTGGTTCTATCAACTGACGAGATATACGAGCAATAATGTGAAACTGTTTTGAAATTTTAAGGAAAGTAGGTATGATTTTACAAATATAGAATACGAAAACCTTTTAAAAGGTAAAGAGTGACGCAGTCCGTAAGTCTCCTTACAAAATGTATGATATGCTGGAACCATTAGCGGAATAATTTTTCAACACTTTAAGTTTTCACACGCAAAAATTTAAATTTACCTAAAACAATCAATCAATATAGAGTTTATGACAGTCGTAGAATACTGTAAAGACAGACAAATACCACTTATCTCAGGTATAGATTCAAATGCACATCATCTAGCATGGGGGAGCACTAACACTAACCAGAGGGGTGATAGCCTATTAGAATACCTACTGTCAACCAACCAGATGATTTTAAATGTAGGGAACAAACCCACTTTTGTAACCAAATCTAGAAGCGAAGTGTTGGACATTTCGTTGTGCTCCAACGAGGTCTTTAGCTTAATTCACGACTGGAGAGTCACCGACTACATCCTTACATCCGATCACAAATGTATCAATTTCAAGATATGCTTTGTCCTATTCCTCCATTGCTGTTCAGAAATCCTGATGCAACAAACTGGGAATATTTTCGATATTTAATCATTCAAGAATTAAACAACCCGCTCCACAGTAGTTCGGAACCGAAGAATGAAGAGGAACTACAAAGGAAAGTAGATATCTTGCAGTCAGCACTGAATAATGCGTTCACGAAATCCTCTCCAATACTCAAGCATAAGGCGGGTGTGTCGGTACCCTACTATACATCAGAAGACAGAAGGCAAAGGTGAGACAACAGTTCAACAGATGTAGAAATTCCACAGACAAATCGCCGTATTATGCAGAACTTCGCAAATATAGCAAAAATCTAAGGAAAAGGGAAAGAGAAGGCTGGAGAAATCAATGCAATGAGATCAGTGGAGTGCATGACTCCGCAAAAATGTATAAAATTCTTTCAAAGAATCCGATCCAGTCGGTAGGCTCCTCCCATCTGATGAATACACTAAGGATCAGGATGAAACATACAAACACTTACTTGAGTTCCACTTTCCTGGCTGTAAATTAGCTGAGGAGATGAATACGAATTTCTCACCCACACTAAATGAAGGGGAGCCCAACGCAGAGATTTGACCGGAAGGATTATCACAGAAGAAAGATTGAAATGGGTAATTAATACGTTTAAGCCGTTCAAATAGCCAGGATTGGATAATATTATTCCAGCAATGCTACAACATTCCTTTGAACACTCTAAACATATTTTATGTTACACATTAAGAGCATCTATGAAACTAAAATACATCCCCAAACCGATGAGAGTATCGCTAGTTATTTTTATTCCAAAGCCAGGGAAAAGTAATTATTCTTTAGCAGAAAACTTTCGACCAATAAGCCTTACTTCATTTTTACTAAAGACCATTGAACAATTGATTGACAGATACCTGAGAGATGAGCCCCTAAAGCTAATCAAAATACACGATAAACAACACGCGTACCAAAGTGGAAAATCTACAGAAAATGCACTTCATAACTTGGTTAGCAACATCGAGATGGCACTAGACGCCCAGGAATTTGCACTGGGATGCTTCATTGACATCTCGGGCGCGTTCAATAACGTAGCCTATGCAGCTATTAAAAAAGCATGCGATCAGCATAAATTCGACAGGGGAGTCGTTGGCTGGATAATGCTACTCAGTAGGGTCGTCATTACAAAATTTGGGACATCATCAATCACAGTCTCGGTAGTCAAGCGTTGCCACAAGGGGGCGTCCTACCTCCGCTCCTATGGTGTCTAGTCATTAACGAACTAATCGGCATTTTAAACGACCTGAATATTCAGACTGAGGGCTTTTCAGATGACGTTGCTACTCTAATAAGAGGTAAATTTGTAAATGTACTTTGTGACCTATTACAAACAACAGTGAACATCGTCTCAAACTGGTGTGATGAAAACGAACTTACAATCAATCCAGGAAAAACTAAAATGATACTGTTTAATAGGAAAAATAAAGTTAATGCAATAACAATTCCTGTTATAAAGGGGATACCAATAAAACTGGTATAAGTTGTCAAATACCTAGGCATTCTCCTGGACTATCGACTCATGTGGCACGCCAATATTGACGCGAGAATAGAAAAGGCTCTAATAGCGCTGTGGCAATGTCGAAAAGCCTATGGTTCCAAGTGGGGACTCCCGCCTAAGGTCATGTTCTGGATCTACAGCACGATAATTAGACCTATACTGACTTATGGCTCCTTCTTATGGAACCACAGATGCGAACTTAAACATGTACAAAATAAGCTTAACAAATTTCAAAGGAAAGCTTGTATAGCTATAACCAGTGCCTGGAGTTCTACTCCTACTGCATCAATGGAAGCTGTACTAAACCTTACCCCCCTACAAATTCATATTAAAATGGAAGCTCTCGCCACACTAAGCAGAATTGCCAGAGACCGTGGAATAATAAGAGAAACCGATCACACAAGAGTATGGACCAAGCTGGTGAGGAAGGACCCTTCGATACTAACGCACTCGGACAGAATTATACCGACACACAAGTTTGGTAGGCAATTTAAGGTGAGTATCCCTCACAAAGAGCACTGGGTAGAGGGTCTTCCACTACCGGAGCATGGAATAACACTATATCCAGACGGATCACTGATAGGAGAATCCACTGGGGCAGGCATCTTCTGTACAGAACTTAACATTGAAAAGTCCATATCTCTGGGCAACTATTCATCTATCTTCCTAGCCGAGGTCAGAGCGATACTAGAAGGATGTTTCATTGCTAAGGAATTGCACTCAAGAGGTGAAACCATCTCCATATGCGCGGACAGCCAAGGAGTCATAAAGGCATTATCAGCACAAACTTTTAAGTCGGCATTAGTATTAGAATGCTGGGAAGCGCTGAACAAACTTGCTCTATCAAACTACGTAAACCTCATATGGGTCCCTGGACACTCAGGTATAGAGGGTAACGAAAGAGCCGATGAACTAGCAAAGATCGGGGCACAGGATGGATAGGCCCAGAACCGGCTAATGGCACTCCCTGTAATTACTTAAGAACGAAAATACGATCAGAAACAATGCGGGAGTTTGTACATCACTGGAACAACGTAACAGGCTGCCGCGAAGCTAAAAGTTGCATCACAATTAACAAGAATTACTCCAAGTACTTGATTAACGTTAGCAGAACGAGACTCAAAACCATCATCGGAGTACTGACGGAACATTTTAATTTCAACAAACACCTCACAACCATTGGCAAACGCACGGATCCAAGCTGTGATCTATGTGGAGACCACATGGACACAGCCGAACATTTCTTATGTTACTGTCCTGCTTTCATTAACGCAAGAAAAAAGCATTTGGGTAGTTACACAATTAGGTACAGCCCGTTTTTTGTGTTCCACACGCGATTCGTATAGGAATGATAATAAAGATCAATATTTAAAAAAAAAAAAAAAAAATCAAATCTCTACATCCACAACACCTACTGAGCTACATTACCAGCTCAGGTAGTTTTGACAAAAAAATAAACGGGTAGAGCACATAACATAGTGAGTACAATGGGCCCACACAGAGGCCTCCGTGCGAGTTCTATCACGAATAGAACAACTATTTTTAATAAAAAAAAAAACAATCTACGCAAAAAAAAGAAATCAAATTTTTTCAGCGTAAAAACTGAAAATATAGAGAACTTTTTAACAAAAAACTCAACTGGAGATAGTTTATCATCGATTAGCACGTGCTGCACACTTCAGTTTTTCTTTAGTGTGTTAGAATATGCGAATTTTTGGACGAAAAAAATATAATCCAATATAATCAACGCTTTAATATGACAAAAAAAAACTTGCGAAAAACTATTCGTACCTTCTTATGGCTACCTTGGGAACACGTCGTGTGACCTTTGGCTATTATCAGAACACTTCTTGTCAGCTTCGGCTACCTTCGAAACAATTCATATTATCTTCGGCTACATTCCGATTACTTCGTGTCACCTTCGGCTACCTTCGAAACACTTCGTGTCACTTTCCCCTACTTTCGAAACACTTCGTGTCACTTTCCCCTACTTTCGAAACACTTCCTATCATCTTCGGCTACATTCGGAACACTTCCTTTCACATTCGGCTATCAGCGGAACACTTGGTTTACCTTCACCTACCTTCGGAACACTCCGTGTCACCTTCGAAACACTTAGTGTCACCATCGAAA
Organism: Pseudolycoriella hygida; assembly: GCA_029228625.1. Classification (NCBI taxonomy): domain Eukaryota; kingdom Metazoa; phylum Arthropoda; class Insecta; order Diptera; family Sciaridae; genus Pseudolycoriella; species Pseudolycoriella hygida. The sequence continues at coordinate 157,348,608 of CM055403.1, read as the reverse complement.
CACTTAGTGTCAATAGTCAAAATATGAGATAATTCTCGTTTTGGTACAATTGCACTCGTAGAATACAAATTTACTAAGGCTGCTATACCATCTGTAGATTAGAGTCTACTTCTCGTATCAACATTCAAAAAAGCCATTAACAATTCTTCCCTAATAGTTCCAAATTGTTCAAAAAAAAGTGAATAGAACAAAAATGTTGTTGATTTCGTCGTTTACGACTCATCAGTACACCTTGTCTTAACACCATGTGCATATCAGCACAACTGGTCAGAGAATGCTACGCAAACTATGACAAATTCGCTTTATATATCATCCACTTCGTGTCACCTTCGGAACACTTCGTATCACCTTCAGAACACTGCGTGTCACCTTCGGAACACTTCGTGTCACCTTCGGAACACTTCGTGTCACCTTCGAAACACTTCGTGTGACCTTCGGCTATATTCGGACCACTTGGTATCGTCTTCGGCTACTTTCGGAACACTCGTGTTACCTTCGGAAATTTCAAAGAAACACTATCTAGGTGTTTCTAACTTAGAAAATAGCAAACATCGAAGATCGCGCGCCACTTCGACAGCTGGCAGTCATTTTCTCAGAACCTCATTGAATTCTGCTTACCAATCTCTGTAACTTTCCGGAAGAAACCAACTGTCAGGGTATTCTAATTCAAAAGGTAGCAAAAAATCCAAGATGGCGTCTATTTGACAGCTGACAGCCATTTGTGTATGATATCAAAAATTTTCCTCACCAATATCTAAAACTTTTCAGAAGAAACAAAATCTCTAAGTATTCTAATTCAGAATGCTGTATTGAGTATTCACAAAATCCAAGATGTCGCCACTTTGGCAGCCGGCAGACATCTTCTTAAGATCCCGAAAAATTCTCCTCCCCAATCTCTAAAACTTTCCCGAAGAAACCAACTCTCTAGCTATTGTCATTCCGGAGCTAAAATTCGAGAACCAAACAGTTGGCAGCCATTTTCTTAAGATTCCAAAAAATTCTCCTGACCAAACTCTATAACTTTCTAGAAGAAACCAACTCTCTAGGTATTGTCAGGCCGATGCTAAAATTCGAAAACTCAGAGCATTACCTAAAAACCCTCAAAATTGACCCGTTTGCTAGGTGCCATGACTTTTCCAGATTTTACCCGGAAAAGTGGCCTATGAAATTTTTCATTTGAGGGTGAGTCTGACGTTTGGAAGAGAACTTTTTAAGTTAAAGACCTTGGCCAAGAACATTTTCAACTCCAATTTTAGGGGTGACGCCAAAATGGACGACGTTTCTTTTCTTCAGAAACTAAGTAGCCAATAATTTTCTCTTTTTAATGTCTGAAGACAAGAAACGTCGTCCATTTTGGCTAGACTAGTTCTCAAGATCGAAAATGATTAATAGCGAGATAGACAGAACATAGAAACCGACAGATCAGAAAAAGTTTTAGAAATAATGAGAACAAATAGAAAAATGAAAAATACATAGGAAAATGTCATTTTTTAACCTCGATATTTCAGCCAATTTCCAACCGATTTTGATGAGTCTGGGCTCGTTTGAAAGCTGTTGCGTCTTTTTTTTTAAATAATTTGGAGGGGCAGGGGGCAATAAACTCAAAAGTTCGCGTATATATGGTTCCTTTTCTGAAAGGTTTTTGTATGGCGTTTTAGGGTGTGGGGGCCGCCGCGCTTCGGTTTGCGCTATCAGATTTCAAAAGAATTTTTTGCTTTCCGAAGCTTTGAGCGTCACCAGTGGTTTTGGAAGAAGGGACGAGGACTTGCCTCACATTTCCCTTTTGAAAGGAGTTTTTGTTGTGATATATAGTACCATGCCACAATATTCTTTTTCATCATATTTAACTTGAAAGCAGGAAATACCTTGGCAATCCTAATGTATTACAATACATGTACCATACGATCAAAAGAGAACACATCCCAACATATCAAACACAACGACGTCATTGAAGCTTCGAGAGAGCAGACGCCATGACAGTTTGATTGGTATAAATACTGGTCGCGTAAAAGCATATTTAGGACTTTAGTTTTTACTCCCATGGTGTTAACTTCGCTAGCAACTGGCTTTTGAGATAAATAAACAATGCGCTGAGGTTGTTACAAATTCCATGTTACAACAAACGAAGTAACAGATTTCATAGCAAACACTAAGCGACACTTAAACAAATGTAGAAATCGATTTCACATAGTAACGTTAACCTCACAGAACGTTCTCAGAAAGATTCTCATAATTCTCATAATAATTCCTTATCGGAATGTCACGCTTGAGCGAAACTTTTACTGAAATTTGGGGTTTTTCTGTAATAAAAATAGCTTTGCGATGCGCAATAGAAATTCCGATTCCACCCAAGTTTGTTGATAACTTATGCAAAAAAATAACTTAAAATTTGATTATAAAAAGCAGAGCGATCATTCCATTCAACGCAGTATATTCAGATCGGCTGAGAAGAAAGCTTTTAACAAAATAATCGAAATACTTTGCATTGTTTGTGAGAAGAAAATTGATTGTCGACTACACCAAACTAATCCACAATGATGAGATTCACCCAACCTATTGCTGTTATTGCTCTCGTTGTGGCTTTCGTAGCCTATCCAGCGCAAGTAGAATGTGAAAGGTCTATACCTGAAGAAGCGGTGCTCTATGCAATCGGAAAGGTTGACGGCATGTTCAGCTGCTCCAGATTCGACGGATATGCTAGTTGTTTTTGGAAAAATCCAGAATATCGTGATTCGCTTTGCCGTAGAGAGTGCTGGGACACAGGCAGATGGAGTTATGTTCCATGGTTCGGCGCTAGATGCTACTGTTGTAAATGTCCGCCGCCATTGTATTAATTTGTTCTCATTGGCGGTTGATACAATTTGTCTACTTTTGTGTTTCTTTTTTTTGTGATCTTATCTCAATAAACAAATTGATTGGTTGAAAATGTAAGCGTTTTGATTAAATAATCTGCTACAAGGAACTCAAATTCTTCGAGGCGTCGAATGTACATTTCTGAAACGATAATGGGGCCGATTTTGTGCTACACGTCTCTTCGTTCATGGGATAATCCATCAGTTCTTCAATAAATTTTGCAGAAAAATTGAAAATGACGAAATATGTAAAAAACAAATGAATACAAAAAGGAAAATCGTGAGTTGAGCTTGGAGTTGAGTATACAAAATTTTGATAATGTGAGTAGTTCTGATCGATTTGATGTCGATCCAATTCGCACCACACGAGTTTCATATCGACGGACGTACTTCGTCGAAGTTAAGTTCAGTTAATGTACTTTCGACGAAAGATTATTGAATATGAACATAGAAATTTGTTCTCGAAAATTATACGCTAGGGTTGGTCGATTCTGCATTTTGTTTTTTGATTCGAATGCCACCGCCCGTAATCGATTTGCTGGATCGAAAAAAACATTTTTCTAAGATATTGTAACTACTTTTAACGTCATCTTGTTATTGACCAACGCGATTTTCTGAAAAATTGATAGTTTTTCCAGTATGTATCAGTCTGAAATTCTTCATGACCATAATTTGAACTAAATAGCCGACAAAACTGCTTTAACGCATTCTTTAGGGTTATTATGAGCTATTCTAATTGAATGTAAATTCGGTTATGCCGAACAAACTAAGTTTCGGGAGTGAAAAGTGTCAAAAACGTTGATATTTCGATACATTCTTTCGACTTCTTTGGGGATACGTCAATGAATCAATATTCTATAAATTCATGTCATTTAATAGGGATTAAAATGGGGATCCTAAAACGCCATAAGTTCAAAAAAAAAAAAATTACATAATTTTGTCAAAGTTAGATGAGGTCTACGAATATCTTTAGGTTTTTTGATGTTTTGTTTTACCTATGTTTCTATAGTTATTAACTGCATTGGCCCGGATATCGCAAACTTTCGCAGATGTGTTACAACTGCATATCATAGCCAATTCAGTTCAAAATTTTAATGCATAAGCGAGCGGTATGTTGAAAACACACCAAAAAATTTCACATATTTTCCACACGTTCGCTTTGACAACAACAAAGCGGCCATGTTTTTCGTTTAGTACGATGAAAGCGTTTCATACCTTACACAGTAACTAGATTTACATGGTTTCGTGCAGCTTATAAGTGGTTTCGTGCAGCTTATAAGTGGTTTCGTGCAGTTTACACAGTTTCGTGCAATTTCGTGGCATTTATTTTATGTATACATTGGCGATGTACCGTCAATGTAACACAACAATACCGCTCGCTATGCATTAAAATAAATAAAATCTTTCTGATCACTTCATAATATAGGATTGTTGACTCTGCATGGAAACCGAGTAGTTAACGTCGAATTTTTTACACACACCGTGATTTATCTATAACGATTTAGTACGATATTCCACTCAGAGACAATATATCCTGGGCGCGCGGTAGCGATGCGCCCGTGACGTAAGGTTCGGAATGGGTCGGTTCAGGTCGGACCTGTGACCTGAAACCTATTGACCTGAAATTTTCAGGTCAGGTTCAGGTCGATATTTTCTCAACCTGAACCTGACCTGATGATATCAGGTCGAACCTGAACTGACCTGAACCTGACCTGATTGACCTGAAATCATTTGAATGCTTTGAATATTCTGCAAAGGAACCAAAAATATTTAGAGCTGACGAGATGAGAAAATTTTGGTGCAATAGATAATTTTATTTCAAATGTAGACGAAATTGCATATACACGGTATTTTGTGATCTATTCATTAAATGCAATTATGCTTTTTTATTGCAAAAGTGTTACACAAAGGCATCAGTGTGTGAGTCACATGGGGGTCGTCCATATAAAGGACGCCCGCTTTTAGGGAGAACAGTTTTTTTTTCCAAAAGTCCAGTTTTTTCTTCTTTGAGGCCTTTCATAAAGCATGTTACTCATAAATGAAGGTTTTTCAGAACCCCTCCCCCTGTCACACTACCTCTAACACCTCCCCTCTTCGATGTGTGAAAAAAATTTCATTCCTCTTCCAACGATAGAATTCACTTGGAGCACTACTTGAACTCCATAAGTTTTTTATTAGTGGTTCTTGTGAAAAACGTTCCCCTTAACCACCTCCACAGCATATCTTAAGTTTTTGTAGGTTTAATGCACTATAGGTTAGCACGGATCCACCTGTGTTGGTCGCCGCGACCCCCGATTCGCGATTTTTACATGAGAATTTTTCGAAAGCTGTATCCGCCATGGCACTTTGCAAAGATTTTTACTATCCACATTGTTCAATGATATTTTCTGAATATAACCTGTGGGTTTCAGGTCAGGTTACAGGTCAACCTGATTAAATTTTTCAGGTTTCAGGTCAGCCTCAGGTCGGACCTGAAATTCAAAATCAGGTTCAGGTCAGAAATCAGGTCATGACCTGACCTGAACCTGATCAGGTCGACTTGACCTGTTCCTTGACCTGCTCCGATCCTTAGGTGAGGCA
>CM055403.1:157225348-157333658 GCA_029228625.1 Pseudolycoriella hygida | reverse complement strand
CGAAAACGGACGTCATATTTAGGGGGGTTACTCAAATCGGAAGCAATTGGACGAGGGGAGTATCAAAAATGACCAAAAAGTATCGGATGCTCTTAGAGACAAGAGGGAATCTTCCCCCTCTACACCTCCTGCCCTCCAAGTATGACTGTGTTTTTTACACCTAGAAACGAGTCGACATTTTCGACCGGAGGTCTAACATTTTCGCAACCTTTTATTCCACAACAGAGAGAGTGTGTTAATGACGCATTAATACATACTTGTGAAGGTACACATCAGTTACGTACTTTTGTGGATGAAATTAATCACTTGGAAGTCAGTCGGTACATTTAGAAGTATATTTGAAAAAAGGGTGAAATTTTACTTTACGTAAGTGTCATGAAATTTTTTTTCTTACATTCTAAGATGTTTAGCTAGTCTTACTGAGTCGTTATCAAGTGTCAAAAGCTGGCGGCCGACCATTGTACGACAGGGAGGAGGGACCAAACATCGAATGCACATTTTACTAATCTAGTTCTGTGTGATATTTTGTATAAGGAAAATTCCCTAGTTTCGTTAGCCACTTAGTTCTCCGTGACTTTTTGTATAGGATAAGTGGGCAGATTCCTTGCGAGAATCTAGCACCAAGGCCTCAATGCGCACCCACAGTTAAGACCTCAGTGAGGCTGTATTTTTAAGTATTAAGTGATCGACGAGCAGCTGTTCAAAAAATTGAGGATGTGCTTGGGATAAATCCTCCAAATAAAGCCGTAGCTCAGTCGATAGGCATCTAGATATTTTACTCTTGATTTCGCCAGGGTTGGACAGTGGCAGAGAAAGTGTTCAGCTGTTTCGATCTCTCCGCATTTACTACAGTAAGGATTGTCCACCAGCTTCAAGGTGAACAAATGTTCGTTCAGTGAGCAATGGCCTGTTAGTATATCGGTTAGCCTCTTAATATTTCTTCTGGTTTGAGACAAGAAGTATTTCGTATACTTCTCGTTTATCGATAAGCAGTTTTTGGCTTGTCGAACCGAGTTCAACAGTCGCCATCGCCAGTGATTCGCAAACATTTCGCCCTTCCACATATCAATGATGATCTGCAGAGTCGAGAGGGACACTGGTAGAGCAGGCTCTGGGCCGCAGAACGGCGTTGCAGATGCTCTCTTGGCCAATAAGTCGGCTTTTTCATTACCCTTATGGCCATTGTGGCTCGGGATCCATACCAGCGATTGACTGAAGTTTGTCATGACAATGGAGCATGAGAGATGAGGTGAAGATGCAGTATTTTGTATAAGGCAAAATTCGCTAGCTTCGTTAGCCATAGTTCTCTGTGACATTTCGTATAAGGAAAAATTCTCTAGCTTTGTCAGCCAGCCGCCTAGTTCTCTGTGACTGTTCGTATAAGGACAAATTCCCTAGCCTCGTTAGCCACCTAGTTCTCTAAAAATTTCGTACTGGGACAAATTTTCTAGTCCTCCTTGTTTATGTGTAGTACAAATTTTGTTGAAACGTGTGCGGATATTCGCACTTATTTGCTATTCTCGTACGTTTGCGAATAGTCTCACTTGCATGAATAATCCATACACTTCACTGTACCGGTTCTGAGGTCCCACAGTCAAGTATTTGAAGTAAAACTCAATCTTTCACTTAGATGGTCATAACTTCGCAACGTGTTGCGCGACCTTGTCGACCGCCCAACCAAAAGATGCGCGAGGACTTTACCTATTCATAGACACTTCACTTGGCACGATACAACGTCAAATTGGCGAATTGGCACCATTTTAGTAAAATGTGCATTCGATGTTTGGTCCCTCCTCCCTGTCGTACTATGGTCGGCCGCCAACTTTTGACACTTGGTAACGACTCAGTAAGACTAGCTAAACATCTTAGAATGTAAGAAAAAATTTTCAAAAAAATTAAAAAAAAAAAATTCTGAAAACAAAAAATTCCAAAAGAAGTCACAAAAATGTATTTGGCCTGAACCGATCATAGGACCGACCTAGAGCACTAAAGAGAGGCTTTAATCCCATACTTCGATGGACAAAAAGTCCCCCTCAATTTTGTCTAGAGCCAACAAGCAAAAAAATTAGAGCTACCCAAGGCCACAAAAAAAAACACCATTAAAGGAATATTCACGAAAACCCACCAAAAATCGTGTTTGGTCGTGTAAACCGACAGCCTGAACCAGGGCCTATTATTTGGGAATTTTTTTATACTTTTTTATACTTTCTTGGAAAATTTTGATTTCAGTCCCTCTCAACGCTCATAACCGGTTGAAAACAATGCCATTGTGTTACATTATCCGATGCGAGAAACATTTGTTTTACCCTACTTCGCACAAAATACAATTTAGTGCCAAAATGAAGGTCAAATGAAAAATTTTGCTGAACAGACAATCCAAAATTTCGAATTTTCAACTTGTCTGGAAAGAGATGCCCTTCATCATAAAGTTTACTATTAAATTATTATTTGGAAATTTTTTATTTTTTTGATATTTTCAGATATTTTGGGAAATTTTGGGAGTTGTTGGGATTTTTTGGGAAATTTTGGGAATTTTTGGAAAAACTTAGTGAATTTTGGGAATTTGTTCCCAAATAATAGGCTCTGGCCTGAACCATTCACGTAGTGGTAAACCCACAAGACGGATCTAAACATCAATGCATCTCTGGAATCGAAAAGGAGGTTTCATTATTATTTACTTATTGTGCTACGGTTTTCCTAAGTTAAAGTGTGGTTTTCTTCAGTTCCACTGGTCCACCGTTGCTACCGATTACCGGTTGTAAACAATTAGTACTACAGTGTGACAGATAAAATAAGAGATGCCAATGTACACGGGGAAGGATAAGTATCACACGCTGTGAAAAATTTTCATAAACAACGATACAAGAATTGACGAATTGCGAGAAATTGGCTGATCACTGATATTACAAAAACCCTGAAAAATTCAAAAATATGATTCCATCATTTTCTCCTCTATCTTGTCTTTATTCATTTGTACTGTTAACCAACATTAACTACTACTAGCAAATAATAGTTTTTTGACCGTTTACTATATTTTACCAGACTTTTCAATAAATTTTTCCTAAATGTTTTGTGGAATTAAATTTTAAGATTAATTTATAATTAGCAATATCGTTCCAATTTAAAAACATTATTTACCTAATCTACCAATATACATTATACTAAGTACAAAACTACTTTACAATTAATCATTTTGATTTGACTAACTATTGTTTGAATTCTCTTGCTATATACACATTATTTCGAGCCATTTAATATCTAAAAACTGTCTTTTACAACCTTTTTCCTATAATCACTGAACATCAATTCAACCATTTACTAGATCGTTTAACAACTCCTAATTTCAATTCTACGTTCGTACGTTTTACCATTTCACATCATTCTAGAATTTTGCTGATTTTTAATTATTTTCATTTTCTTTTTTTGACTTTATATTTATTTCTAAATTTTAATTATTTATCAAGGCAAAAGTTGATTGATAATTAAACTGATAGCTTAGACTTAAAATTGTGTTTTTTTTATCTTATTTATTCGATCTTGCTTTCTCAGCAGAAAGATATTTAGGACGACACTCCACTGAATGTTTACTGAGTTTGTTAGGTCTCTCTAGACTTGTTGGCATAATTTACGCCGCACGCCGTTCAAAAAATTTCGGCGGCTCCCAAACAAGTTTTTTTTATTTACGGCGGCGGCGGCCGGCGGTCTCGGCGATGGCGGTGCACTTTTTGACACTTCGCACGGGTCTAATGTACATAAAAAAATGGAAAAGACATAACGATGGGTTTGTGTAGAACTTGGAGCAATTATTTCTTCGTTCAGTTAATCGATAGAGTTCGTACAGCTTTTCTTCGATAAGTTTCACGGGTGAACATTTTGACACTTCATTCATATAAAATCAGTCAAAATTTTCACTTGCAGTGCAATTATTCGTTAAGTTAACTTTAACAGGTCTACCATTATAAAGTACGTGGATAGACTTGTCCACTACCGTAATTTGCATAAAAAACTTAGTGAAGTCATTTCGAGAGAGAAAGTATATGAAATTCTCTCTCAAAATGTCATTACTAAGTCTCCTATGCAAATTATGGCAGCCAAAATGTTCACCAGAACTTCACCAGCAATAGACTCTTTTAGTCCGCTCAACTTTGAAACTTTAATTGAAACTTGAATAATTTGACACAAGGTGGCACTATTAAGAAACGATTGTTTGTGTGCAGATTTTACGCATATAGGGTAAGTGCACCGGTTACGAGCCCCGTGCTAGTTACGAGCCTTTCTTTTGTTCATTTTTTTAAGAACAAAGGAAAAGACAATAGGGGCTCGTAACTAAAGCAATTTCTAAACAGGATCGTGACCGGTGTTTTCACCCTACCGTACGTAATTACGCATGTATCGTACGAAATTTGATTGTAACGCAGTGAAAAATTCAAAATTAAACCGAACTCCATCTGAACTTCCCAAGCTATTGCTGTATGCACTCTTAGTGAGTTCTACCCATGTCGGTGATATGGCTAGAGTTGTAAGAGCTGTCATGATGGTTAACATTTTAATTCTTAATCAAAGTTATTAAGCGGGCCGCCCGAAAATGTTAAAAAACCCGATCCGAACCCGACCCGAAGAGAACCCGAAACCGACCCGAATTAATTTGACGGGTCGGGTTTTACTTTGATCTTGTCGGGTCACAGATCAGACCGGATTAATGTTTGGTCGCGTCACTTTTTCTTCTAAACGGCTGCACCGATCACCCCAACCTTTTTTTGACCTAAAAGGTATATGTATTCCATGACTCAAGTTCGAAGATGAGCAAAATCCGTCAAGTAGTTCCTGAGATATCATCGAAGAAGTGACCAAAAACGTGGTTTTTTGAAGGTCAGTGAAACTTTTTCGCAAACATCTAGACAAGTGTTTAATGGAAATTGTTCTCGTCGGTGTCTAACTAAAGTTTTCGATCTCATGAAACTTTTGAAACCCTTTTTGTGAAAATCGATTCAGTGGTTTAGGCACTAGCGCCCTAGGGCTGGACGAAATTCAGTCAACTCGTCCACATACGATAGAAGGTGTTTCATCGTCAATATTCGTCAATATTTAGTTAAGTATAAGATATAGAGACCTACTTTCAAAGCAAAGTTGTTAAGAATCGAATTTTAGCGAAAAACTGTTTCAGGGTTTCACCGGAAAAAAATCCTAAACATCCCATTAGCAACTTCTAGAACTGGGTGCCTCATACCTCTATAACTGTGGCAGGTCTCTCCGAGAGACGTCTCAATTCTGAGATTTAGCCACTTCTGGAATTGGGAAGGATGTCTCACATCTTTACAAGTATGACAGTTTTAGGAAGTTCTTCCAAAGGCAAAGTTTAGAGAATTATATTTTAGTGAAAGTAGTTTCCTAATTCACACGAAAAATGTTCCGATCCCAAGACTTATGCCTTCGTGCGACCTTAGGTCGTGCTTCAGGAGAGTTTTCGACATTACAAAGGGTAATTTCTGTGGTTCATTTAAAGTCTGAGCGTATGTTAATAGTTATAAATTTTGATTTTATTCGCTTGCGATCGGGTTCGGGTCGGTTTGGGCTTTCATAAAACAAAAAAATCGGGTTTCGAGTTTGACCCGAAATTTTAGATCGGGTCGGGTCGGGCTTCCGTTCTGTTATTTTTCGGGCTGCGGGTCCCAACCTGTTGTTCGATTTCGGGTTCGGGTCGGGTCGGATCGGGTTTTCTTTATATATTTTTTCGGATTGCGGGTCCCGACCCGATGTTTTCTTTCGGGTCCGGGTCAATTCGGTTTTCGAAAAAAGCTCGGTCTGCACACCTCCAGTTATTGATGCCTGCTGCATGAAAACTGTTTTATAAATAACCAGTGATCAACATTTACAGCTATGCACAATAAGAATGATCCGCTATTTGTAATATCACCATTTTTTCTGTCTCTATGATTCTCCGAATTCTTTCACTTCGCCACTTCAAATAACATACGAAATGAGACAAGTCGGAAGAGAAAACGGTGGTATTCCAAATAGCGGGTCATTCTTATTGTGCACAGCTGTATGTTGTAAATTAGTAAAAGTCAGTTTATTTTAGGATTTTTTTTTAAAACATATGAGGCCTAAAAGAGGCAGTAAGGCATGCATCTTGGCAAAATTAAGGAGAAGAACAATATATGACTTTTATTTATTTAATTGATTTGTTATTGAAAAGAGTGTTTTTTACTGGCTGCGCCACTTTTTCAGTTTTCACATGCAAAATTTTCTCAAAAACTAAGTTTAATTAAATTAAAAAATTAACTGAATTCAAAATTAATTTTTCAAATTCTTCTGAAAGTAACTTTATTAACTTAGTTTTTGAGAAAATTTTGCATGTGAAAACTGAAAAAGTGGAAAAATTATTACGTTGATGGCTCTGGCATTTGTGACGCAATTTCAAACATTTGAATTTTCTCTATAAAGTTTTTTTTGCATCGTCATTTTTCGCGTATTTTCAGCGTAAGCGTCACCTCTAGCGATATCATTTGGAAGCGGAATTACGGACTGCGTAAGAGGTTTTTTTCTGTGATATCAACCGTTTTCGAAGTTTTTCAGTTGTAATAACTAAAATTCATGTGAAAAATTTTCTATTTTTTGATAAAATTGTTCTCTGAAAAAAAATTTCTCAGAAAAGAAGATTTTCTTAGAAAAAAAAAATTAAATTCTACGAAAAAATTCTTCTCAGAAAAAAAATTGTCTTCGAAAACAAATGTGTATACGAAAAAAATTTTCTAAAAAAAAACGTTTTTCGCCCAAAAAAAGAATTTTCTCCGAAAAGTTTCTTCTCGCAAAAAATTTTTATACAAAAAAAGTTTTCCTTAAAAAAAAAGTGTCTCCAAAAAAATTTTTCCTAAAAAAAATTTTCCTTAAAAAAAAATTTTCTCAACAAAAAAAAGGTTTTTCCTGAAAAATTTACTCGCCGAAAAAAAATTTTCTCCTACACCTTAGGCTACCATCGGAACCCTTCGTATCACCTTCGGCTACCTTCGGAATACTTTATGGCACCTTCGCCTGAATTCTGAATACTTCCTGTCAAATTCGGCTAGGGAACACTTCGTGTCACCTTCGGCTGCCTTCGGAACACTTCGTGTCACCTTCGGTTGCCTTCGGAACACTTCGTGTCACCTTCGGCTGTCTTCGGAACACTTCGTGTCACCTTTGGCTACCTTCGGAACACTTCGTGTCACCAATTCTTCTCACTGATTCATATAACTTTCCTGAAGAAGCCAACTGTCTAGGTATTCTTATTCAGAATTTAGCAAAAAATCCAAGACATTTTGACAGTTGGCAGCCATTTTCTTAAAATGCTAAAAAATTCTCCTGTCCAAATTCTATAACTTTCTAGAAGAAACCATCTCTCTAAGTAGTGTCATTCCGAAACTAAAATTCGAAAACCGAAAAAGCATTAACGAAAATCCAAGATGGCGCCGCTATGACGATATGGCTCTGGCTCCTTGTCCCAAAGGTTTTTGTATCGAGTTTTTTGGGTTTGTGGACGTTTTTTTTGGGGTGTGGGGACTGCGTTACGCCCTCCGCTGCCGCTGCGGGCATGATCGCTTTTATGTCTTCCATTTAATTTCAATATAGCAGGAAAATGACAAAAGCATTCTAGTGTCAAACGTCCCTTTGATCACTGAGTAAACAATATCGAAAAATCTTTTCAAAGTGACTAAGCCGATTTTTTATCAAAGAACTGAGAAATAATTATTCTAAATTATGTGAATAAAATTTCCTTCGAATCTTATTTATGTATATCACTTTTACACCAGCTGTTTTGGGCTTGGTATCAGCAAACATGCGTTGCACATAAATGCGATTCGATGGCTGTAATAATCTTGAATCATATTCTCAACAAATAGTTTCTGTGTTGTATACGTGTATGAATCAATCCTATCAATAAACTTTACCTTAAAATTTGAAATAAAATAATTGTTTCAACGGAAGAAAGTGACTTTTAACAGAAAAATTCATTTGCATCATTTTTCAATGCAATCGTAACTTGGTTTTAATTATCTATTTGACTAAAGTACACATAGCATCGTCACAACCATTCTCTTAATTTTTATTTTTCTCTTTTTTTAAAAATGTATTTTTCTATTTTTTATCTTTCTTAGCATTTACAGTACGGTGAATAGAGCAAAAGCAATGTAAAATAAGGTGATATTTTTTTCAAAGTTTTCTTGTTTTATTATTTAAGAGTTTTTTAAAATGTTAATTAAATAAAACGAATGTTAAATTCGATAGCATTTTCATTGTATTAATATTTTTAGTAGTTTTGTTTATGAATTCGTTTTAGTTATTAGATAAATATTAGTAGCGAAATTGAAATAATTTTCGTAGTGTAAAGTAATAACACTTGGGTAGGAAAAGTGGTAGTTTTGTTTAAAAAAGTTTTTTTATTGAAAGCTCGGTGTTTGATTTGTCATTTGCTGTGTTTATAATAACAACTTAATTCCAAAGTGAAAAATTTAGCTAAGTGCTTGGAAAAACACATAACATTAAGCGCTTAATGAAAAACTACAGGAATCCGCAGATTTTTTTTATTTAAAAAAAAATCTTTTTTCCTCTTTAAAAAATCTTTCAGATTATTAAATGCCAAAATGTTGGATCAGTTTATTACATTATAAGGAAGTTACAGAGAACGATTTCGGACCACTTTGATTAAATTTGTATCGGGGAATGACCGTGTCCGATTTTATCAGGTAACATTCCTGCTTTTGATGAGTAGCGACATCTATCTTTTTTCATACATTCATACGGTTCAACACAAAAGCTGAGTGGTTTTTATTCAGTAGCGCCCCACCATTGTTCCATTGATAAATACGGTTCAGTAGAAAACAAATGACACCATCTATGCTGTCAAAATGAGAGAAAGAAAAGAGAGAAGAGAAATACAAACTTTTCCGTCCTCTCTCCATCATTTTTATTCATAAATGTTTGACAGAAGTCCCCAAGACAAGTCAAAATACAAATTATCTGCTCTCTGAAACTTTCTTATAATTAAAGGTGCCTAATCTGGAACGGGTGCCTAATCTGGAACAGGTGCCTAATGTGGAACACCACCATATCTCATAAATTTTTGATCGTGGATAATGTCTAATTCGAAAAAAATATGCACGCTTTCATTTTTGATTTACGTCAACACTGACTGTGTAGGTGTACACAAAAGAGATAAAGAATACACATTTTGACGCCATTCTGATAAATAAAATTCCTGAAGAAAAATTTGGATAACATCGAGAGAAGTTAACAAAAATAAACTTCTTATGTTTTGAAGTACTTATTCATAATGACGTTCGGCCGTTAGGGGGAGAGATGGGGGGGTTAGGGAAGCCGGACAAATTCGGACGGTGGCGGAAAGGGGAGTTATGAGAGGCGTGGCGTCTAGTTGAGAATTTGTGGTTTTGCCAAATTTCTGTCAAGAATTTATAACTAGGAGCATGCCCGAGGCTATTTGTCGAAAGAGAAACGCAGGTTTAGCCAAAAATTTTCCTTGACATTTTCTTTGACAGTTTGTTAGAAAAAAAATGTACATAAAAATGGGTGGGGGTAATGAAATCAGACGTCAGACGTCATTAGGGACACTTTTTTAGAACTGTCAAAATTCACTTACTTTCGAAAAAGTAGATTAATTTCTAATCTATCAATTTTAGAAGCCCCCAATTCTTCAAGAAGCTGCACAATAGTTCACTTGTCTCTCCCGAATAACTTGATCCTAGATTTCGAGACATTTCAACTCTGTTATATGGCTTCTCTTTTTGGTGTTCCACATTAGGCAGCCTTACTCTAATATTGGCGCACGATGTGAATAAATTGCGTAAGATGTTTGAAAGCTCAACTTTAGCAAAATTATTTTGAATTTTGTCAAGTTGAGCTTTCAAACAAACCTTACTCGATTTATTCACATCGCAAGCTCATATAACTATTCCGTTAAGTTCATCACTTTTACGATACATTAACTTCCTCCGTGTAAAGATTCAGGAAGTTGGGCACAGTGCCTATTTCGCGAAAGGGGTATTCGAAATTCACGAATTGTGGTAATCTACAAAATTTCAGCTTTTTTAAAAAAAACTTGTTTGAAATTGGACTGTCGTAAAGCTTCAAAAACTCATGGCAGACAATAGTCACAATTCGCAAGTTTTGAGAAATTTTGTAAAATTTCGGGAAATTACATAGAAAATAATTTTCCGAATTTCACGAAAATTTTTCTTGAAAATAGGCTTTGATTTGACATATAAAAATGTTGCAATAAACTGATGGTTGCCTCAACTAGCTAGTACCGGTTAGAAGGCAAGACGTTTCGATTCCAACCCAATAACTACATTCCAACTGCAGTCCTAAAGTCCAAAACTCGAAAGCAAGTTTGAAGTTTATAGATAAGCAATTGTTGAAGTAGCTTGAAGTTTTCAAATAATGGCGACCACCGTCTAGAGATACGGGCGTGGATGACTCCTTAAAATTTGTTTTCAAAAAAATAAAAAAGAAGCAAAAATCATGGGTGTTCTTGTTCTCTTTCGCCAAAATGATCAGAAAAACGTTCACATCTCTCTCTTCTATGTTTCTGTTTCTGTATTTTTGGTACATGACGTCAAAATTTGGTTTGTTCGATGTTATTTCTATGGTAAATAACTGCTGTTTTATCAATAACAGAAAGAGTTTATTAATGACTAGGGATTCAGAATAACGTTTCTAAGAACGTTATTATATTCGTTATTTACGTTACGCTATGAACGAGCTTTGCAAATAACGTTATTCACGATAACGAAAATAATTTCGTTTTTCACATAACGTTATTCATATCACTAAATAATTCAGAGTTCGCAAACGTTACACCGAATTAGTTTTCGTTACTCAAATTAACGTTATTAGATCCACGAAATAATTTCTATTTGTAAAATAACGTTAAGTAGAGAACGAAATTATTTCGTTACGAGAATAAAGTTATTTTAGTGACGAAATTAATTTCGTTACTTAAATAACGATAATCTGTTAGGGTTATAACGCTTAACAATAACGTTATTCGCAGGACGAAATTCACAACGTTATTGATTAACATTATGCGCTTGAAACGAAATCCAAAAAATAACGTTATCGATATAACGAAATTATTCTGCTGCAAAAATAACGTTATTTCAATAACGAACTATTTTCGTTATTTGAATAACGTTATTCAGGGAACGAAAATCATTTCGTTACTCCAAATGACGTTATTATTTTCATTGTTTCATTGTTCTTAATAACGTGATCCGGGAACTCTGAAATTGCTTTAACGTTTGTGATATAACAAATTTATTTTCGTTACAACACTATATCATATTTACGTTTTTTTTCAATTTTTGACTCGATTCGAAAAGTTATATTCGTTATAACGTTATTCGAATAACGTTATGCAAATACAAAAATTCTTTTGTTTTTTAATAACGAATTTATTTCGTTATTATTATAACGAAATAAATTAGTTATAAAAACGAAGTTATGACGATACCGATTTTGTTTTCGTTAGGGGTCGTACATATATGACGTCACGCTTGCTATAAAATCCACAAAGTGTATAACTCCAAACTGGTAAGAGATTTTGCTTATAGTACTCCGGCTACCCCCCCAAATACAACCCCTATTTGGGGGGGGGGTAGCCAGAGTCCTATAAACAGAATTTGCTGTCTTGACTAAGGGGCCATTCACAAATGACGTCACGCTTGCTACAAAAAATTAGTATCCATAAAAAGGCAATAACTCATGTAAAACAGCAAATTATGTTTATAGGACTCTGACTACCCCCCCCCCCCCAAACAGGGGGTGTGTTTGGGGGGTAGCCGGAGTACTATAAACAAAATGTCTCACCAGTTTGGAGTTATGAACTTTGTGGATTTTATAGCAAGCGTGACGTCATTTATGAACCGTTTTATGGATACTCATTTTTTATAGCAAACGTGACGATATGTGCACGACCCCTTATAACGTTAGCAATGCCTGTTAATGACGGTAAAGTTAGCACAAAACAGAATTTTTGGAGGAAAATATAGGCCTATCGGATCTATTCGTCAGTTGGTGTTGATCGGGCATTGCCGTCGCAATACTCCGGAAATTAATCTCGCAATCGTTTGTAAGATTTGCCGGCGTTTTCAGCATGATTTTCCGCTTTATATCTTTGTTTTAACTGGTCGATGTTTTCCCATAAAACACAATTCCATCAGAGGAAATACTTAACATTCTCCTCAAAAGTAAAACGGTCGTCAAAAAAAAATGGCGGAAAAATCGAAATATTCCAAATGAAGAGAATCGCTTGGAAAATCAGATTTCCCTCTGTTACAAAAAACATTTTGATATGTTGGATACCAAACCTCAAGGCATTATTATGTGTCGCCAGCTAAGGACGCTAAAAATGATGCAATTGTTGATATGTTGTGGTGCTGTAGAGAACTTTGAAAAAAATACATTTAATCATAGAACATTGGTCCCGCAGCTATACGTAACATTGGGAATGAGAAGTGTGAAGACTGAAAAACGGACTTTTGATGATTTTATTTTTAACATTCTATTTTATCAAAAGAAAATATAATTTCGAAATAGATTCTAATTTTTATTTAAATGTCGAGAACTCTAATGAATTGTGAGGGTCTTCTTTGTGTTTGAAAAACATTTTTAGAATATTATGCATTCGCGCTAAAGTTCGATCGTAATACAATATACCCTTTTAGTCCGCTCAACATTTGAATTTTAGTTGGAACTTGAATAACTTGACGCAAGATGCCACTATAAAAATCAATTGCTCGTATGTTGATTTTACGCATATACCGCACGTAATTACGCATATACGGCACGTAATTACGCATATACCATACGTAATTACGCATATACGGCACGTAATTACGCATATACCATACGTAATTACGCATATACCGTACGTAATTACGCATATACCGTACGAAATTACGCACACACCGTACATAATTACGCATATACCGTACATAATTACGCATATACCGTACGTAATTACGCATATACCGTACGTAATTCGATTGCAACGAGGGGAAAAACTCAATATTGAACCGCAATAAGAAGGTCTTTTGCGCCATTAAGAAATTCATAGCGCAATTATACTACGGTCCAACTTTAGAACGAATGCACTAATATAAAAAGATGCGAGAGAATGAACGAATAAGGTTAAGAAGTCCAATCGAAGTAAGAGTAGCCAAAAATTCTGTTTTATGTTAAGCCTGAAATATGAGACGACGTCGATAAATACTTTCATAGCAAGAATGAGAATGACAAACGCCTCGTCCCTAAAACGCTGAAAATTACGTGCAACTATAGTGTTAGTAATGTATTAACGTTGTAGAAGTCATTGAATAGTGTTGTAAGTGTTGTATCAATGTTGTGTTGACGTTGAATAGAGTTGATAAGTGATATATATATGATTAAATATTAGAGTCCTCACTTTTACATTACCAATACCACATTAACTCAACACGTCAATAAAAAGCCACACGACCAATGACATAATAATGTATAGACTGGGTTCACGTAACCATGAGCTGAAGCAAAAATGTGAAACACGTAATTTATGTATAGTATGCACATCGCACACGAACATTTGTACAATTCTCGGTGATTTGTTTTGTTCATTATCAACACTAAAAAACATTTCACATTTCATGTTTGCTTCAATTTGGGTTGATTTTTTATTAAAAACTGCCAGTCTAGACTTAATATGTTATTGCACACGACCCATATAACATTTTTTTGGGGACAGGAATTAACGCCTAGCGATACTGCACGGGGCGCAACTGAGCACTTGCTTAGTATCGCCCACGACAATTGTGAACAGTCGATATTACACACCTTAGAACATGACAGCTCTGCCGTAATAAGAAACTTAGTGCGAAAGAGAGAAAAAAAGATCTATGCAAAAGTCCATACAAAATTTTTTGTCTCTTTCACACTAAGTTTCTTATGCAAATTAGGGCAGAGCTGTTTTGTATTGGAGAGAATCAAACGAATTTGTTCTCAATTTTGAGAGAATCCTCTACCGTAATTGTGTTTTTATGGGAGATAATTCACATGCTACTTTCTTCCTAACTATCTGGCCGCAGACGTACCAACTTATCATTTTTTCGGCGTGATGTCGCCCGATAATTTCTGCCCTACTCTGCGACGTTATCAGATGAGAGATTTTCATATACTTTCTCTCACAAATTCTCGTCGCTCAGTTCTTTAATTGTTGTATGGCAGAATTGTGGCGGGTCTTTATTGAGGAAGTGCAGGGTTTCATTCGGTGATATTGAGCTGGGCGTTAATAAATGGCAACCATTTTTTGACATAGTTAACAGTTATTAATCGCCAGCTTTTTCTTACTCGAATTCTGTAATAAACTTTCCAGTAATTTGTCGATTTGGGTTGGAGGCGGTAGTGGTGGGCGGAACAAAGAAAATTACGAAATTTGAAATTTAAACAGAAAATACAAATTGAATTTTGGATAAGCTGAGATTGCGTTTGAGGTTACTTTTTTGCAGTGATAAACTTTTGAACCAGTGCAGTATTTTGATTTGTTGTGATTCAATTGCTTGATTTGTTACTGGTGCTAAGCAATAGTGCATGCTTGAAGCATGTGTTGAAATTAGTCACTCACAGTCGATGAAGACAGAAGAGTTTTTTACGATTATTTATTTTATCATTGATTCAACAAGTTTTTTTTTCATTTAAACAACTATTTCAACAGAAGACTTTTTTCGAATTAATTTCTACTTAACATTTCGAAATTATTTCATTAATAAAGCACTTTATGTGTTAACATTATTTAACATTTTTCATTCAATTACAGCTCCCCTTTCTCTATTTTGAACGAACGTTGTTAAGTCGTTATAATTGATTTTCTTATTAATATTTTGGTAAGAATGTGAAGAACTTTTTAACGTTTTGATTTATTTACTTTGATATTTTAACTTCATTTCTTGTAACTTACTCGTTTAATAAATTCAACATAATAATTTATTCATGTGGTACTAGGCTTCGTTTCGTCGGAATCTAAGCTTAAGCAATCTCTAAGATAATGTTCCATAGATCTATATACATGTTCGATGACATTGCTCAGTTCGTGACCTTCGTCTGCATATGTCTGTTGAACAAGCTTTAAGAGTTGAACTTATCAAAGCGATAAGAAAATACATTTTTACCTGATATTGAAATATTACCCCAGCTTCGGTAAGTGCTCTAGCAAGTTGCGTACCATGTAGATAAGGCGCTGATATATCTGAAAATCATTTTTTAAGTGGAATGCAACACTTTGATCAATTGAAATAAATTACCAGCCAGACCATGCAACAGGAAAAAAGAGTAGGGAGGTATATGTCGAGCACGTTGTGTCGCATCAGCTTCGACGTAACCTTTGTAGTTCTCTACAGGCAGACCTAGTACTCGTTCCGTAAATGCCGAATCTGAATGCAAAACATACTTCTTAGAATTATATTCGTGCTAATCTACATTGACATACAGAGCTAACTGATACAGCCATGCAATGACACCTTCTCGCAATTGATGAAATATCAATACAATTTTTCCCACAAAATTTAACAAGATTCGTAAATAGGAGGAGGGTTCACAGCATATCGTGTGCGAACTATGTGGGAAGTATGAAAATCGTGTGCGAACTGTGTGGGAAGTGTGGAAATCGTGTACGAACTATGTGGGAAGTATGGAAATCGTGTGGGAACTAAGTGGGAAGTATGGAAATCGTGTGGGAAGTACGGAAATCGTGTGGGAACTATGTGGGAAGTACAGAAATGATGTGCGAACTATGTGGGAAGTTTGGAAATCGTGTGCGAACAATGTGGGAAGTATGAAAATCGTGTGCGAACTATGTGTAGAGTATGGAAATCGTGTGCGAACTATGTGAGAAGTACAGGAATCGCGTGCGAACTATGTGGCAAGTATGGAAATCGTGTGCGAACTATGTGAGAAAGAACAGAAATGGTGTGCGAACTATGTGGGAAGTATGGAAATCGCGTGCGAACTATGTGGGAAGTATGGAAATCGCGTGCGAACTATGTGGAAGGTATGGAAATCGCATGCGAACTATGTGTGAAGTATGGAAATCGCGTGCGAACTATGTGGGAAGAATAGAAACCGCGTGCGAACTATGTGAGAAGTATGGAAATCGTGTGCAAACTATGTGAGAAGTACAGAAATGGTGTGAGAACTATGTAGGAAATACGGAAATCGTGTGCGAACCATGTGGGAAGCACAGAAATGGTGTGCGAACTATGTGGGAAGTATGGAAATCGTGTGCGAACTATAAGGGAAGTATGGAAATCGTGTGCGAACTATGTAGGAAGTATGGAAATCGTGTGCGAACTATGTAGGAAGTATGGAAATCACGTGCGAACTATATGGGAAGTACAGAAATCGCGTGAGAACTATGTGGGAAGTATGGAAATCGTGTGCGAACTATGTGGGAAGTATGGAAATCGTGTGCGAACTATGTGAGAAGTACAGAAATGGTGTGAGAACTATGTAGGAAGTGTGGAAATCGTGCGGGAAGTATGGAAATCGTGTGGGAACTATGTGGGAAGTACAGAAATGGTGTGCGAACTACGTGGGAAGTTTGGTAATCGTGTGCGAACCATGTGGGAAATATGAAAATCGTGTGCGAACTTTGTGGGAAGTACAGGAATCGCGTGCGAACTATGTGGCAAGTATGGAAATCGTGTGCGAACTATGTGAGAAGTACAGAAATGGTGTGAGAACTATGTGGGAAGTATGGAAATCGCGTGCGAACTATGTGGAAGGTATGGAAATCGCGTGCAAACTTTGTGTGAAGTAGGAAGTATGGAAATCGTGTGCGAACTATGTGGGAAGTACAGAAATGATGTGCGAACTATGTGGGAAGTATGGAAATCGTGTGCAAACAATAAGGGAAGTATGGAAATCGTGTGCGAACTATGTGGGAAGTATGGAAATCACGTGCGAACTATATGGGAAGTACAGAAATCGCGTGAGAACTATGTGGGAAGTATGGAAATCGTGTGCGAACTATGTGGGAAGTATGAAAATCGTGTGCGAACTATGTGTCGAGTATAGAAATCGTGTGCGAACTACGTGGGAAATATGGAAATCGTGTGCGAACTATGTGGGAAGTACAGGAATAGTGTGCGAACAATGTGGGAAGTATGGAAATCGTTGTTTTTTTTTTATTATTTTTTTCCTCCGCGTCATCGCCAATGCACTCGCACGAGACGAACAAATGAAGCTGATAAATTCGCGGCATTATCAAGTCGTTTGAACGACAAAGTAACAGACCACAGATCGTGTGCGATCTATAAGATAAGTACAGAAATTGTGTGCCAACTATGTGGGGAGTATGGAAGTCGTGTGCGAACTATGGAAATCGTGTGCGTTTCTCTTTAGTGATTGCAGGAGTCCCACTCAAAAACCGATTGCGTACTATTTGTAGGCCAGAACGGCATATTAGAAATGTCTTGAAATTGATTTCAATAATTCTCACTTAATTCGCAAATGTTTTTTATACTCCCCACATAGTTCGCACACGATTTCCATACTTCCCTCATAGTTGCACGCCGTTTTTGTACTTCCCACATAGTTCGCACACGATTTCCATAGTGAGATAGCTCTTGCCACAGCACGAACAGATGAAGCGGCAGACAGACATGAACGGTTGATCACTGCAGAACAGATCCAGATGGCTGCAAAAAAAGTCAAAGAATAACAAGGCGTCAGGACCAGGAATCTCTTCGGAGACAGCAGCATGCGCAAAGGCTAACATGCTCAGATTGACAATGCAGAATTGCCTCGACGACGGATATTTTCCTGAAATATGGAGGAAACAGAATGGGAAACAGGGAAACCGACAGACTAGCCATCATCATATAGACCTGTATGTTTGTTGGATGGATTGGGAAAAATGCTGGAAGCAGCGATTCTGAATAGACTAAGAAAACACACAGAGGGCGATCATGGATTGTCAGACAAACAATTTATATTTCGTAAAAGGAGGTCGGTGATTGAGGCTACTAAAAAAGTTATAGAGGTTGCTGACAAGGCGCGGAAGCAAAAAATACGGGGTGACCGCTTCTGTGCCGTAACGACGATAGACGTCAGAAATGCCTTTAATTGCACAAGCTGGATGGAGATAGCAACGAGCGACGAGTACTAACATATGATACTAATGAAGGGAAAAAGACAGTAGATATCACAGCTGGAGTACCACAGGGATCCATATTAGGACCAAGACTGTGGAATGTAATGAATGACGCAACGCTGCGGCTGAAACTGCCAAGATGCGCTAAGACGATTGCTTTTGCCGACGACTTGATCCCCACGGTGTCCGAAACGTCGAAGATGGAGGTGGAGGTAGTTACGACGGATACGTTAGAAACTGTCGAAAACTGGATGACAACGGCAAAACTAAAGCTGGCTCACCAGAGAAAACCGAATCCGAAAAATTGAGCGGATAATAATGAACATCGACGCGGAAGAAATCACATCCACTCGCCATTTAAAGGACCTTTGAGTTATGCTGGATGACCGCACAAATTCTATAGTCATGTGGACTACACGTGCCAAAAGGCAACGAAAGCCACCGCAGCACCGGCCAGAATAATGCCAAACGGCTTTGGACGGCGCAGCAGCAAAAAGAGGCTACTAGTTCGCTTCACCCTATCGATATTGCGCTACGGGGCACCAGCGTGGATACAGGCGCTAGATACGAAGAGGAATCGGAGGAGGCTTAATAGAGCTCAAAGGCTGGCAATCATAAGAATAGGAAGCGCATACTGAACGATATCCCTGGAAGCGGTATGTGTCATAGCCGGGACGATGCCCATATGCATTACGCTGACGGAAGACAGCGAAAATCATAGGAAAAAGAGAAGGGAGGGTCAAACTACCAAAACAGTTAGGACGCAATTAAGAGTCGAGTCACTGAAACAGTGGCAGCAAGAGTGAGGTTAACTTCCAACACACAGTTTCTGTTGGGGCTCGGATGCTTCAGGAAGTACCTGCACAGGATCGGATACACAGAGTCACATTTCTTCACGACATGCGTGGGGAGGAAGAGACTGGGAAGAGACTGCGGAGCACGGTGAGTAGCTCATATTATCGGAGATGTGCCGCGATGAGGAGGTATGGAAAGAAGTGGATAATGTTATTGCAAAAACAATGGAGAAGCTGCAAAGTGCATTGAGAGACGATCAAAGAAGACTGTCAGTTGATCTGAGAGAGTAGGTGCGAAAGCACAGTCCCTCCTCGAAGTAATGCTGTGAGGCGTTTCCGGGGAGAAGAGAGCATGGAGAGTAAGGAAGGATTGAAGGATTGAAAAATGGAATCCAACAGTATCTTGGTCCAGGAGGACCGGGTATCTCAGAAGATTTCCTCACACTTATAAAAAAAAGTGCAGCTAGGTGTAGTGAGGTGAGTGCGTTGCAGTGCAGTGAGGTGTATTGTACAGACGAACTGACAGAAAGAGTGAAAACATAAAGTAACTATCGCTATTTAATGGAGAGAGAATTCATTCTCTCCTTAAAAAAGGAAAAAATGTAATTATTTATCAATTTGCTGTAGGATCTCGAAAGAAATTATCCAATTAGTGAAGCACCAGTTAATGTTTTTTATTGCAAAAAATTATGCAAAGTAAAGACCAATTTACACATCATAACATGACGTAGTTTGCATTTATGTTTTAATCACTAAATACGCAAAACGAAACATAAAAACAGACAACAAAATTTACATTTTGCAGAAAGCAATCATGGTAATGATATTCAGAAAATGTTTTCTTAATATTCAACGCAAATGCCAGTTACAAAGTGGCTGCATCTCATAATGACTGTTATAATCAAGCAATTAAAATAAGCGTTACAAGAGAGCTCCAGGAAGCTAAATTTAGTGGTGCATTGTAAAGTGAAATCATAAAAAGTAAAACAAACTCAACAAGCATCAAGCTGTTACACAGTGTTGTTGTTTTGTTGTTTGCGGTGCATGTGTTTTTGTGTTATTTTATTGTAAACTTACTATAGTACAGCCAGTCTGATATGGGAGAAACTGCAATACCACATTTGAACACTGTTTGTTGTGTGCCTAAAACCATTGCAGTTACATAACCACCGTAACCCCATCCCCAAACTCCGACGCGTGTTTCATCCAAAAAACTATATGTGTCCAACAGGTATCTGCAAAGTGAAATATACGAACTATAAATATAATAGTGTAACATTGAATTGTTATGGAAGAATGGAATTTTAGATGTGATGTATGGCATCATTAAGCACACTTTCTGGTCTATTTAAATATCAATTAATATCGTCATTGATTGGCGTATTTATTATTAACCTGTTGAACGGGCTTAAAGCTTCGCATGCGATTATCTTTTGAGTTTATCGCTTTTCTTCACATATAAGATATAAATGGAGGACTAATGTTGTCGACAGACATTCGCATATATATTGCAATAGTTCTATGTGGAATGTAGTAAGTCGATTGTGAAGACAAATAATAGTTGGAGGCATCTGTCTCCTTGAAATGATAATATTTCGAGAAATTAATTAGAGTGACTGTGGCAGTGTGGTATGTGTCTCGTAGGTTATGTAGAAGACAATCTGATGCAAAGAATTGATTGTATGCCAAACGGCTATTG
Organism: Pseudolycoriella hygida; assembly: GCA_029228625.1. NCBI lineage: Eukaryota > Metazoa > Arthropoda > Insecta > Diptera > Sciaridae > Pseudolycoriella > Pseudolycoriella hygida. The sequence continues at coordinate 157,312,990 of CM055403.1, read as the reverse complement.
TTTCCAAAGATCATTTTTATTTTTAATTCTTCCATAATTTAACTATCAAAAACGGTTGATTAAACGAATTGTGCGACCTTTCTTCGAAAGAACTGATATCATTTGAGATGAAGCTTTAATCCACCACAATTCATACGATTTAGCTTTAATTGTTTTGTAACAAAAAAGTCTTTCGTTTCTACTTATTCAAGGGTTCTTCAGTAATTAATATCTGTTCTTTTGGAAGCAAGCGGAGCGGCGGGCGGTGCATGAATATTTTTACTGATGGTTTTAAGAAAGTTGTAGGAAAAGGTGCTGCGTGAGATTGAATTTTATTTTCTCATGTCAATTCTTCAGGACGCCTATTTTCAAAAAGCAAGAACTCATTCGATGTTGCTCTAACTCACTTGAAATAATTTCTCACGTGGGTGGGAAGGAAAATATGGGATAAAAGTGAAATACCGACGAGTTCTCGCTAGTTGAAAATAGGCACCCAAGCAAGGAGACTAATTTTTTTCGCGCGATTTTTTTGTACTTCGGTTTTATTTGACTTTGTTTCAATAAAAATCGTTAAAGTAATGACGGCCACAAAATTGGTCCTTCCCGCTAAGTGTTTATTCTGGTAACGACGTAAAATAACGCTGACACCATACGCTAAAATCTTGTGAAATGGCCGACCTGTGTTCTTGTGAAAAATTTCTCCTATCTTGGGTAGGGTTGCTATTTCATAAATCTCAAAAAGAGGACATTTCGTTCGTAAAAAGAGGACGTTCTGCGAACTGGAAAATAGGAAGAAAAAGAATGGGACACACTAACAATTTACTTGTATAAGAACAGTTGGTTTAAATTGATCACATTTTTAAGAAGAATTTCTGCTGTTCAGATTCCCTATTTCGTTTTTCACACTCAAAGCGAGAGGAGCGAGCCGAAAAAATTTCAGTCTTTCATTTTTTTATGTCATATGCGTTGTATTTTCTAATAGTTGTTTGAAACAATTAATTATTGGGATTATGTTTGATTATTGGTTTTCTTTCATATTTTGAATCATGCCCGCAGCGGTAGCGGAAGGCATGTCGCAGTCCGCACACCCCAAAAAAAAGTCCACAAACCCAAAAAATTCCATACAGAAACCTTTGGCACAAGGAGCCATTATAGGCAAACTTTTGAGTTTTTTTCCCCTCCCCCCCCCTCCCCCTCCAAATTATTTCGGAGAAAAATTTTATTAAGAAAATTTTTTTGGAGAAAATTTTTTTGAGAAATTTTTTTTCGAAGAAAATTTTATTTCGAAGAAATTTCTTTTTAGGAAAATTTTTTTGACGAAATTTTTTTTGGAGAAAAATTTTTTTCGGAGAAAAATTTTTTGGAGAAATTTTTTTTTTGAGAAAAACTTTTTTCTGAGAAACTTTTTTTCTAAGAAAATTTTCTTTTCTGAGAAATTTTTTTTTTTTTGGAGAAAATTTCAAAAAATAGAAATTGTTTCAACAACTGAAAACTTCCAAAACGACTGATATCACAAAGGTAGAGTGTGACGCAGTCCGTAAGTCTGTTTCCAAAATTAATGATATCGCTTGAGGTGACGCTATCGTTGATAATACGCAGAAGTTTGTTTGAATGGAACCTTGTGTTCAAAGTTTTAATTTACTGTAAAAATTACAGCGCTTTTTTTAAAACCAAATTACGTTGTGTTGAAAAAATTGTGTCACAAATACCGGACCCAACGACGTAATAATTTTTCTGTACTTTCAGTTTTTGCGCTGCAAAAATTTGGCTTTTATTTCTTATTGCGTAGATTGTTTAGAGTAAATTTAAATTTTTGCGTGTAAAGACTGAAAGTATTGAAAAATTATTCCGCTGTGGTTCACCAAATGTGAAAAAGTTTTTTTTTCGAACGTGTGAGTTTTGCTGCCCGCGACGAAGACAAGGGCTACATTTACATGCTCCAGGAAAATACTTTCTACCATGATACGCAAGAAGACATCAAAATTCACTTGGCATTTTGCATATCAACCTGATAACAATGATGTGTGAGAATAGCGAGTTTGGGCAAAGCGATTATAGCTGAATTTATAACATATGCATATAGCTATAAGTAATAAGTTGTATGTTTACGTTATAAGTTACAAGTTGACGTTATAATTTATAAGTTTATAGCCCGGATCAGTATTGTAACTTATCCAGATCAGTGCTGATCACTTTTAAAACTAATTCGGATCAGTATTGATCAGTTTCAAAGCTGGATCAGTATTGATCACTCTGAAAACTGATATAGATCAGTAAGTATAAGTTTTAAAACTGAACCGGATCAGTACTGATCAGGTTCAAACTACTAATTCAAGTCAGTTTTGAAACTGATCAGTTCGGATGCGGATCAGTTTTGAAACTGACCAGTACTGGTCTGGATCACTTACAATACTGATCTGGGCTATAAAATTATAATGTCAACTTATAACGTAAACTTGTAACTTAAAACGTGAACATATAACTCAAAACAAAAAGTTATTTTTATAGTATGTATATGTTATAAATTTGGCTATAAGTGGCTTTGCCCAAACTCTCTAATCATGTAACATTTTTTAGCTCACCGAAGAAAGAGGACATTTTATAAAAAAGTGATGTTCTTAGAATTTTAGCAAAAAAGAATAATTTGACGAAAAAAGAGGACATGTCCTCTTAAAAGAGGACGAATGTCAACTTTAAACTTAGGAAATACACTAAATCTTGTGAATTTTATGTGCACCAGTTATCTTGTCGTAAATGCTAAATCTTGCCAAGATACAATTAGACGCTTTTATTTTGTTACACAATGGATTTTGTCAGACAAATATACACTTCAGGTCCCACAAATATTTACTGGCTATTGTGAATTTTTAAAATAGAATATTTTCGAAGGAATATCCATCCACATTAGCCAAATTCTCGTCACCTCTTGAGGAGTAGTTTTTCTGGCAGATAATTTGAAGTAGATCAACGTTTGTGAAGAAGTTTTTCGAAAATATTGGGTCTTGATGCTCGGCACGAGACTTTTGTTCTTCTATTCCAAAGCGTTAGTTAGGAACTATATCTATCTCACTCTAACCAACGCTTTAGAATAGAAGAACAGAAGTCGCGTGCCGGGCATCAAGACCCAGTTTTTTCGGAAAACGTTCTTCACAAACATTGAACTACGTACAATTATCTGTCAGAAAAACTAGTCCTCAAGATTAGAAAAAGAAGTTGGCCTAACAAGAATTTGGCTAATCTAAATACGAAACTCGAATTCCCAATAGAAATGAAACGAATATTCTGTCATTCTACTTTGAAGGTACTCAGTTTGACGAATTCACAATAGCCAGTGGGACATGAAATGTGTATTTGGCTGACGCACTCAATTGTGTAACAAAATAAAAACGTTTAATTTCAGACATAGATCTAACGGGTTTTTGCATTTTTCCCAATATAACGAACGGCAGTGTTCTTGACTCAAGACGACAAAGTTTGAATTCAAAGTGACCTCCTTTAAGAATTTTTGACACCGAAGTTCCATTAGAAATTAAAGTCACAATGTGAAAAATTTTTTAACTTTGAAAGATAAATGTTTTCGTTTGACTTCTGAGTGAAATTCACTTGTTGGGAATTTAGCGGCTTTTTTTTGAAAACCGGTTTTCGGTAATACCAATTTTGTTCGAAAAAATAACCGGTAAAAAACCGGTAAATTTTCATATTTTTTCCTATATTGAAGTTAAAGACTTTGAGTGAAAGTATTTTGTATTATTCTTCATTTTTCCTGTTTGACTTAAAAATATGTGCGCAGGCATCAATGATGATTTATCTAGAATATTGTCGCTCATTTTGCCTATAAATTTGGGACAAAGACACGAAAAACATGCAAAAAAACTCTTTCCGATTCAACATCACGTTGGTATTACCTTCATCGTACACGTCAAATCACGCACTCGGACCCAACGCCTTCTAATGGCTGCTAAAAATTCAGCGGAATAACGGCGCGAAATTCCTACATTAGATGTGGAACTTCGCCTCAGCGTCATTCACAATATGACATTTCGTATAAGGAAAATGTTCTATTGTGAATCGCGCTGGCGTGAACTTCCCCGTTACCTTCTAATGGTCACTTTTTGTGTCTCATTATCTTAGATTATCTCAACAAAGAAATTTGGGTGTCGTTAGATTGATTTTAATTTCCAGTTTTCCTGATATAGTCACACTCTTTGCGAGTGACGTATTATGTTTTTTGCAATTCACGTATGTAATACCTACCTTCGCATTTGGGAGTATATAAACTCAAATATTATAATAAATTTCTGTTTCAGTGCGGTAATTTCTGTTTCAGTGCGGTAATTTCTATTTCAGTGCGGTAATTTTTTATTTTTGTTCATTGCAAAAAACGTTATGTGTTACACGTAATGTTAGGACTCATATTAACGCACACGTTATAATTTGTCCTACTCGCCTGCTGCTCATTCGGACAAATTATAACTAGTGCGGTAATATTCGCCCTTACATTACTTGTAATCTGTTGAAGAAGGCCAAAAACGTTCTCGGCACACCACTACCGTTACATTCACACCATAGAGAAAAGAAAATTAAAAGCTCGAACATGTTCAAAAATATCGGATTCTTATACTTGTATGAAAAAATATGTTCGAAAGTCAGGTTTTAATTTTGGGATATCCTGATGGCCACTTACCCATTTCTATGTCAAATCTGGAAAATTGGCCTTTGAAAACTTTAAGTAAATTTACCCGAAAACTTCAACTTATAATGTTGAAATCAGGAAGTAAAACAGCGCTCTTTAGAATAAAAAATTTACAGAAAAAAACGGTAATGAAAATCCAAAAAACCGGTTGGATTCCCTAGTCACTTGTCGTTTATCTGTCTGTCCTCATATTTATTTGGATCTGAAAAGGTTCGCTTTAATCGAAAATCGAAGAAAAAATCGTGGTTTTGGGGCTGAGAAAAATATGTACAAGGAATACGTAGGAATTGTGTTTAAAGTATATACGCCGTCGACGTATTTTATCCACAGTGCACGTATGACGAACGCCGTGCACGTATTATATGAGCTCATAACATGTTCGCTACGTATGTAACACAGTACTCAAATAAGGTTGATAATACATTCAACGCGTATATAATACGTCGGCGGCGTATATAATACGTCGGTGGCGTATATAATACGTCGGTGGCGTATATAATACGTCGGTGGCGTATATTATAAAAACAATTCCTACGTCGCTTGTAGATATTTGTAGATATGACGGATAATGGAGTGTCTATATCCAACAAACAATGCAGAAAATTTCACACATTTTCTTATTAAAACTTGTATAAATATGGTGTGACGAAAGTGTAGGAAACAATTTTAATTTTAGCGCAACTTACCTTAAGACAGTTATTTGATCTTGAACTTCAACACCTCCTAGATGTCGATATAAGGCCTTTTTACTTTGTCCTTTAGCTCCCCTTACATCCAAGCGAACATAAATAACATCATTTCTGCTTGACATATACGTTCCCCAGTCAATACGGAATTTCTCGGAAACTGAAGCCGAACCAGGACGAGCATTTCTGTCGTAAATAACGTAATTTTAAATTAATTAGCTTTCTTCCATTCATAACAAAATCTTCTTACACTTCCACTAAAACTGGAAATGCAGCGTCACGAAGTTCTTCCCTCCAACTGGGCGGTAACAATAATTGAACCTGTGCTCTAGTGCCATGGGGTAATGCAATTTCGAATGACTTGTGGGTAGGTAATGCCAATTTTTGTAAAGTTTCCGATTGATAGGGTCTAGTATCATACAAGATTCTCGACAATCGATGAGTTTGCGCGTTATGAACACCTTCAAAGGAAATAAATATTTTTGTTGCAGAAAATAGTCGCCAGATGCTTGAACTCGTTTTACCCGATAGTGGTAATCCAGGACCTAGACACTCTAATATATAATAATCTACGCCGATTTCAGTTGCAATGGAAGACAATGGACTAACAAAGGCATCGAAATGGGAACAGTTTATGTAATAGTATCGACTAGTCCACAATACGTCACCAAGATCGCATGTAACACATAATGGTTCGGATCTGTAGAAGAATAATTCGGTTTTTATTAAAGGAAGATACGAATCATTTGATTATGCTACCGTCGCACATCATCGCTGACTGGATCCTTTACAATATACAAATGAATTTGTCCGGGTTTCTTGTCCTGTGTTCCCATGTAATACACCAAATGATTGACTGTATCCCATGCGAGAATTCTCAGAACCTATTAATGTCAGTAAGGAAAATGTCAATAGTTTTCTTGTAAATCACTGCTAAATGGCTGTAAAGCACATCATGATGGTATGTACGAATTCTTATTTTACAAATGTAAAAAAAAACATTTTTGAGGTCGAATAAATCAATAAAGCATATTAACGTGTAGCTAAAGACACCAAAAGTTATTATGTTACATCAATATCGCTAGATTTATACATCTGAGAAAGTGAAGAAATGAGTTTTGTACTTTCTCGCCAACTTTCTTTCAAGTTTGTCAAGTTTCTTTTAAAGTTTTCTTCATCATACCTCAAGGCATCTTCATCAAAAGACTAACGTTTAGAAGTTCATTTAACAAACATAAGAAAGTTGGAAGTAAATTAGTGTAGCGATTCGAAGTTATTATTTTCATTCAATGTTCGTCTTGATACATTTTTCATGTTTATTCATCTCATGAATTTATCATCAATAAATTAAGCAATAAATATGTGAAAGTGACGATTTTTCGAATTGTTGTAAGCGACAAATAATTTTCATATTGCCGAAATATCCTTTTCAAAGCTGTGACATTTGGGAAAAGTCACTATTAATTCTGTCGCGCATTTTGATTCATAATTCCGTTTTTCATATTAAAACTTCAAGTTGAAATTATTAAAGACGTGCAAAACTTTGATGGATAGATATTTTGTGGAAACCATAGAAACTCGAATTTGATACAAAAAAAAAAGCTTAAAATCGGGATCTAGACAAAGCTCTGGACAAAATAGATCGGGCAAAATAGGCTCGCCTTCAAAATCCGTAGGCGAAAAAACCCAGACGAAAAATCAGGGGGGGGGTCTCAGGAGCGGAGCGTCTGGATTTTGTAGCTTCAATATTTTGTAGCTTCCGGATTTTGTAGCGTCCAGACTTTGTGGCGCCCGGAGAAGTGTAGTGATACATACGCCGAATATATTCACATGTGGCCACGTGTTATAATTATATTGATATTGAGCTTCACCTCTATGGGCATCATGATAATTCTTGTTTGGCATTTGTTTTGTGACTTCTTTTAGGTTACAGTTTTTCGAATTGTTTCGACAGTTTACTGAAATATCTCATAATACATAAGGGATTTTAATCCTGTGGCAGCGGTCTTAACTATATTAATTTAATATTAAGGGGCTTTGCCCTCTCATCCCCACGTCTGAGGCGAACTTGGATACGCCCTGCAGGCGGCTGTAGGTGCATGACGCTCTGCCCAAAACTCCGCTAGGGGCTCTGCCACTTAGACACACACTTGACCCCCTTTGCGGTGGCTGGTGCCCCTCGACGCCGCTTTTTTACTTTTTTTGACGCCTTTGGTTTTTGTGCCTCCGGATTTTATACCGACATGTCGCGACACCGGCGAAATACACCCGGAAAAAAAACACCCGAAATGACCCCAAGAGTATTCGGATGAAATAAATCTGACAAAATATACCCTCGACTAAATATCCCCAATGAACAGTGGACCTCATAACACCGGACAAAATAACCCCCGAGAAAACAACGGCTCTAGGACCGACTATCCCCAGTCAAAATATCTCCGGACAAAATATCCCCCCAGTCAAATATCTCCGGATAAAATATCCCCAGATAAAATATCCCACAAAAAACGGACAAAATATCCCCAGATGTAATGTCTATGGTGAATATAGGTAGAGAAATGGTGAATTAGGTAGGTATTGTTAATTAGATATTATATTGTGTGTTGGAGGGCTCTGCCCCCTCACCCCCGCGCTTGCGGCGGACTTTTGTAAGCCTTGCAGGCGACCTTACGTAAATGGGGCGCTGCAAATAACTGAAAAACAAGAAATGATTCAGAAACTTGAAGTGGCTTCTCCACACTGTGTTTGAGTTTGAAATGTCAAAAAATTTTGCGCGCTTCGCTTGCGATTTGTTTCAAAAAGATTCACGAGCTATAATCTAAAAACTTTTCGCTTCACATTGACTATTCTCCATTTTTTGAGTGTGGGTATTTTGTCTAAGGGGATATTTGTCCTTTTTTTTTAATGGAAAAATTGTGGTTATTATGTCCCGTTATTTTGTCTGTGGATATTTTGTCCACGGGGATATTTTGGTTTGGGATATTTTTTTTGACATTAGGTCCAACCCCTAAAACAACATGAGAAGGGACAACAGGTAGTCTAGTTTTTCAAAAAATCTCATGAAATTGTTTCTTCTTTCACAAAAATATTATATTGATGCAAAAACATGAAAAATATTTTTTTTATTTTTTCTGGGAAAAGCTTCTCCCGGGAAAGTAATTTTTCCGTCATTTCCATAAGACACCTAATTAGGGGAGCCCAATTCATTTTCCTTCAAATGATGCCAGAGCCAATGTTTTACGACAAAAATTACTATTTTGACGACCCTTACAGTGAGGTGACATTTGGCTATATTTTGATCAAAGTCTAATTAGTTTTTCAATTTTAACAAACTTTTCACCTTTTTTGTGCCTCAACACATGCTCACTCTAAAAGTCGCCAAAATAGTAATTTTTGTCGTAAAACATTAACTCTGGCATCATTTGAAAGATAATGAATTAACCTACAATAAAAAATAGATTAGGAGAGCTGCCCCTAATTGGAAGTCTTATGGAAGAAGAAAACCCCCCAAAATGGGGAAAATACAATAAAAAAATCTTTTTCATGTTTTTGCATCAACTGCACATGAAACACGTTTTTCATGTTGGGAGTCTATGCTTATTAGCGTGCGATGAGAATAAATCGCGTAAGTTTCGTTCGAAAGCTCAACGCTCAACTTGACAGAAATAAAAATAATTTTAATAAGTTGAGCTTTCAAACAAACCTTACACGATTTATTCGCATCACACTCTGCTCATCCCCACACCTGCGGCGAACTAAATTACTCCCTACAGGTAGCCTTACGTACATGACCCGACCCCGCTATTTTCGTAATTAAGTGCACTGCCTGCGGCGCCAGCTTCTCGGAATTAAATTTGTGTTAGCATACATTAGTTCTCTCAGCTCTGCCACAGCGTAAGCTGCTATTTGCCTGTATGCTAATGTTTGTAATTACGGGGTTATTTGAGTCTGTTAGGAGCAAAACCCTTTCAATTCCAACTGTCAAAGTGACGTTTTAAACGTAAAACAAAACAAAATTTCGAAATATCCAAAACCTGTTTATTTTGCTCACTTCTATAACCCCAATAGAATTGAGGAAAAATAAACAAATTTTTTTTTTTCGAAATATAAACAATATATTTTTCCTCAATTCTGTTAGGGTTATACAGAGTTATAACAGGTTTTGGATATTTCGGGAAAAAAAATTGTTTGACGTTTAAAACGTCACTTTGACAGTTGAAATGGTTGGAATAGACCGGGTTTTGCTCCCAACAGACTCATTTGGCCTGCAGCTATTTAGTCCGGTGTTGTTTTGTCCGTTTTTTTTCGTCCAGAGTATTTCATTCGAGCGCCTATACCCTAACTTAAATAAATGTGCGTCAAAAACGAAAATGAGCGTCTGTAGCAAAAGGTTGAGACCACTTTTTTACCAGTTTTTTGTCTTGAACCGTATGAATGCTATTCAAAGCGAAGTAAGTAGATTGTAGCTAACTTCATTACAAGCAAATCAGCTGATCTAATTCACAAATCTACCAAATAAAGCTGATTTCATTGAGAAATTTAAAAAATCAGCTGACTTTCTCGCAATGGACTTAGCTTCGGTCGCAACTGCAGCTAACTTCACTTCGAATAGCATTTTTACGGCTCAAAACAAGATGTGGAAAGTGTGTGGGATGATATGGAAAGTGTGTGGGATGATGTGAGAAGTGTGTGGAGTGATGCGGGAAATCTGTGGTATGATGTGGAAAGTGTGTGGAATGGTGTGGAATGATGTGAAAAGTATGTGGGATGGTGTGGAAAGTATGTGGAATGTTGTAGGAAGATGTGGAAAGTGTGTGGGATGATGTGGGAAGTGTGTGGGATGATGGAAGTGTGGCATGATGTGGTAAGTGTATGGTATAATGTTGCAAGTGCATGGTATGATGAGGAAACTGTGTGAGATGATGCAGAAAATGTTATAGAGAAGCCCAAAAAAATTTTTTTGACTCAGCTAATTTCCAACCGATTTTGATGATCCAAAGAGCGTTGGAATCAGGATTGCAAGCAGTTTTTCTTTTAAAATAATTTGTAAAAAAAATTGGAAAAAAAGTTTAGAGTGATGAAAAGTTTAGAAACAAAGTGGGGATGGACGGATGACCCGATCTTACTTTTTTTGCTGATTCGTCATCTGTAGACATTAACAAATGTATCCCCCTAACTCCCGCTTCGATCTATCCCATGTTACAATAAAATGGTTTGTAGTAAACTCTTTTACTGCGTGCGGGTCCAAAAATTGAAAAATAATAAGTAACTACGATGTTCGACAGGGCGCGATATTGTATGGAGTGGGGGGGGGGGAGGTATTGAAATTGAAGATATAAGACAGAGGTCAGTATAGATATGGATGATAATAGGCGGAGGCCGTTATTGAAGTGAGTGATATTGGACAGGGGGAGATATTGAAATGGACGTTAATGGACAGGGGGAGATATTTAAATGGGCAATATTGGACAGCGGGAGATATTGAAATGGACGTTAATGGACAGGGGGAGATATTGAAATGGACATTAATGGACTGCGGGATATATTGAAATGGACAGGATAATAGACAGGAGGGAGATATTGAAATGGATGATTTTGAAATGAATGTTAACAGACAGCGAGTGTTGTTGAAATGGATGATATTGACGTAAATGATTTTGAAATGGATATTAATGGACAGCGGGTGTTGTTGAATTGTATAATGTTGAAGCGGGAGTTGTTTGAATGGATGTTAATGAACAGCGGGAGTTATTGGAACGGATGATATTGAAATGGATGATTTTGGAAAAGCTGTTAATGGATAGGACGGAGTTATTGAATTGGACGTTAATGGACGGAGCGAGAGTTATTGCACTGGGCGATTTGTCGTGCTACCCTCCCAACACATGACAGGAGAAAAGATGCTATTGTCGATGATTTCGTTGCTTCCGCCCTTGTAATACAAACAACTAACTACCTTAATAATTGAATTCGTGTATGCTTTTTAGCGGAGGCGCAGACGGAAAGGAGCATCCAATCACAAAAGAGCGCTTCAAACTAGCATTGCAGCATTGTTAAACAGTAAACATTATCGACCGCTAATTTGTCTGTATGTGATTTCATCTATAGACGAAATAAACTAAATAACTAACAGGGAATCTAAATAAAGTTTTTGAATTGAATTTTAAGCTTGTCTCCGAGTAAATAGGCTAACAACAAACTATTTACAAACTGAAAATATTAAATTATTTTACCGTAATGCAACTTACGGTTTTAAAAGCAACTTTAAACTTGAATTATGCAGTGACTGGCAGTTTTATGTCATCTGGGCAATTCCACGGTCCGCTTCGTTCCCACGCTTGAAATTCTCAGTAGTTACAAAATGAAAGCAATAGAAAAGTTACTAATCTCTAGTTAAGGGATCAATACGTCTGATGCACCATTTTCTATGAATATTTTTTCGTAACAACTGAGCATTTCGAGCGTGGGAACGGAGTTTTCGTGGAATGGCCCATCTGGTAAAGCATTGATTTAAATGTGAACAAAATAAAATTAAACTTTTGTTCTGTTGAAATTTGCTCTCTTTTTTTCAGCGAATAGCAAAACTATGGTTGCCATTATTTGAATGGTTTCCTTAAAGTTTTTCTTTTAGCCTCGATGTAAGTATTATAATAATTAAACTTTAATTTAATTTAAGTTATTGTTAAGAGTTTGTAGAGTTTTCTAGTTGAGTAAAGATTGAATTGTGGAAGAAAGAGATGTTGCCTGTAACTTTATGCCGCTGTGATGAATACCTTTTTCATAGTAATTTTCCCCAAAACCGTAGAACTTATAAGTACATTACTAATTAACGGAAAACCATAAACTCAGCATTTTTTGATAGTTAAGTTCAATGGTGTATGAAAATGATGATGTGTAAATTAAAAATAGTCAAACGAATGAATAGCAAATTTATGGAAAGTGATTTTGAAGTGGTGTAACGTAAATTTACTTCCAAAACATGATATTGAACTTTATTAAGTAAACATAGAGCTAAGTTACGAATAACTTTGGATGCGTACACTATACACAGCTGAAAAGCATTTCCTTGTAGAATAAATTTGTAAACCTCTTAAATGGAGTGTACAGATTCAACAACTCTCGTCAATGTAATTAAACTATTGATATGAAACGTTCTAAAAGGTATATTTTAACTTTTTTACCTTTCCATTTCAATAATGTATGGAACGCATGAATGGCTAAATAATATACACGTGCGAATATAAATTGATGAAGAGATGGCTGCAGTCAAAACACTCGAAGGAGACGTGCGAAGGAAGAATACACATAAAGCACCTTTTCCCGGAATACAAGAGGAAGTGAATTGGGAATTTGTTGAGAACTGAGGGTACTCTTCGAAAGCCCGTCTACTGTATTACTCCGGACAAAATACCCATGACAATATCCATGGACTAAATTAGAGTGGAACGTTTTCAAGCTTTAGGTAGAAGTGAGGGGACTGCAGTCCTGCACCTAAGCCTACAGAGGGTGCGGCAGCCGGAATATTCTCTAGAGAACTATCGATGGACAGATGGTAATACCTAGGGAGATTCACCGATGTCTTTCAGACTGAGACTTTTGCCGCACTTATGGGAGTTGGGGAGGCAGTCTCGGCAGAGACATGTGGGGAGAATGTTTTAGTCTGCACTGATAGTGAGGCGATGATTAAGGCGCTCATGTCGCCAGCCGTGACATCCAAGCTAATAAAAGAGTTGAAGGAAACCCTTAACCAGACGGGACTGAGAAATCTTGTAACCTGGACACTCTGGCGTGGAGGATAACGAGACAGCAGATGAACTTGCGAGGAAAGGCTCGGCAACACCAAGTTGCGGGCCAGAGCCTTTTATACCCATACCACACTCGGCGTGTGTGAAAGCGGTTAAGATTTGGGTGAGGTCGGAGTTTACTAACTATTGGAGTGCCTATGATGGAGGAACGCACACGAAGCGTTTCTTACCGGCGCCCAATGGAAAATGGGCTAGAGAATTGCTAAACATGGACAGGGGAAAGTGTGGTGGGTGCGATCACTGGGCACTGTGGATTGAGCAAGCATCTGGCTAAAATGGGACTCTCTAATGATTCCATCTGTACATGCGGCCTCGGTGAGGACACGGGCGTTCTTGTTATATGTGAATGCCAAAAGTTTTCCTCATTGAAGCTCAAGACTCTAGAAGGTCACGTGGTCCATCCCGCAACAGTGACCAACACGGGACCTGCCGCTCTGGATAGATTCCTAACTGGGACTGGGAGGTTTCCGAGATTTACATGATGATCGGGTAACGAAACAAAGTATCTAGTAGTATCTAGTAGCTAGATCTGTGTTTCATGGACTTATCAAGGTCTGACACAAACTCCAGTGGACCTGTGTTTTTAGGCTTTTATCTTTTTTATTACTTCGCCTGTAAGAAATAGGATTTGCTGATCGTCTCCAGATTCCCGAAGACCTACTAAATATTAGATAGATAAATATAAGATTTGAAAAACAGCGATTTACCTAAGAAAAAAATCGAAAAGTACTCCCGACTATGACTCTTTCCACAAAAAATTGAAAAAAAGTTGACCAAATTATTGTCAGTGAATATAAATCGAAATTTGTTTAAGATTAAAAGGTAATGACAAAAAACTGATTTTATATCGACAAATTTTTTAAAAATTTTTTTTCGAAAAGTCATATTTGAGCGTAGGGTTATCCACTGGTCAAAAATTTGTACAAAAAATTCCAATTCCATAAAATAATTCCACAGAAATTCCAAAAAATCTATCGAAATTCCAAAAATTCCATCGAAATTCCAAAAATTCCATCGAAATTCCAAAAATTCCATCGAAATTCCAAAAATTCCATCGAAATTCCAAAAATTCCACAAAATTTCCGAAGTTCAGAAGTTCCGAAAATTCCAAAAATTCAAGAAATTCAACAGAAATTCCAAAAATTCCATCGAAATTCCAATAACTTCATAAGAAATGTTATCGACTATTTTTATGTTAAAATATTTATCTATTTGACACCCGGCTGCGTACTTTGTCATGGTGAATTTTTTTTCACATTTGTTAGGCGAAAATTCATATTTTCTCACCTCGAAAATTGATTTTTTCATGAACAGTTCGAAGCGGGATGAAATAGTTTTTTAAAAAAAATTTCATCCCACAGGGCGAAAATTTTATGTGGGCTTTAGCTCGAGGGGCGAAAATAAAATGAAAATAAAATGAAATTTTTACTTTCGCAGCGCATATGCTTCATATACTGCTTCATTTACATAACTAGGGATAAAAAGTTGAAAAGTCGAGATTTCGTGTGAATTTTGTTGATCCGAGGCGAAGCCGAGGTCAACAGTCACACGAAAATGTGACTTTTCATTTTTATCCCGAGTTTTGTAATGAGTTTTACATGCTTTTGCAACTTAAACCAATTCTCTTGTTTTCCCAAGTTGTGAAATAAGCCATTTTCGAACCTAGGGAAATCAAAAGTATGTAAAGTATATTTTCGCCTCTCATTTGGAGGTGCGAAAATAAAACGAGGTGCGAATAGTAATTTTCCTACTTAGTTTTGTAACTAAGGTTTTTTCAGCACGGACGTGTGCTGAAAAAATCTAGTTACAAAACGAGGTAGGAACAACGTTTTCTGCAATTCAATGCCGAAATAGACAAAACCAAACAATAAAATTTCTATTTCGATCACAATTTCCTTTTCATTGCATTTTTAATGACAATTAAAATTGAGTGCTGAAAAACTTTTCCGCACTCAAATTTGAGTGCTGAAAAACTTTTCCATACTAACTCAAATCTGAGTGCGGAAAAGTTTACCTTTTTCGCACTCAAAGCAGTATTGAAAACTGTCGTATTTCGGCATTGAATTGCAGAAAATATTTTCGCACCTCCAAATTAGGTGAGAAAATAAATTCAGTTGGTTATGTCATCAAAGTATAATGACCAACCTGATCATACGAATTTTTTGTTGATGAAGAAAGTAAACAAAAAAATAATTAATTTTCGACTCGACGGATTCCAGTCAAACAAAATGCCAGCACATAGTTCATGAGCACAGGATTACTCTAAAGTGCTAATCTGGCAAATATTTCTCGAGATATAAGAGTTTGAAAAAACAACTCAGTCGATTGTGTTTTTGAATTACTTTCTATGTTTTCTGTGAAATTCGTCTTTTTTATGCTTAAATGTGTTAAGTTATCTGCAATAATTGTAGTAGTGATGAAAATGTGAATGTTTTTCGGGAGAAAATATGAATTTTCGCCAAACAAATGTAAAGAGCTTAATTCGTAACTCGGGGAAAAATAGAAAATTCTCGCTGCGCTCTGGCCACAAACTTCACTCTCGTTGCAATTTTTTCTGCTTGTGCCACGAACTTTACTCTCGTTGCAATTTTCTCTACTTTGGCCACATACATCAACCTTGTTAAGCAATTTTTTATTTTCTCCCCTTGTCATGAAAATAACTATTGTTTTACTTGAAATGCTTCAAGTAATTTGTATTAAGGACAACGGATCAAGGAAGCCAAAATTAGCATCCCACGACAGTCACATATTATTGAAAATCCCTTCAAAATCTCTATGTATTTGCAACGTTGCATATTAATCGGAGAGATTCAATAAATAATACGAGTTCCACTATGCATTGGATCCTTTGCATAGATTGAAAAAATATTTATTATGAAGGAGTGTTTTTATGAATATTGTATATGGAAGACGTGACTTCAATTTCAATCCTATTCCAACATCCAAATCCCTTGTTTGTTACTTAAATAAAATAATGTGTTATGTTCCCCTATATTTATGTGATCTCTCGCAAGACAAACAGCTTTTCTTTGCGTAGATTAGAACCATAAATCTGTGTATGGTGCAATGATACTCATTCATATACATTATATCGGGGCATACTTCTCGAATTTAGTGTTTACTGAAAGATCTCTTCTAATCTTCGTAAACCACCGTACGTGTGCACGCGTGTAATGCCAATGCTGTTCGCCCGTGAATTTCCCTTTTATTAATGTAAGTCACTTCGGATATTATAAATTTTGTACGCATCTAACTTGTAAATTTCTACAGTGGCAGAAACTTCGAATTCATCATTATATTGCATCTTAGTTCAATTTATCCCACAACCTTCCCACGCATAAAAATACAAATTTGAACCAAATCAATCGCTTAATCCAAAGAATATTTTTGTATAAGCTTACATCAAACGCAACCATGTTACTGCGCCTACACATTTGTCAATTTTTCTCGACCGTTGGATCACAATAGTTATTTGGCTGAAGTAGCCATTTTTCTTGATTATAGCGGTCTAGTCATAGTAACAGAATGAAGAATTTTTGAGTTAATGAGATTACTTTGTCATTGTAATGACGCTCAGGTTGAACTCAGCTAGGATCGCCGAGTTCTTGAACATTTTAGAAGCATCAATATTTCGGCATCTAGTGCCAATCATCAGCCAAGTCATGCAACTTGATATATTGAAGGGGGTTGATTACCGACATTTTGATGTTTCATTATGAACAATACTCGGTACAAAGGTAATTACCTTTGGAGTAATGACGAGATGGCACTACATGTGTTCATTTCAGTTAGAAATCGCTAGACCCCGGTTGTACCGAGTATTGTTCATAATGAAACATCAAAATGTCGGTAATCAACCCCCTTCAATATATCAAGTTGCATGACTTGGCTGATGAGTGGCACTAGATGCCGAAATATTGATGCTTCTAAAAATGTTCAAGAACTCGGCGATCCTAGTTGAGTTCAACCTGAGCGTCATTACAATGACAAAGTAATCTCATTAACTCAAAAATTCTTCATTCTGTTACTATGACTAGACCGCTATAATCAAGAAAAATGGCTACTTCAGCCAAATAACTACTGCGCCTACACATAACACTGAGAAAGTGACAAATGCGAAATTATTTTAATTTTCATTGATAATTTCCTAGAATGAAATTCGGGGTTGCTTAATTCGAAAAATTTCGCATTGCTACACTTACGGAAATATATTTTTGCATCAAATAGAATTTTGTACTTTTGCGCAGCTTTTTAACAATGCAACAACTTGCGCAGAAGTACAAAATTCTATTTGATGCAAAAGTATATTTCCTTAAGTGTATGTAATTTACAGTTAGATTTCGCCATTTTATTTTTTTGCATACGGTGAGAGTGTGTTGGTGTGAACGAAATAATTTCCCATCAGTGTAGCGAAAACTGCTTTGCGCTGCAAGTGCACTACCACACTCTCAAAAAAAAAAATAATAATCCGCCGTTACAACCCGTCCGGGTCAGAGGCTAGATCATTTAATTACTACTTCCGGAATTTTTAGACCCGTACGAAGTACGTAGGTCTGATGCGTTTACTACCACGTTTGTTACATTGCGAATTCGAACCCGGGAGTAAGGGGGAAACTTTTTTTGTTGCCTCCAGATGACAAATCAGCGAAAAAAACAATGTCCGTCTGTCGGTCTGTCTGTCGGTCTGTCTGTCGGTCTGTCTGTCTGTCGGTCTGTCTGTCGGTCTGTCTGTCGGTCTGTCTGTCGGTCTGTCTGTCGGTCTGTCTGTCGGTCTGTCTGTCTGTCGGTCTGTCGGTCTGTCTGTCTGTCGGTCTGTCTGTGTGTCGGTCTGTCGGTCTGTCTGTGCGTCAACACGATAACTTGAGTAAATCTTGACCGATTTTCAAAAACTTTTTTTTTTCCTGAAAGGTAGTCGAAAAATATTTTATTGTATTGAATCTGGGCACTGTCGGCCAGTCGGCCAATTTATGGAAGAAACTTTTTTTAATTTGAGTCCTCGGACTTAGCTAGGGCACTAAAAAAGAGTCTTTGTTAGGGCACTGCGTGTTTTTTGTACATAACTTGAGTAAATCTCTTCCGATTTACAAAAACTTTCTTTTGTTTGAAAGATCTGGGCACGGCCAAAAATTTATAGAAGATTTTTTGCCTGTAATCAGGGCTCAAGTGGGCCTCATGTCGGTCCTAAGGTCGGCCCTAACATAAAAAAATGTTTTTCGCTATGTTGCAGAGCAAATTGAGGGAAACATTTTTGTCTATAAAAGTATGTATCCGAGGCCTCTATTTAAGGCCCTAGTTCAGTACTAAGGTCGGCCCTAGCCCAAAAAATAGTTTTTTGCTATGTTGTAGACAAAATTGAGGAGAACATTTTTCTCTATTTGGAGGTCAATTTTGTGAGTTCGGAGAATTTTTTTACACCGTTACTTCGGACGGGTTTTTCGAAATTGCCCTACGGGCAATTTCCAATACAGTCGAATGTGAACGCAATATTAACTTAAATACGTTCCAGTCTTTTCGTAACATCAACTCTGTT
The DNA here is from genome assembly GCA_029228625.1 of Pseudolycoriella hygida. Lineage (NCBI taxonomy): Eukaryota > Metazoa > Arthropoda > Insecta > Diptera > Sciaridae > Pseudolycoriella > Pseudolycoriella hygida. The sequence continues at coordinate 157,294,297 of CM055403.1, read as the reverse complement.
TGCCGCATCTATTCTGATACGTACGGGTCCCTTCTATGTTTTTTGTGAGCTTTTGCTCATATGGATTCCGGATGAATTTGGAGACCAAAATAGGTCTCAAATGATCAAAATCTGTATACTCATCCTCATACAACAGAAATAGACTTTTGAGAAGTCTCATTTACGTTTTTTTTCACTCGGGACGTACGAAGCTATTTTGAAAATTTTTTTCAATTAAATAAAACAATTCTGTAACAAATTTTTTATGCGGAATAGTTAACTAAGTTATGCTCTGAGTTGTAAGCCATGGAAATTTGTTAGGATATTCACACCAGAAATGCAATCAGTTAAATTTTAATAAATTTTGATAATGCTTATACCATTTCTTTTCGGCATATGTTTAACTGATCACCAAGAAATTTATTTTTGATCACCAGAAAAATAAAACACTCTTTATTAAGGGCAGGGGTGTGTCCGACCGTTTCGTAAAAGGAGAAATGTATCTTTAAAGCGGCTAACTCAGCGTAGGTGTAACTAATTCTGCCCCTAATTAAGTTTTATTTTGTATTGGTGATCAAAATTGTATTTTCAGGTGATCAAAATTTATTTTTGGGTGATCGATTATAATACTTCCCTTTCTTTTCTGCCATATTTACGTCATAATCTGTGTCTGGAGAATTACTTTGAGTGTTGCCCGATTTTTTAAAGTTACTTAATACAATTCAAATGTTGAGTTCACCCCAATTATTTATGAAACTAATTGCGAAATTGTTTTTGCCACTAGTTGTGAACGAGTGAAGCGAGTTGTGTAACCACTTCGTTTGACAGAAACAACCAATTTTGCAACGTGTTTCATACATCGTTTTATGTAACAAGTGATAAAAATTACTTCTTATCGAAGTAAGTGATAAAAAGTCATTCAAAAGAGTGATAAAAGCTTACTTTCTGTCACTAGTTACAAAAAGTAAAATCAGTTATAAGACGGCCTCACATATTATCGAAAAAAGTGCATGAAAAAATTCACTTTTCAGGACGTTACATAAAATCAGGGATGAGACAGCTGCAGTTGCGACCGAGGCAAACTTTATTGCGAGAAAATCAGCTAATTCTGAAAATTTTTCAATGAATTCAGCTCATTTTGGTAAATTTATGTATGGAAGTCATCTGATTTTGCTGGCAATGAAGCAAGCTTCGGTCGCAAGTGAAGCTAGCTTCACATTGAGTATCCCCATACGCCTAACATACGCCTTCGATACCATCAAATGTATTCTACTTGCTATATTCAGATCATCAAACTGAAGTTCGTTCCTAACAGCGTGAGGGAGGTACTAGTTGTATTTATTCCGAAACCGGGAAAATCTAACTACTCCTTAGAAGAAATGTTATAGACCCATAAGCCTAACATCTTTCGCGCTCAAAACTAATTAACAAATACCTAAGAGGCGTGCCTCTAAAACAATGCAATATTCATACTAATCAACACGCATACCAGAGCGGCAAATCGACGGAAAATGCATTGCATAACATAGTTATCAAAATCGAAATGGCAATGGAAATCGAAGAATTTGCACAAGGGTGCTTCATAGACATATCTGGTGCCTTTAATAACGTTGCATACAGTGCTATTAAAAGAGCATGTCAACGACACAACCTTGATGAAGTTATAATTGGATGGATAATGACAATGCTACTCAGCAGGATAGTCACAATAAGATTCGGCGCCTCAACAATTAGTGTAACAGTGACAAAAGGATGTCCTCAAGGGGGAGTGCTATCTCCCCTCTTGTGGTGTCTGATCATCAACGAATTGTTAACAATCTTAAATGAACTTAAATTCCAAATAGAAGCATTCTCAGATGACCTCGCAATACTAATCAGAGGCAAATTTGTCAATGCACTATGTGATCTAGTACAAACGTCACTAAATATCGTCACGAGATGGTGCGAGGACAACGAACTTAGCATAAACCCGGGTAAAACCAAAATGATAATATTCACAAAGAAAAAGAGAATGGAGGGAATCAAGATACCAGTCATAAAAGGTGTTCCAATTAAGTTCGTTGTACAGGTCAAATACCTGGGCATAATCCTGAACCATAGACTGGAATGGTACGCTAATTTAAAGATAAGACTGGAAAAGGCATTTATCTCAATGTGGCAATGCCGGAAAGCATATGGCACATCATGGGGCCTATCACCAAAAGTTATTCATTGGATATACACTACATTAATCAGACCAATTCTAGCTTACGGAGCATTTCTCTGACATCACATTTGCGATTTGAAACGTGTTCAAAAAATGTTTAACAAATTTCAAAGAAGCTTGCATCGCCATAACCGGTGCATGGAAATCAACTCCAACAGCTGCCATGGAAGCGATGCTGAATCTAACCCACTTACACATCCACATTGAAACGGAAGTCTTAGCCACCATCAGTAGACTCGCACGGACCCAAGCTACTATGAGAATAACAAAGCATACAAAAATATGGAGCGAGTTCGTAAAAGATAACCCTTCTGTGGAAATGCCTACAGACTGGATTACACCCACATACAGGTTTGACAAAAAATTCGAGGTGGACATCACTCCAAGAGAACTATGGCTAGAGGGCTCTCTACCACCTAGTAACGGCATAGTATTCTACGACGTAAAGAAATCCATTCGACTAGGCACCTCAACATCTATATTATTAGCCGAAGTATTATCTGTTCAGACAGCCAAGGAGCTTCAAGAACCTTGTCAGCTAACACGTTTAGATCAGCACTGGCTCTGGAATGCTACGAAGCCCTCAACATAGTCGCATTGTCAAATAGAGTGAAATTGATATGGATACCTAGCCACTCAAACGCCAACGCACTGGCGAAGAGAGGAGCCTGCAGGAAACTAGAAGGCCCAGAACTAGCTATGACCACATCTTTCACTAAGATAAGAAACATTATACTGCAGCGTAGAGATAACAATAAACACTTAACTACAATCGGAAAGCGAACAGACCCAAGCTGTGACTAATGTGGGGACCCCATGGACACGGTAGAGCACTTTCTTTGTAATTGCCCAGCGTTCATCACCGCAAGAAGGAGGCACCTAGGAGGATACACAATAAAGTACGACCTAGTTAGTTGTCTACATCCACAAAAGGTCCAAAACTACATAGCTAGTTCAGGTAGATTTGACAGCATGGTAACAGAGTAAACGAGATAATAAAAGTAGCACAATGGGCCCAAATAGAGGCCTCCGTGCGAGTTCCACTCTAGGTGGAACAACTATCTTTAATAATCATTTCTTAGATTATTGCACTTGTAAATTTCTTGTGTTGGATTTACAATTATAAAAGTCAAAAGTTTGTCTGTTTGTTTGTCTGTCTATAAATTGTCGGTCATAAATTTCCAGCGTGAGCCAACATACGTCCGACCTGCTTGACGAGTCCAAAGGGACTGAATTAAAATGCGGTTTTGCATTGCCATTTATAGCAAAAAAACCATTATGCTACCTAGATTTCAATTGAAATTTTTTCTTGATGTAATTTTAAAATTTTTTTTGGTTTTTTTGGACAGTTGGTTTCTTCGGGGAAGTTGTTGACATTGATGAGTAGAATCCTTATGAATCCTAAGAAAATGGCTGCCAGCTGTCAAAGTGGCGCCATGTTGGATTTTTTGCTTTTAAAAGTATTTGGGAAGGTATGGGAGACAGATCATTGGTTTCTTTGGCAAAGTCTCAGGGTTTTGTGAGTAGAAGTCACCAGTTTTGATGAAAATGTCGGGCAGTTGGACATTGGGTCAATTTTTATGCTTTTAAAATTATGTTCGAATGTATGGGAGTTGGGCGATAGGTTTCTTTGGCAAAGTCTCAGAGTTTTGTGAGTAGAAGTCACCAGTATTGGTGAAAATGTCGGGCAGTTGGACATTGGGTCAATTTTTATGCTTTTAAAATTAATTTCGAATGTATGGGAGTTAGACGATACGTTTCTTTTGCAAAGTCTTCGAGTTTTGTTAAAAGAATCAGTGAAAAATGATCAAAACTGTAAAAATTTGGGCCAACTCAGTTTTTAAAAATATCTTGGAATGTGGAAGTCTTAGAGTTTTGTTAGTAAAAGTCACCAGTATTGGTGGGGCAGCTCGGGGGAAGAAGCAGTACGGGGGTAACCGGTTGTATGGAGAAATGGTAGTACGGGGATAACAGTAGTGAGGAGGAAATTGTAGGACGGGAGAAACGGTTGTACGAGGAAATAGTAGCACGATGATAACGTTTGTACGGGGAAATGGTAGTACGGAGGAAATGTTAGTACGGGGAAATTGCAGAACGTTGAAATGGTAGTACGGGGAAAACAATAGTGAGAAAGAAATTGTAGGACGGGAGAAACGGTTTTACGGGGAAATAGTAGCACGGTGGCAACGTTTGTACGAGGAAATTGTAGTACGGGGAAAATGTTAGTACCGGAAAATGGTAGAACGGTGAAATGGTAGTACGGGGAAAACAGTAGTGAGGAGGGAATTGTAGTACGAGAGAAACGGTTGTACGAAGAAAAAGTAGCACGGTGATAACGTTTGTACGGGGAAACGGTAGTCAAGAGAAAATTGAAAACCCTTCCATACATTGTAGTATTAAAGTCGCAAATCTCCGACCTAACGGACAAGAATGCTTAATGTCCGCGTAGCCCTTAGAGGCGGGGGTATTTAATAGTTATGTATATGTATAAAAAAAAACATATAAATAATATATAAAGCTTTAAAACACTAAAAATTGTGCTGTCTACACTTTATTTTTTCATTTACTCTCACAATTTCTATTATCCGTCTATCCGATTAACCGTCACGGTTTCGGTCCTGTTGGTGACGGTTAATCGAGGTTTTACTGTACTTGTAAAAATCAAAACAAAAGAATGTCACGCCTCTGCATAACTGCTGTTTTTCGTCCTATTTTAAAACAGAAAATCAGTTTTCTGTACTCTCGGAATGAAAAATATTGTACGAAACTCGGAAAATATATGTTTTTGACTAGTGTGATTTGCAGCCCGCGGCACACTCGTCAAAAACATTATATTTTTCCTAGTTACGTAAATAACTACTTCATACTTGCGATTAGATAACTCGATTTTTGTGCGCACAAATGCGGATAGAAAATAATCGTAATAAGTGATCGATAAGATTTACTTATGGAACTCATTTTCTGTATAAACGAGAGTGTTTGGTATGTGCATTCTCAATACGAGGTGACGAAAAACCTTACTTTCGCTAGATGTGCACCAATGTACTCTCGCAAATACAGAAAAATATGGTTCAAAATAGCCTAATACAAACGCGATGTGTACTTCCTTCGTGCTGCGTACTCGGAATACGTACGTCTGTATTGGGCTATGTTGAAAGGTGCTATTTCTCACACACACAAGCATAAAAACGTTGTGTTACCCTCGGGTAAAATTAAATAGGAAATTACATGTCACTTATTCATCCAATATTCATTCATAATTCATTATTGCCGAAGAAGAAACAATCGATTTGTAACTCGATTCGGCCATGCAACGCAAATTTGTCGATGTTGCCGAATCCCCTAACAAACTGAAAATTAAAAAACGACATCTATCAAATGTAGACGAAATTCAAAAACTCCAAAAAATCGTGTAAATTTGATGTAAATTTTTATAGTAAGTGACATCCTCGATGATTCCATCTCGAACAAATTTTCGCTCTCGTTATAACAAATAACTTTTTCCATAAATAACTGTAGTTCAGCGTTCCACACCACGCCACGTAATATTCATTTTTCCCCGCAAGTCTAAGTCTTCTAATTAAAATACTTCATTGGATAGTTTACTCACTAACATTTAATTTGAAATGATAACCCCTCCAAACAGATTTAGTTAGAAAACAGTTTCGCTTCAGTTGATGTAATAAAAGTTGAAAAAAATTTTCAAAATGAAAACTTTTTGTAGTTTACAACCCTCTGAAGTATGCAACTCTAAAAATTTTATTTATTTACATAATTTTGTTGGCTAACAGTTGAGGGTTAGATAACATTCTTTCCAAGTTATTTGGATAGGTTTACTATACGTTTTCTTGCTAGCAGCCAAATTTTGTTAGTTGCATTATAACATTCAAGTGGCTCATATTCATGCTCCTCGCTGTTAATGTTTATAGTTTATTTGAGCGAACACGTCTAACTTTTAAAATTAATTGTTAAAATTTAAGCAACAGCAAATTATAAAAAAATTGCAAAGCCCAATTCACCAGACACTCTCACCTGATGTCTACCATTTGTGACAGCTACTTGCTACAAATAAAGAAAAAAAAACTATAGAAAAAGAAAATTCAAATGAAAATACAAAAATATAAACGCTAAAGAAGTATGTGCCGTTAGTTCTTCCCATTTCATTTGCATTTTGGCATTTTGATGAACCGAAAACTGACGCAATCATTGTCTACGCTATATAGTAAAACTCACGTAGTTCACGCATCGTAAAAATTTTATATAGCCGCCAAAGTAGCATTTTATGTGTCAATAAAACTAAAAACGATAACAATGTAGCAAAAATTGTAGTAAACAAATGTTTGGATTAATTCCTCAAACGTTTATAGATAATGTTAAAACAACGAAACAAAATGTAAGAAATGGGCGGCTATAGGTCTGGATAAAAACGTCATCACAAATTTGCTCTATTTGCATCGACAATAATATTCTTTCTCTTATTAACTCCACGAAAATACATCGTTAACACGCATTTTAGGACAGCTCACAAATAACTTCATGCCATTTTTATTATTTTAAGACCTTCTCTCTTCAGTCTCGTTAAGACGATCAGAACTAGTTTAATTTTCATTATAAAAAAGACCTTCGCGTCGTCGTCACGTTTCATAAGGTCATTCTAAACGAAAAGTGAGAAATCTATAACCGTCGAAATCAGACAGAATTCTCATATTAGTTAGTCTTCCTCAAATGTAAAATGTATAGAACGAGCTGCCATCTATTTTCGTTAAAAACTGCCTTACACATACTGTCCTGTTAAGCCATAACAGCGTATTTGTGTCTTTGCCAATAAAAACTTTCGAGAGCTTTGCGCTTCTTCATTATTCCAGCAAAATAATCCACTTTCCCAATGGAATTCAAAAAAAGTTCAAAGCTCGCCAAAGAGCTTTAAAGCACAGATTTGATGCGATACGTTTGTTTGGTTCAACACGGCAGCATATCCTAGGGAATGACGTAGGGTGGGATGGGCCATTTCTGGCTCCTAAAACACAGGTATATTGATCCTTTGTTTTCTTCCCGTTCATCGTGTAAATCATTTAAAACCTTCTGGTTCTCACCAAGAACCTATCTAGGGCGATAGGTTCTAGGTCTAAGATATCGGAGGGTCGAATCACATAACCACCTAATGTCGTGCTCCTTAGCTGGTGGAACTTCGGACATTCGCATATTACGTGGACGCCCGTTTCCTCCTCCAAGCCGCAGTCACATCTTGGATCAGCCAAAATGGTCATTTTGGCCAAGTGCTTGTTCAACCCACAGTGACCCGTAATGGCTTCCACTACTCTCCTAATGCCACTTCGGTCCATTCTGAGAAGATCTTTGGCCCACTTCTCGTCAGGCGCCGGGAAGAAGAGCTTTGTGTGCTTTCCTCCGCTGTACGCGCACTAACTCTTTGCGGACTCAGCCCGCACCCAGTGTTCCACCGCCCTTTTACACAGAGAGGGTGGGATCGGGATGTGGGGCTCTGGGCCCTCGATCACAGATGCCCCTGTCTGGCTAGCTCGTCTACACCAGTGTGCCCAGGGACCCAGGGATCTGATTTCTCAGTCCCAATCGGCTTAGGGTCCCTTTCAGCTCTTTACCAGTTTTGACGTTGTCACAGGCGACGCGAGCGCCTTTATCATCGACTCACTGTCTGAGCAGATGGTCGCTCTGCCACCCGTCATTTCTTCTGGAACTAAATTCATCACTCCCATCAACGTCGCAAACGTCTCCGCTTGGAGGACGCTCGCTGCGAATAGATCCCGGCTCCCGTACCTTCCTCAGTTTTCGCCCCATCCAGTTTCCTAGCCATCCGCTCTGTCCGGTATAACGATCTGATATCTCCTCACAAAGTCGACCTGTGAAATCATGCGATCTCTGGGCATATCAAAGATCCTGTCGTTGATCACTTTCAGGATCCTTCCATGGTCAGATTCAAAATTTCTCATCCAGAGACTTCAGCCTGTCTGCCGAGGCAAAGGCTCTTGCTTGAACGATCGTCTGGATGGGCGATAGCGCAATGAGCGCTTCCATGGCTGCTGTGCCCGTAGTCTTCATAGCTCCCGTGACACAAATGCACACGAGCATCTGAATTTCACTCAACTCCTTCCTCGCGCACTCCACTTTGAGCCTAGGCCACCAAACTACGCAGCCATGGCTCAACATGGGTCTGACCACCGTCTCATAGATCCACAATATGGCTACAGACGGTATTCCCCAGTCCCTTCCAAAAGCATTTCGACAGATCCAGAAAGCGGCCACCGCTTTCTGCGCTTTGCATTTAACATGCTCGATCCAGTTGAGCTTTTGGTCGAGAATAACTCCCAGATACTTTACTTTTGGGATAGGAACAACAACCTTTCCGAAGAGCCTGAAGCTCCCCACTAAATTGTGTCCTGTGTTCCTTTTACTAAAGAGCACAATGTCCGTTTTGTCGGGGTTGACCTTCAAACCCCTCTCCAGGTACCATTCCACCAATAACCTCAGCGACTTCCCAGGGTACTTTCGAACTTGCCTTTAACTAGAATAGTCAGGTATTCCGAATAACCCTGCGCATGAACGCCTGTCTCATTCAACCTCTTGATCAGGGAGTCCACGACCATACACCACAGCAACGGTGAGAGTATCCCCCCTTGCGGACAGCCTTTTGATGCCCAGAAGCTGGACTTGTGGCCGCATACGCTGGTCTCCACGGTCCTGCTTCTGAGCATGTTGCCAATCCACCTCGTTACTACCGGTGCTACGTCCCTTTCTTCCAGCGCTTGCTGAATGACATCGAAGCCGGTGTTGTCAAATGCTCCTTCAATGTCCATAAAACATCCAAGAGCAATCTCACCGAATTCGAATACTTTTCTACCCCGGCCGAGTCCGTCGATTTACCCACCTGATATGCATGTTGCTTCTCTTGCAGCGGGTATCTCGACAGGATTTCGTCTCTGATGTAGAAGTCTACGAGCTTCTCGAGAGTCTTTAATAACTTCGTCTTTTTCGGTAGTGGTTCATCGTCAACTCTTCTGAGCTCTTCCTTCCCTCCCAACTACCGTGTTCACGGCTTACTTTGGTCTTGCATGTACAATGTTAGTGGCTCGGCTTGGTCTTCCAACTGCAGGGTTAACGGTTCTATTTCGTCTTCCTACTACCGTGTTCACGGCTCCTTTGGGTCTTTCGATTGGGTTAAATTTTAGTGGCATTTTAATGCATTGGTAATTTTCTTCAGTAGGAAGTGGGCGAATGACCGGTTTTGATACCGCTGACGTTCCGTTAAATTTTGTGAAAACGATTCCTGCTGCACAGTCTACTCGAGGGGCAGATAAATGTAGACAATCCTTTGTCAACCTTTCTGGAAAATCCCATATAAAAAGGGAAAATCCTTCTCCAGATCTTAGAAAATCCCATACAAAAGAGACAATCCTCTGTCAACGAAACTTACGATTATCTGTCCCTCGAGTCTACTCACCAATGCCCGGTGGAGCGGAAATTGTTTCAGTGTCAGTGGCAAAAGGGAACTGTCTTAATTGGTTTCTTGAATCCATTAATGCTTCGAAGATGGGTAGATTGTTCGATGATTGGCCTTAACTGTTCTGTTCATTCGGATAATTCGACCCACCGTACCGGTAACTGCCAATAGCATTCCTACTGACTATCGACAGAAAACTGCCAATAGCATTTTTATTGACTATCGACAGAACTGTCAATAGCATTCTTTTCTTACTGACTATCGACAGTTAACTGCCAATAGCAAACGTCTTAAGATAATGTGTACATTACAAGCTGCTATGCCAATGGATTCAACTATATTTGATACTTCATGCAGTTGACTATGAGAATTATTTCTTTCTAAATGCAATAGAGACTCCTCCAAAACAAATCACATCCTTGAGTCCATAAATATAGAAAAAAATCCTTCTCAATGTGCTACTACACTAGTTTTGGTGAAAATAATTATTGTGACCAAAAATAATTTCTCAATCGACGGTGACAAATTACAACTGGCAAATAACTAGATGTAACCAGAGAATATAGACATAAAATGCATGGAACGCGCTAGCACTAAATTTCGAAGATCTACTATCACATTAATGTGCCACAAACGTACAATAATGTAGTTTCATATCTGAAAGGAAACGTTCATTTTTTGATAATAAACTTTTCCCTCGCTGTATTAACTCCTTTATATTTTATGATTTCACAAATTGTGAAAATTTCCGTCTTATTGCATAGATTCCTTCATCGCATTTATTTTATCATTTCACCTTGAGCATATGAACTATTCGAGATTATATAGCAGCGATAAACTGGAATTTCCTTTGCATTCACATGGATCGACTTCATCTGAACCACAATTGTAACATTGGTGTATATAATGATAGACCTTTGGTTGGGGTGTAACACATAGACATCCCAACTCCGACCCACCGCAATATCTAAAATAGAAAATAATTTAAAGCGCTTATCTTACCTCGTATCGACCATGTGAAATAACAGAAATCCTTTGTTGTGTTATCGTAACGTGTTTGATATGAGTGAAATGTTCGTTGCCAGTTTCTTGTACGCTAGCTAGCAATAAAAAACTATCGCCATCCGGTGAGAAGACCGGATGTGGTAAAATATCTAACCATTCATCCTCAGGTGCACGTTCCGAATGTGTCTGTTTTTATTATACACCGCACACAGAATACATTTATATTAGACATTTGATAGATAAATTGTAGGTTGGTAGGGAAATATTTAAATTGGTTAAATGGAAAAATGGTGTTTTCGGGGGAAATGAGCTATTTGATGTAAGAAATTGATTGCTTATGGAAATGTATATGGACTTTGCGTTAAGGGTGATATGTATTGGCATTACAATTTTTTATGTGGGTCGGAATCGTTGAATGAAATTGATTTAATTTTCTGGTGATAAAATATGGAGTACTTTGTTGTTCAGATTTTACATGTTAGACTTACCTCAACGCATGTCCAATTTGGTGAAAAACACGATGAAATTACACTCATGTTTTGCGCTCTAGTCATGTATACCACAGATATTTGATGATTTCCCTGAACCCAACTGACTGAAGTGACATAAAATTCCCTGGAAAAATGTTTTTGCCACATCAATAACAATAGAATGAAACATCAAAACAAAATTTTTATTTAGAGTCGCGTCAAAATAAATAAGAACTTTCGTCTGACACGTTTCAATTATTCGAAGAATTCAATTGTTCGAAAAATGAATAATCCAAATGTTAAAAGAAAGTTTTTGTTTATTTTGACGCGAGTTTTTGCATGTTTTCTGTATGATGTCACACGCCAAGTGCAATATGCTTATAAATGAATGAATAATAATTTCGGCTTGATTTCAGGAGGCGCCCGTTAAAAAAGTTTGAATAGAGAGTTTTATAACATATACATATAGCTATTTGTTTTGAAATATATGTTTACATAATAAGTTCCAAGTTTACGTTATAAGTTGAGATTATAAGTTTTTAGCCGAGATAAGTATTGTAGCTGATCCAGACCAGTATTGATCAGTTCTAAAACTGATCCGTATCAGAACTGATCAGTTTCATAACTGATTTGAATTAGTAATTCTAAACTGATCAGTACTGATCTGGTTCAGTTTTACAACTGATCAGTACTGCTCTATATCAGTTTTCAGACGGATCAATACTGATTCGGATCAGTTTCAAAACAGATCAGTTTTGAAACTGATCAGTGTTGATCTGGATCAGTTTTGAAACTGATCAGTACTGATCCGGATTAGTTTTAAAACTGATCAGTACTGATCTGGGCTATAAACTTATAACTTATAAATTATAACTCAATAACAAATCGCTTTGCTCAAACACTCTAATGTCTTTACCGGATAGTGCATTTCTTCTACAAAAGTAAAAATTAAAAAAAAAAATACTCCAACCGGTCGCTTTTTTTAAGTTTTTTAAATTGCAGCTCAGGCATATCAACGAGGGTGAAAATTTTCCACACGAAGCCGAAACCGCCCATTTCAAGCTCTGTACCGGCTAGTGCATTTTACGAAACGTTTTTTTATTCGAGAAAAACACTCCAGCCGGTCGCGGATTTTTAAGTTTCTGAATTAGCGGTTCTAAAATATCAACGGGTATTGAAAGCTTCCATACAAAGACGACGAAACCACCTGTAGGAAAAGTTATAAACTCTCTACCGGCTGAAACAGGACTTTAAAAGATTTTGAAACGCACTAACTCTTAACGAGAGCTTTAAGCTTCTTTTATATTCCAGCGAAAGATTCCCCTTTTCCAACGGAATCCAAAAAAAGCTTTAAGCTCACCAAATAACTTTAAAGCACAGATTTATAAGATACGTTGTTGTTTTCTCCTCCACGTCATATTTGGACGTCATATTTGAGCTTTGATTGCCGGAAATTGCGTTAAAGAAAAGATTAATTTTGAACGTAATTCTATAGAACTTGAGTTTTCTCAAGAAAAATCTACGGCAACTTGTGTTCAGTGTCACCGAATTTCCATTTGCACATTTACAAAAAAATCTTGAGAGGTGTCACCAGAAGCACTATTGGTAAATTGGCACATCAATCTATTGGTAAAATCCGCACATATGTGTACGCTCATACAAATCTGGGAAGATTTGTGAACCTCCTACGATCCTACGACTATTCCATTCTAAGCAGGACCTATTCACTAAAAATGTACTAAAAATTATTCAAAATTACCAAAAAATTATTAGGTAAAATTTGGTAAACTTTGGTAAATTTCTTAAAATATGCCCTGATTCTAAGTGACAAGGACATGCGGTAACACTCTAACTGACCACGAGATCAGCAATTTCGCGGATTAAGTGGATTCACACAACGTTACTCTCGAAGTGGATTTCACTGACCATGCTGCTGTCATCACCCACTTGAAATGTAGCCCTAAACAATGTAATGAAGTAGAGATGAGGAGGGCTACTGATTATGAACTTGTCAAGGAAAACCTAAATGGTTGGATGCAGGAATTACACGTGAAACATTATACAGATTCTAATGAAATGATGAATGATCTAGTTACTGTCCTGAAGGCTGTGTTTGACACTCCCACGGTTGACGTTAAGGCCTGATTCTAGGTACTGACATGGCACAATACTCACTAAATTGAATGAGCTTTTTGTTGTTTGGTTGGTTTTTCTGTTGGTTTTAGGTTGGTGTTGTATCGGGCGCCTTTTTCGCAAATTTCTTTAAATCTGCAGACCATCCATCATGAGTGCTGCTAAACGGTTCTTGCCGCCGATGAGGTGGCAAGAGCCGATTAGCAACACCACTCATGATGAATGGTCTGCAAATTTGTAGTTAAATTTGCGAAAGAGTCGCACCATACAACACCAACCTAAGACCAACAAAACAACAAAAAGCTCGTTCAATTCATTGAGTATTCTGCCATGTTAGTATCTAGAATATGGCCTTAAGAAAATCACGAAACCTAAATTTAATCTTTGCCCATGGATGAACGATCAACTGTTATCTGTCATTGAGAATAGTCAAAGATACTCCTTGAGATTGAAAAAGAAATAGGAATGACCTAAAGTGAGCTAAAGTTTCCAAACTTCGAGGTTTGGAAATGGCAGTGGCTATATAAGTCGCGTTTTTGTGACCAGCTATTTGATAGGGTAGGAAGTGATCCGAACAAAATGTGGAAAGAGATCAAAGAAGTTCTCGGTAGAGGCGCTGGGAAAGCGGTAGATATTAAAAGATTAGTTTATAATGGGTGTGTTCTCATTAGTGACCAAGACAAAGCTGATGCCTTAAATAATTACTTTGTGAAAATAGGACACATTACTGCGAGCAAGACAGTAAATTATGGCGACCTTAATAAGCATCACACCCTAGAACCATGTGTCAGTAGAATATTTCTTAAAGTGGCTGTCTCGATGTACATGGGAAGCTTGACCACAATAAAAGCCCTGGCATCGACGGAACTACAACAAGCTATTTGAGAAATTGCTCTTAGTTAATCATTCTGTTCCTAACTCGAGCCGTGAATCTATCCATAGTTACGGGAATTTATCCTGCCCCCTAAGGAGACAGTAAAGATGACCCTCTTAATTACAGGCGTATATCTATCGGCTCTAGGTCAAAAAACCACCGGACAAAAAAACCCCGGACGAAATAACCCCCCAGGGGTTATTTTGTCCGGTTTCAAGAAGTAATGAAATGTTAAAAAAGAATGTTATTTTTATGATGTAGGGGGCTCTGCCCCCTAAACCCGACGCCTGCGGCGAGCTACAATATGCCCTGCAGGCGGCCTTACAAGCATGGAGATCCGCCCCTTAGACCCCGCAAGGGGGCGATACCCTGGCGATTAGCGAAGTTTTTCGCTAGTTGGATTTTAGCGAGCGCTAGTCGTTATTAGCGAGCGATTCCCAATCTAGCGTCGCTATTAGCGACGCTAATGACTAGCGACGCTAGTACAACCATGAGAAATATAAATTCATTAAAATTGTGAGATGGAAAATCATTTTTCAAAACAAAATTATAAAGCAAAAGCAGTCGATCAATGGAAATCAGTACAATAAAACGAAGGTAGAAACTTTCACAAGAATCGACTGTTTAGAATAAAGCGTCATTTCTCCAGGTAGGTCTTCAATAAGCGACAAAATTGGGCTTGTGTGTATGACGTCCGAACATTCAAGGGCAATGAGTTAAAACATTTAGCTCCAACAACTGAAACACTCTCCGCTGTCCAACACGGGTACGCGAGAAAGGGACATACAGATGCTTCAGGCCTCTAGTGGGGTAGCTATGCGCTGGTCTTTTGAAATTCAAAGTATGGTGACATAAACCTCTAATTGATACAAACACAAATTAACCTACCGCGTATTCGTACATTTTGACTGACAGCAATTTGGAATAATGCTCTGAAAAGAGCATCTCACCAGGGTACCTATAGTGTAACCTGTGAGCAACCCTCAAGGCGCTGCTTCCTTTCGAGATTCTCAATCAACCTCCTACTCGCACCTCCCCACACCCCAATGTAGTAGGACAACCGAGAGTGAATCAACGAAAAGTACAGAGACTGCCAAACCTTCACAGGTAGCACGTAACGCAGTCTTTTCAGGATGCCAATTTGTCCACAGATTTTTGGATAATATGAATGTTCCAACACAGATTTTTATCAAGAGTAACACCCAAATACTTCACCGAGTCAACGGGCTTAATCTCTATGCCTCTAGCTTCTATTCTAAGGGAGCCATCAATCCTAATACGAGGGGATCTGAAATGAACAACTTTGTACTTATACAGATTCAACGTAAGCCTGTTAACGTCTAAAAAATCAGTCAGGAGCTTCAACTCATCATTGATAACATTAACATTGTTTGCAAAGCAAATCGATGAAGAAAATATGCTTGAATCATCTGCAAACAAATAAGGTTGGGATTACAGTGGCAAGTCATAAACAAAAATTAAGAAAAAAAGCGGTCCCAAGACACTCCTTTGCGGAACTCCTAAGGATACTCTCAACCAAGGGCTCTCATGTCCATTCGCGATGACACGTTGTTATTTATTTTCGAGATAGCTAGTAATAAGAGTCAGTGCCATACTCCTAATGCCAGCAAAGATTTGTGTTTTCTTTTGCTAACTAACACCAATTTGATTAATATAATTTAATATAATTTAATATAATTAATGATTTATTGAAAAAGTAGAGTTGTCCTAAGGGTACCGTGAATTGTCCTATTTCATATATATTCATAAATCGTCAGTTGTCCCATATACTAAAAGTCATAGGACAAATCACGGTTCATGTGATGGTGAGTTGTACACTTCATTCTGCTTCATACAAATTTACACGGACAACTCAATGTCACTTTTTCGAACGGACATGTCACCTTTAGTTACCTTAAATGAATTGAAAATATTTTAAGAGTGCTAGAGAAATGATAAGTTGATACCACTGCATTGATGCCAACCTACCGTTTCTCTGAAGAATGCACACTTCTGCTAACCCCTCTGTCAACAATATTCCATATTTTTTCCACATTCCTCTAAAAGCGAACATTCCCTTATGGATAGTCTCTTTACTCTTTTCAAGCTTTCAACGTTGCTTTTTCAAACTTTTCAAATTAGTTCGAGCAAAAATGAAAGAAAGACAAAAGTTAATTTACTTTTTACTGAAAGACTTTTAATTGCGGTGAGGGCAATATTGTAAAAAGACTGTTTTGTGGATGTTAAAAAAGTTTGATTGTTGATGTTTCAAAGGTTTCCGAATAATCTCAATTTTATACTGATATCGATTGTAGATTCATACAAATGAAAGCGAATATCGCGTTAGTTTTTCCTATATGACATGACATTACTTGGGACTTACGTCTTTTAACAAGCGATGAAACTATAGAGAAATTCAAGACCGACGCGACGCGACGTTGCAGAATTAAAGTTAATCGGCTAATGGAGCTGGATATTCGGACATTTTCAAAGACCACGACCTCTGTCTTTTGTAACGCTTATCTAAAAAATGTTCAATCCTTTACCACGAATTATTCTCACCCATTGAAACTGTGCGAAAGAAGACAACGACGTAAATTTCCTTAAGACGTTCCAGTGTTTTCTTTTGTTTTTAATGTATAAAACAAAATGTTGTTAGTCTACACGATTGTAATTTATGAGTAAAGTTTTCTGATATACGAAAATAGTTTGCAAAGAGTGCAATTACCACCATCGATAAGTAATCAGCTATCAGAAAAACTCTTTCTTACGACATAAATATCATCTAATCATGTTGAATTTTCTTAATTCGGTGAAACACAAAAATGTACTTTTGTTGGAAACTTTTAGTCAGACGAAGTTATTACACATTTTATGTGTTTTTGTTTCGCTTTTTGTGTAAATTGTTGAAAAGGAGACGTAATCCATTAATAAATGAAGATTTATGAAAGTGGGGAGGGGTGGTATCTTAGAGGTATAGGAAAATACAAAGCGATGAGAGGGTCAAAAATTGGCCTGAAACATAGGACGTCAATTACGAGCGACCCCTAAATGTAAAAATGGTGTGCTTTTATCTTCGATGCACGATCTCTTCAAAGCACCTCCACCTTTTGGAAAATCCTCCCTTCAAAAAGTCTTGTTGTTTACAAGAATGTCACACAAAAACCCATTTCCCATGTCACACGTAAGTCGCAAGACAAAGATCCCCACCTCACATTTTGTAATTTAACGTCAAATACGTATTCAAAAAATGTGAAAAAATTTAAATTTTGGACCCGTACGAAGTACAAGACATTACTACAAGACATTTTGAACATCCAGACAAAACGACTCCTGGACAAAAAACCCGGACAAAATTACCCGGACAAAATAACCCCCGGACAAAAAAACCCCGGGACAAAATAACCCCCGGACAAAATGCATCCACTATGCGTCGTAGGCCGTGGAAAAAAAGCGGGGTCGAGGGGCGGCAGCCCCCGCAAAAAGGGGGTCAAGGGGGAAAGATTCCCCGTGCGGGGTCTAAGGAGTAGAGCCCTGAGCGGGGTTTGGGGCAGAGCCCCATGATGATTAGGCAGCCTGCATGGCGGGAAAAGCTCGCCGCAGGCGCGGGGGTTTGGGGGCGGAGCCCCCGCTACTTTAAACTTCAATAATTTACTCAATTAATTACAAATCAAAGATAATATTAACATTTCATTACTTCTTGAAACCGGGGCTATTTTTTCCGGGTTATTTCGTCCGGGGGTTTTTTGACCTAGAGCCGGTTTCCCGCCTATATTTGCTCAACTAAACGCTACGAAGATTTACTGTCAAAGGCAAAGTTGTAGAAGTTTTAGAGAACACGTGTGTCAGGGCTTTAGAGAAAAATGGCCCAATCCTGGTATGCGACCACGTCTATGCGACCCACAACAATGGAAGTTTGAAAGTTGCTTCCAAAGGTAAAGTTGTAGAGAATAAAATGCTAGAGAACACGTGTTTCAGGGTTTTAGGAGGAAATGGCTCAATCCTGGGATATGACCACTTCCAGAATTGGGAGGGATGACTCATATCTCTGGAACTATGAGAGTTAGAAAGTTGCTTCCAAAAGAAAAGTTGTAGAGAATTAAATTTTAGAAAACACGTGTTTCAGGGTTTTATCGAAAAATGGCCCAATCCTGTGATATTACCATTTATTGAATGACTCATATCTCTATATATAGATAGAATGTTGTTTCTAAAGGCAAAGTTTTAGAGAATAAAATTTTAAAGAAGAGGTGTTTCAGGGGTTTAGAGAAAAATGGACCAATCCTGGGATATGACCACTTCTAGAATTGGGAGGGATGACCCATACTAGGTGGGTTGAAAAGTTAGCAGAGCGCCACCTTTATTCCACTGGCAGAATTGAATTTATAACTGCATGAAACGTATTCATATTTCATATGAATGCACTCAAAATATCAGGTTGATTCATCAAAAATAGTTTTGTGTCTAGACAACTGATTATCTGTTTTGGTATATTTTTATAATGGAAAAAATTGAACATTGTGCTGTAATAAAATTCTTCGTGAAAAAAGGTTTAAAGGCTACGGAAATTCATAGTGAGATGGTAAATGTGTTAGACGATGCTGCTCCTTCGAAAACAATGGTTTGTAAATGGGCTCTAGAGTTTCAACGTGGTCGTACAAGTGTGGAAGATGATATGGTTATTGATGACAGTAGGGTCAAAATCGTCTAAAAAGCTTATGGCATCAGTTTTTTGGGATGCGAAAGGAGTTTTCTTGATTGATTACTTGCGAATCAGTAAAACAATAACAGGAGAATATTACCGTTCACTTTTGGACCAGCTGGATGTCAAAATTCAAGAGAAAAGACCTGGTTTAGCGAAGAAAAGAATCATCTTTCATCATGATAATGCACCAGCTTTGACAGGCTCAAAATTGACTGAATTGAAGTACGAATTGTTGGAACATTCACCAGATCTGGCTCCCTCTGACTTCCATCTGTTCCCAAACCTCAAAAGATTTCTTCGTGGAAAGCGTTTTTCCTCGAATGAAGATGTTATTGATGCTGTAGAGGCGTATTTTGCAGACCTTCCGGAAAAGAGCTTCAGAGACAGGATACATAAATTGGAAGATCGCTGGAAAAAGTGTGTTGAACTTAATGGTGACTATACTGAAGAATAAATGTACTTTCAACCAGTAATTCATGTTTTTTCATTTCCGCTCCGCGAACTTTTCAACCCACCTAGTATCTCTAGATCAATGGCATTTACAAAATTACTTCCAAGGGCAAAGTTGTAGGGAACAGAGTTTTAAAGAACATGTGTCAGAGTTTTAGGAAAAATGACCTTATTTCGGAATATATTCACTTCTACAATTGCCTTACTTCGGAAGGGTTGTCGACATTACCTTGAGCAACTTCTGTGGGCCGTACGAATTTGTAATTCTGTAATGCAAAATCTGTTCGGTTTGCTACATCTATTCTGATATGTACGGGTATTTGGTTATGTTTTGTGTGAAATTCGACAAAAATGAGAGAAAATGCAGTAGTTGTAAAGTGTGTGGATCCACAAGTCACCACACAGTGTGGATATCAACTAACCTGCACACTCATGAGGACGCTACCCCGCCCCAAGCTTCATCAGAACTCTTACCCGTAAGGCCTTAGTCCCTGCAAGCGAGATATTCGACTCTTGGACTCAATATCTCCAGACGAAAGACCCACATTTCCAACCAAAAAAATAGTCATAACTTTTGAATTATCAACTTTGTAGCAAATTCTGCTGTTTGCGATACTTAGTAAAATAGCAAATCTAGGGCATTGAGAAATATGGTTCATGGACAAACTAAGGATATATTTTTTGGTATTCTACAATATTTTGATGAAGATGTGACGTCAAAGTGACATACCTTCCGAAAAATCACACTTTTATGACAATTTTAGAAAAAAGTAGGTAACATCTCCCAATTATTATGTAACACAAATTCGAAAACATAAGAACGCTCATTTGTTATAAGTATATGTAAGGTCTCACTTGTTTTTAGTTCAATAAACCTATAAATTACCGTCGATGATAGTTATCCAGCAATTACACCAACTAATTGGGTACAAATGACCGAAATACCCTTAATTGATTTCGACATTTTTTTCGCTATTTTCTCAATTTCAACAAACAATTCCTTTCGACACAAAAACTTGTGAGTATATGAAACTGATGCAACAAGTATTCGGTATAAGGAAATCCATTTCCAACATGATATTATCCAAAATTAAATCCACCACGAAGAAAACATTTTGCTGTAATTTTCAGGAAGCATGTTTTCCCAATAGTTCGGGTGGTTTCAATTCGGTTAAATATTGTCTTGTAAGTTTGCCGGGGATATGTTACATTCGTTTTATTGATTTCATTTTTAACGTGAAATCGACCATTATACCAAAGTGGGATAACTACAATAGAGGATACCAACTTAACGCTACGCTCTAATACTTCCACATAAGTTTGGTTTTGGTCTCTCCAACTCTACAATTGTAAGCTAATATCTCGTCTGGATTTGAACACGCAATTATGTTCATTAAAAGCTTATTACTTTTCGAATTGAACTGCAATCGAGAAATCCATTCACTTATTGAGGAACACTGACTCAGAAATTAAATTAACGCTGACATCCACAATCAAAGATACGAGCAAAGCTTGCAGTGTAGTATAATCGATGTGCATGATATTTACACAATATGGGTATAATTGAAAAGCTTTACGGTTTACATACCCACCCCTTTATCCCCTTCCGGAGATATGTGTGTCGTTGTACGACACTGTTGTTAGCTATCGACACACTTATGGCATACATATCGTCATCATCCGTAAGAGTTTTTTATGGGAGAACTAGCCAAAAACAAGTGTAGGACTATGTCGGATTAGAGTGGAAGGTAAATCCGAATTAGTGACTGCAGATCGTTTTTAGGGGTCATTCAAGTAGTACGCACGCACCAAGGGAAGGATGGGTTCATAAAAAGTTTGGCAAAAGGCAGGGAAGGGGTCAAAAACAAACTTAAAAGCAAAAATTGTTATTTTGAAATTGACTGAAGACAAAGTTATTGTTTCACCTTTTGTGCAAGAATTTTTTTTTTGAAAATTACAGCGAAAAGTACCTGGAGATGAAAGCTCACAACCTTGAGAACATGTTTTCAGAATTTTAGTTTTATCCTGCGCTCACTTCCTCCTCGATTTCCTTTTCAGAAATGAGACTGTCAGTTGGTTGCTGAGAAATGTTAAATTTTACACTCAGAGTGAAGTTGGTTGTAAGTTGAACTTGCAACCGACTTCACTCTGAGTGCAAAATTTGCCACATCTCACTATCCAAGGGCCAACTCCATGACTCAGAATGCTTTTGGTCTCATTAGTCGAATCTCTAGGTCGTGGGACTACTTCAAAAATTTCGTCCGTTCTTAGGAGGACAGGGGTTTCCGAAAGCGTTCAAGGGGTGGCCCCTTCATCGCATCGAAAACCGGTTAATCCTCCTATTTTGCCGTAGTTTTTACAAGGATATGTTGATCACTTTTTTATGAGCATGAATTTAGAGATGAGTGGGCCGCCCGCGGTGGGCAGGGCATGAGCACTTTCATAAAACGTTGGCGCTCACACTAGGACTTTTCACCGTACTTCCTTCAATTCAAAATTGTAAACAAAATCATAAACAAAATTTTCTTTTTCAACGAGTATCACTTACAGCGATTGCGATTGCGATTCATCAAATTTTAACCATTGTGAATGCATCGTTTATAGTTCGCGTGAAATTTTACTTGCAATTCTGGAGTGAAATGAAGGACTTCCCAGTACTGAGTATTATTGCGAGAACTTATTTGGCGATACCGGCGGCGGAAACAAAGGATGAACGGAACTTTGCAGACGCTGGAATCATTCGAAGTCCAAAAAGGACACAATTGACAGGGTTATCTCGAGGAGACCTTCTCTACATACACACAAGTGTAGACTTACCTTTCTAAATGAAATGAAATTAAATGTTTAAAACTTTACAATTTGGCGATTTTTCTACACATAGTTTGTGGACTGGGCATTTTACTTGCGGGCATCGGGCCGGACATTGGACTTCTTTTCTCAAACGGTGGGCATAGTTGGCATGTGGGCACAAAAATTTGCTATGCCGACTCATCTCTACATGAGTTCGCATTTTACTAGCAGCCGGTTAACCGCCGTATTATTTTGAAATTAACCGTGACCGTGAGGTGTTTATGAAAGTGAACTTTTGTCGAAAAAATTTTCAAGTTTCGAGATTTAAAAACTTAAAATTTTTCATTTAAAATAATTTTCTGAATATAAGAATAATTGTGAGCTTTCATATTTATCGCTAATTTTAGAAGGAACTTCACTGAGGAAAATATTTACATGCGACGACGCGACGTACGAGTTTTGTTTATAATATACGCTTCCGACGTATTTTATCCAACGTGCACGTTCGTAATGCCGTACACGTATTATGTGAGCTCATAACACGTTCGTTACGTATGGCATACTACACATTACTTAAATAAGGTTGATAATACATTCACCGCGTATATAATACAGCGGCGGCATTATAAACATAATTATTACGTCGCTTTTAGATATTTTCCTCAGTGTTCGGAGTAGCTCAGTTTCAATTAATTGTAATTTTATGAGGAACTTCGAAGTAGCTCAGGTTTAGTTAATTTTATTTTAGAAGGAACTTGGGAGTAGCTCTGTTTAATTTAATTTTATTTTAGAAGTAACTTCGGATTAGCTCAGTTTCTATTAATTTCAATTTAGAAGGAGCCTCGGACGTACTAGCTCAGTTCCAATTAATTTTAATTTTAATTTTAAAAGGAACTTTGGAGTAGCTCAGTATCAAATAATTTTATTTTAGAAGGAACCTCGGAGTATCTCAGTTTCAATCTATTTTATTTTCAGAAGGAACTCCGGAGTAGCTCAGTTCGAAATTATTTTAATATTAGAAGAAACTTTGGAGTAGCTCACTTTCAAATAATTTTATTTGAGAAGGAACTTCGGAGTTGCTCAGTTTTAATCAAATTTTAATTTTAGAAGGAACGTCGGACGGAGTAGCTCAGTTTCATTTAATTTTAATTTTAGAAGGAACTTTAGAGTATCTCAGTTTCAAATAATTTCATTTTAGAGGGAACTTCGGAGTAGCTAATTTTCAATTCATTTTATTTTAGATGGAACTTTGAAGTAGCTCAGTTTCAATTTATTTTATTTTTAGAAGAAACTTCGCAGTAGCTCAGTTGTAATTAATTTTATTTTGAGAAGGAACTTCGGAGTAGCTAAGTTTCAACTAATTATATTTCAGAAGAAACTTTGGAGTAGCTTAATTTCAACTAATTCCATTTTTAGTACGAACTTCGGAGTAGCTCAGTTTCAATTAATTTTATTTTAGAAGGACCTTAGTAGTGGCGCAGTTTCAATTAATTATATTTTAGAAGAAACTTTGGAGTAGCTCAGTTTCAATCAATTTCATTTTCAGAAGGAACTCCGGAGTAGCTCAGTTTCAATTAAATTTTATTTTAGAAGGAACTTGGGAATAGTTCAGTTTCAGTTAATGTTATTTTCTTTATTTAAATTAAATAATTAATTAATAATAATAATAATAATTAATAATTAATTAATTAATAAATAAAATTAATTGAAACTGAGCTACTCCAAAGCTCCTTCTAAAACAATTTTCGATGGTTTACATTTCACCTCTTTTTGTTCTAGTAAAATTAGTATATCAGAACGAGCACTTAGTTGCATACTTCGTTACAATTGCAATTAATTATTTTCTCTTCTTGGTATTTTTTATTAAAATAACTATAAGAGTCCGAATGTCTCTTTTTGTGTGGGAAAAGATAATATTTTCCTTTGAGTGCACATTCCAAATATTTCATAAATGTTTCAACCGAATAGTCCGCACTAAATGCATAAATTGCAAATTTATGAAAAGTAACTGTTGTTCCGGTTAAATGGAACAAAATATCGTTTACATTGAAAATTTTCCTTACATGTAAATGGAATGCTAATGGGAAAATGAATGTAAATTTTAAATCCCGTAAAATATATTCATGATTTCATTAGCAGTGATTTTCAAAATTCTACTCCATTTATTGTAATTCGAAATTAGATCCTTTGAAAATATGTGTCTATTTGCGTGAAATGATATCAAGCGACGACTTAGTTTACAATTCAAAAAAATACCTACTGTCCATCCAAGGCAATCGGTGGCGTCACTAGATAACGCTGAATATCACTCGTATTTGTTAAATCAACCACCCACAATCGTGATTCTGGATTCACTGTGCCTGGTGTTGGATAACGAACGCTTCTTGTTTCCGGAAATGAACTTCCGCTGCCAATACCACCTGCAGATATTACCGCACCTGAGGCAAACCATGGATATGTCATCATTCCAACGTTGGTGTCATTAAATGATGCATACAAAATATGCGATCCATCTTGTGAACTCCATATTGCTTCGGGTGTTGAAAATATTTCTTCTGTTGAACAAAAAAACAAATAACGATTCAAGCGATGTGTAAATATTAGAATTAATTTATTCAATACTATTAGAGGAAAACTTCACAGCTGAATGTGACGGCTCGAATTCGAACAATTATGTATTCGACCTGCATGGGGAACTTTTATAAATGCAGAAAATATGTATGTACTTCTAGTTGTTGAAAACTAATTATTTCCAACGCATTAATTTTCAATTTGACACCAGGCTTCCGCTCTGCTCTCTTCAATGAAACGAACATAGCTCAAGAACGCAGCCTGGTGTCAAGATGAAAATTAGTGTGTCGTAAAGCATTCGTCACTGCCGTTACATCGATATACTTCAAATTTTGAGACCGGACGGTCTATTTTCTGCCGTTGAACCAAGGAAAAGTACGCATCCTGGTGTCAAATTAACAAGTACTTCTACATTAAGCTATTGGCTACAGCATTTCCTAATTGTTTTGCCACTTTCATCTACATTCGTCCTAGAGCCGTACGCCGGCGTTTCGTCGGTTGGGTCTTCAAGACAGTTTCTAGCCTTAGGACTACATTCTACACTCGTCCAACGTAGAGAAGAGTTGTACCTAATCGGCTCTCAAAGACAATTTTTTTCCTAAATGTCACTGGAACAAATTATTTGATTTGCGCCGACTTAAAATCGAACATTCGGTCGCATTCGGTTGACAATCGACTTTGAGTCGGCGCAACTCAAATAATTTGTTCCAGTGACATTTAGGGAAAAAATTGTCTTTGAGAGCCGATTAGGTACAACTCTCCTCTACATTTTTACTGAACGTTGGACAATTCTAGGATGTAGTCCAAAGGCTAGAGACTGTCTTGAACGCACAGCCGACAAAACGCCGGCGCACGGCTGTTGTGTTGACTGATTAAAATCAACTTGGTGTCCCGAGTGAAAATGGCAGTCTCAGTAAGAACTAAAATTGAGCTCATTTCGAGACTTTTTTAGGCTGTTGAGTATGCTCAATTGTGAAAAATATTTTTTTAGACAATGAGACTGTTGAGTGTACTCATTTTGGACAGCCTCAATAAAATTGTGAAAAATATTTTTGTCGAGAATGAGTACACTCAACAGTCTCATATCCTTTCGTAACAACAACGGTTCAAAATAAGACTACAAAAACGCATGTGCACTTTAGCAACATGAGTTACGTCGTTGGCGGTCCACAAACAAAGTTAAGCATTATTCGGAGCGGTTAGTACTTAGATGGGTGACCAGAAAAAGTAAGTAAAAAAATAACAACTTTCTAAAATAATTTCAGATTAATCGCGAATTGTGAAGAAAATTTTAGGTGGCAGCATCTACGAACAAAATAAAAAAGTTTCAGTATCAGTGGCGACAAAAAAACGTCTCAAACTGCAATTCAATATGAGCGTACTCAAGAGTCTCAAATAGCATCAATATGAGTATACTTAAGAGTTTCAAATAGCCTCAAAATGAGCATAATCATCAGTCTCAAACAGTCTCATAATGAGTGTACTCAACGGTCTCAAATAGTCTCAAAATGAGTATACTGAACAGTTTCAAATAGTTTTAAAATGAGTATACTCAACAGTCTCCAAATGAGTTTACTCAGCAGTCTCAAATAGTCTAAAAATGAGCATACTCGACAGCCTCAAATACTCTCAAAATTAATATACTCAACAGTCTCAAAATGAGTATACTGAACAGTCTCAAAATGAGTATACTCAACAGTCTCAAACAATCTCAAATTTAGCATACTCATCAGTCTCAACAGTCTCAAACACCAGAAAAATGTCTATTAATTGAGGCGAAAATGAGCATACTCATCATTTATTATGATGATGACGGTCTCAAAACAGTCTAAAACGTTCAAAAATACAGTACTCAGTGCCATACACAAAAACAGTCTCAATTTCAGTCTCAAATCGCATGGTTTTTTTACTCGGGGTGGCTATAAATGCGCCGAAAAATGAGAGAATTTCTCCGAACCAACCAATTTCGTAGTAATGATCATGTTTACATGACCCGAAAGCATCGGAAAAAATCAATTTGGTGTAGAAGAATGCAGATGAATGTTGCAAAACCATAGATCACTTTTTCACCCCCGGCCGTGAATACACTACTGCGCTAGAGATGAGTGGGCCGCCCGCAGTCCATGCCTCATGCCCATGAGCATGGGCGTTATGGGCTTCAAAATTCGCGGGCGATGGGCAGGGCATGGGCACTTTCATAAAACGTAGGCGTCCACCCTAGGACTCTTCATCGCACTTCCTTCAATTCAAAATTGTCAACAAAATCATAAATAAAGTTGATGATGAGAAAAGCCGCGATTGATAGTTTGAAACGGTTGGTAAAGGAGTATGAGGAACAGCACGAAGACGATTTGCTATTGCCACAAAGTGACGCTATCGTGTTATCGATTTCGGCAATTTCTCAGTCATCAGCTATGACTAACGCAAATAGATTGAAGCGTTTCCAAGATGTAGAGACTGAAGCTGACCATATTTCTCTTATGTCGGCAGTAGATCGATATTTGAAGCTAAAACGGGATTTTAAGAAATGGATTGATGCGGAAGGTAACCACAATTCTATTGGAAGAGTGTGGTTTCTGACTACATAAATCTTTACCTTTCAGGAAATTTTCAAATTCTACAATTCTGGAGTGAAATGAAGGATTTCCCAGCACTGAGTATTATTGCGAGACTTATTTGGCTATACCGGCGGCGGTAACAACGCATAAACGGAACTTTACAGACGCTGGAATCATTGGAAGTCCAAAAAGGACACAATTGAAGGGAAGACCTTCTCTACATACACACAAGTGTAGACTTACCTTTTTAATGAATTTTTACGGTTAAAAATGAAATGAAATGATACGTTCAAAAATTTACAATTCGGCGATTTTCGTACACATAGTTTGTGGGCTGGGCATTTTACTTGCGGGTATTGGGCCGGGCATTGGGCTTCTTTTCTCAAACGGTGGGCATAGTTTGCATGTGGGCACAAAAATTTGCTATGCTCACTCATCTCTATACTGCACTTGTTGCAACGCTCCGAATGCTGCGTTCTTCAGATTCAAGATTCAGTAGGTTTTCAGAAAAATTGTAACAAAGTGCGTCATCAATTTGTGAAACACCCACCGACATCCGAGACTGAAACTGTTCTATATTAACGCCGCGCCGTATGGCAGTTCACAATAGTAACATAACTCCTTTTTAAACTTTTTCGCATGTTGGGTTGAAACTATAAGTTTTTTTACTCCAATTACGATGCACTTTTCAAAACGCACAAAATTTTCGTCATTTCAGGATATCTTTAAAATGTTGTGTGTGTGTGTGTGTTTTGAATTACAATAAAATTTCCGAATACATTCATGACTTTGCAGAGTGTCATAAACGTGTTTAAGACACAATGCGCAGCTTTGGCTCATAAATCAGCCAAACACTTACTTCATATTTATGTTGCATTGAATAAACAGAAAAATCAGCGAGTTTCAATATTGACACAAAATACAGTAAATAGCATGGAAAAATATAACTAGAGGCACATCTCGTGCATCCGTGTGTGTAAAGCAAAAAACGGAAACGGTCAGTCAACATATTTTCAATTTTACAAATTAACCATGCAACCAGGAAGTCGAACATTGTTTAAAAAAGTGTTGCAAAATTGTAAAAATATTGAACACAATCTGGTGGCGCTTTTGTTATGAGTTACACAACGATGATTTTTACTGCATCAGTTGTAGTGTGTCCAGAACACGTTTTACAATGAGTAACGAGAAACTTTCAACAAAACATACAAATCATTTCTGTGAAAGTAAATACTAGAAATTAAGTTCTCCTTAACTTATTCGCAATGATAATTAAAAAGTTCAGTAAAATTTTCGTTTCGTAACTGAAGTTTCTTTACATGTAAATAAATAATCCTTAATTTCAATCCCGATGTGCGAATTGGAGAAAATGATTTTTAGATCGTTCGTTTCGATCATTCGTTTTCCACGAAGTTTTAAGACGAATTTGGACCCGGGGACTTCTGATTTTCTTGACTTTTTCTATTAGAGTTTATCGAAGTCCTAACAATATTCAAAAAAAAATTGAGCCAAGGCTTGTGCCGGCTGTGTCAGCTCTCGCCAAAGAATTTCTTTTACCACGTTGAAGAGAAAATAAGCCATTGACATGGGTACAGAAAAGTAGCGAAGAATTAAGCGAAACAATGTCTATAAAGTCATACCTTTTGGTTAGATTTGTGACGTCGTATTTTTGACATGATTTTTGTGACGTCGTATTTGTGGCGTTATTTTTTTGTCGTCATTTTTGTGCTGTCATATTTATGACGTCATATGTGTAACATCATTTGTGCGACGTCATTGTTGTAATGTCATTTTAGTTACGTCCTTTTTTCGACATCATTTTTGTGACTTCGTCATAGTTCTAATGGTGTACAGATAGACGGACAGAAAGGGTGAAAATATAAAGTAGCTATCGATGGGTATAGAAAAGTAGCTGTAGTGTATCGTTAAATAATAATTAAACGAAACAATATCATGACGCCATAGCTTCCGGTTATATTATTTGTGACGTCGTATTTTTGATGTTATTTTTGTGACGTCGTCGTATTTGTGATGTCATTTTTCTGTCGTCATATTCGTGACGTCATTTTTGTGACGTCGTATTTGTAACGTCATTTTTGTGAGGTTATTTTTGTGACGTCATTTGCTGATGTCATTTTTGTGACGTAATTTTTGTGACACAATTCTTGTAGTTTTTGTTACGGTGCAGAGCCCTTATGCAAAAAGTCGGTATCCTTGGTATTGAGGATATCGGGAAATTTTTTGGCGAAAAATTTGGATACGGGGAAATGTGTGAAGAAAAAATAAAATTTTTTTTTGAATGTAAAGTTTTGAAGTAAAGGTCACCGGTAAATATAACTGACCGAGAACAGGAAGTACAGCCCACCAGAAAATATAGCTCACCGGAAAGTCGTTCGGCTCACCGGGAAGTACAGCTCACCGGGAAGTACAGCTCACCGGGAAATACATCTCACCGGGAAGTACAGCTCACCGGGAAGTACAGCTCACCGGGAAGTACAGCTCACCGGGAAGTACAGCTCACCGGGAAGTACAGCTCACCGGGAAGTACAGCTCACCGGGAAGTACAGCTCACCGGGAAGTACAGCTCACCGGGAAGTACAGCTCATCGAAAGGTACAGCTTACTGGGAAGTCGTGCGGATCACTGGGAAATAAAGCTGACAGGGAAATTTAGCACACCGGGAAGTACAGCTCACCGGGAAGACGCTTGGCTCACCGGGAAATATAACTGATTATCGACTGAAGAGAGTCTTCGAATTAAGAGCACTGAGACTCTGAGCTCTAAACTTTAAGCTAATGCCAAGTTAAGTTTTTTGAGAAGAATTTATATTTAAAAGCCTTATTGTAAAGTTTTAACAAAAACAGCCGATAGCATCACAAATTGAGTGAAATAACGACACAGTAGGAATCGGTGTGGAGCTCTCTTTGTTTTCCATTTCTTCCTTGAATCGTTATAGTTTATAAATATGTGCCGATGTGGACCAAGGCTTTGCTTTTCTCGCTTCAAGCACGATTCAAAAGGCGAAATAATTAGCGAAAAGGTTTAATCGCCTTTCTTAAGCTGCCGCCCCCTGGTTATCTGCTTTTTCCGAATACGGCGCGATCACACAACACAAAATCACATCTTTTGATACTTTTATTTTATAAAATCTTTGCCTGCGGTGCTGCACTCAAATCCTACTTCAATTCAAAAATTTCGCAAGCGGTGATTAAGCAAAATCTTCGATTTACCTACAGAATAAGTGTAAAGACAGTACAAAATTTCGCGTAACAAATGAAACAATATCAAAATTGTTCATTTGCCATTTCGTTATCAAAATTTTTGGTCAATGTTTTCTACCCTCCCCCTACCCTGGGTCAAGAATTTCTCCCTACGGCACTAAAATCAATATTTTCTCACCAGGAAATCAATATTTTCTCACCGGGAAATCAATATTTTGTCACCGGGAAATTTTGCCAAATTTCACAGATACCGGGCAATTTGGCAAAATCGGATTTTGGATACCGGAAAGAAAACATTATTTGCACACGCGCTGCAGCGAATGACGGATGGACAGTAAGGGTGAAAACATAAATCAGCTATCGCAACTTAGTAAAGGGAAATTTCCATAGAAGTGTGCCGAGAAATCATCCTAATCTCATAGCCCTAGTCCTAACATTTTCTTACTATGTTGTAAAGGAAAATGATTGTTTTCGTAACCTTAATTTTACATATGGGAATGTTTAATTTTTGGGTGGTCCGAAAACGAAATCAGCAGTTGTGCTGTGGTCTGACGCACAAAGCCTATCACAGGCATTCTTTCAAATTGGGTGAAATGATAAATACCATACTTTTTCAATTCCCGTCAAGTAACGCCAAAGTCAAAATGCATTTTGGCGATTCTTCACACTTTGGCGATTTTTATTGGCGTTTCTTCACATTTTGACGATTTTTTCAGGTGATTCAAGAAATAACTGTATGACCGTATCGATGAATAAAGATTAAGATAACTACAAAATAAAAAATCGCCAAAGTGTGAAGAAGCGCCAAAAAAATTGACAAAAACGAGAAGAAGCGTCAAATTAATTTTTTTCAGCTCCTGGTGTTATTTCACACTTTGACGATTTTTCTTGGCGTTTCTTCACACCTTGGCGATTTTTTTGGCGTTTTTTCACACTTTGGCGATTTATTATTTTGTAGTTATTTCTTGAATCATCAGAAAAAATCGCCAAAATGTGAGGAAACGCCAAGAAAAAACGCCAAAGTGTGAAATAAGGCCAAAACCTGAAAACAAGATAATTTGACGTGTCTTCTCTTTTTTGTCGATTTTTTTTGGCATTTCTTCACATTTTGGCGATCTTTTCTGGTGATTCAAGAAATAATTGCAAAATAATAAATCGGCAAAATCGCGAAGAAGCGCTAAAAAAAATTGACAAAAAAGAGAAGACACGCGCTAAAAAAAAATTGACAAAAAAGAGAAGAGACGCCAAGATGATTTTTTCAGTTCAGATCGCTAATTAATTCAGGTTTTTCGTTGATGTACATAAAAATTATGTCGGAACAACGAATTTTGATTTAATTTAAAGCAAAAGTGTTTAGGCAAAAAATTTTGCCTTTCTTTCTAACACTAAGGCATATTTCCAGTACTAAAAATGAAATTTAAATTTTCGTTCGAATTTCGTTCCTTGATATTTCCTATTTGGAAAATAGCCTTTTCTTATCAGTTGGAATGATCAGGTTGGTGATCTTGAAACATATATCTTGCGATAATTTGTTCCGTTCCTATGCATAATTTAAATGATGTGAGTCTTCCAGTCGCCTCCAGGCCGCACAACATAGTCTCCCAGCAGCCAGCGTCTCACTTGATAGAAATTGGGCATTCACATATGACGTGAACTTCTGTTTCTTCTCCTGATCCACATGGACATCTGGGAGTGACCGACAACCTCAACTTATTCATTTGACCGTTCAGCCCACTACGCCCGGTAATCGCACCCACTACCATTCCTATGCTTTGCCGGTCCATTGCTAGCAAACTTTTATCCATTTTGGAGTCTGGTTTCGGTAGAAAGCGCTTCGTATGAGCACCTCCATCGTACGCTTCTCATCTCATCTCATTCTCATCAGCTCATCTGCCTTCTCATTTCCTTCCACGCCGGAATGCCCAGGTACCCAGACGAGAGTTATCTGATGCTCAGACCCATCAAGTTAAGGGCCAAGTTGCAATCTCTCACCAGCTTGGTAGTCGCGACAGGCGATACAAGCGCCCTAATCATCTCCGCATTGTCTGAGCAAATGACAGTATTTTTCCCATGTGTTTCCCTTTGAAGTTCTCCACGCGCTCCCGTGAGCGCCGCGAAGACTTCTGCTTGAAAGACACTGGCGAGGTAACCCAAATGAAAGCTCTCACTTTCTTCTGTGTTGGAAGTATACCCTCCTGCCCCTGCTCCATTGGAGGTTTTGGAGCCGTCCGTGTATTATATAATTACTGCCTCATACAACCACAGAATAGACTTTGACGGCAGGCTGCAATTTCTACCGAAAGAGTTTCTGCAGCCTTGCTGTGCAACGATAATTTTGACTTTGACCTTGACCTTCCACATACGAGTTGGTGCCTGTGCACAATGTCAGCGGTCTTGAACGTGAGAACTCTTGCAGGGAGACGATGTCCACTTGATTCCCCCTGAATGATCTTCAAGTTTCGCAACGATTTTAAATATATATTTCTTTGCTCCAGGGAGAATCAAGGCCGATCAATAGCTTCTCATTCTAGAGATCTTTCCCCTCGTTACTCGGTCGTGCCTTAATAGCAAAAATATGAAACTCGTTTCGACCTTTGGACTTTCATGTTGTCATTCTTTGTTTGTATTCGTAAAGTATCGAGATAAAAGTAAATTTTGTTTTAATGAACCAAATCACAATGACACAATTGATCTTCTGACGAAAAAAATGGCTGAACTAAGTCTCGAGCTCGCAACATGTGAAGGAAGAAAATAATTGCTGAGCAGGCGCACTCCATGAACGTATCTTACTAACTAAGAAACCGAAATTCAGAATTAAAACTGTTTTCATTCAAACAAAAAAGAAAATTTTTGTGGTTTGGTGGTATAGTTTTGTAATTATTTGTTAAATCATCAGAAAAAATCGCCGAAATGTGAGGAAACGCCAAGAAAATTCGCCAAAGTGAGAAACGCCAAAAAAATCGCCAAAGTGTGAAGAAACGCCAAGAGCTGAAAAAAATTAATTTGGCGTTTCTTCTCTTTTTTGGCATTTCTTCACACCTTGGCGACTTTTTTTGGCGATTTTTGTTTTTTTTTTGCGATTTAACTTTGGCGTTACTTCACGGGAATCTCTGTTCGTCATACGATATACAGGTGGTCTACGTGTCTACATTCTGCAACATTATTTCCCGTAAAATCCTTCGAATTTTAAAGGTTCTACAGGAAAGAAATCGTAAGCTTGTGCAACTTTTTAATTTCTCTTTTATCGCTCTTTTCACGTATTCGCTTGCATTTTTTTCAAGTAAAACTGGCTTTTCGGTTGAAAGAGTTAAAACGAAGCGTTGCACAATCTTATGATTCCTTTCCTGTAATAAAATAATTTCGAATTTTAGCTAATCAATACGACAGGTACATCTACTACCAAACTTTCAAAATTAATAATTTTTTGGGGAAAAACAAATGAGGCCACTGTCATAATAGACGATGAATAACACGAAAAATAACTCCATAAAAAACTTTTCTCAGCCGTTTATCTGATCTACCATCTAAACCGTTACTTTTTTTAGCTATCGTTAAAATTATGGAAATTAATATTTGCGAATAAAGCAATCAATAAAAGTACCTTGATACAGCCAGTCAGGTACACCATTGTAAACGAGATCAGGTAGCCCAGAATGTGTTATTCGTATATCTTCTTCGTCGGATGGTGATTGTCTAATGTATATATCATTGTCGACAACGATAATCAATGACGTTGTGTTGCCCAACCAAGCGGCATATTGAAGCCTTGTTCTTTGAACTTTTGGTGAATCCTTTAACCGCACAGGCATGTGATGACTGTAATATATTTGATAAGCATACATCACCCAATCGTATTTTTTTGCGTTCATTTGTGTATGTGGTATGCAGAGGATAAAATTGTATTTTTGTAGTTATTTGGGGCTATTTTTGGATATTTTCGGTTATGGAAATTTTGATTTATGATGTGGATTAAAGGATTTGATTTTTGTTTTCTAAATGATTTCATGATTGATTGCGGGGTTTATTGTTTTTATATAAAGACAGTTTAAGATTTACTAAAAAAAATTATTGGAGTTGATCTTGAAAACTTACTCGTTGGTCACATCGTAAATCGTATAAAAAGCGGTGAAAGATTTCCGGAATACCTGCAACAAAGAAATTCAACTTAAATATTCACAAAAAAAGGTTCAAGTCCCCATGACAGACAATTTAGTCCACCTTGAGTGTCACTGTCTACACAATAAAATTGATTGGAAACGATGCTTCCAAAACAAACAGAATTTTAGAATAGAAATGTTACACCATGTTGCACAAAGTGGGTTTTCGTAGCAGCAGTCGCAAGGAAAATGTGGACGTAAGTTGCAAAAAGTGCAAAATCCACTTCTGCAACTAGTTGTACCCATGTACACACTATACTTTTTGCAAAGACGTATCTAAAAAGACAAACGCCATAATGAATCAGAGAATACTGCCGTGCAAATCATAAAAACCTTGCGATGAAAGAGAGAAAAGATTTTGTATCAAAAATCCATACATAATCATAAAAACCTTGCGATGAAAGAGAGAAAAGATTTTGTATCAAAAATCCATACAAAATCTTTTCTCTCTTTCATCGCAAGGTTTTTATGATTTGCACGGCAGAATATTCTTCATAAACACTTGAAATCAGTGAGGAAATAGTAATTTATGCAACAAGCTGCCAAAAAAGTGTTTTTGTCGTTAGATGTGGAATTTAGTCGAGCTTAGACCGCGGTCGAGTACGCATCGTTCTGAAGCTCGGCTGACCTCACGATGAATAAATCGGAGCTTAGCCGGAATATTTAATTTTCTGTAATTGCCAAATAAAAGTGTTCAGTGTTTTGTGCTATTGCCGAAATTTTTGTTTTGTGCTATAAATAGTGATTTATTCTCGTGAATCTGAAGTGAAATGATTGAACCGAATATGCAATTTGTTTTTGTTACTTATTGTAACAATTGTTTTATTGTTTGCCGTGAACGTGCGAAGGCGGGTAATGATTTCACTTTTTTTTTGTGCCTGTAACTCAAGTTCAGGAGTCAAACTACCGCTTTCGAAGCGCTCAAGTAATTTGGAAACGAACATCAAATCATTTCAGCGAAAAAAAGTCTTGAATAAGTTGATCGTCGATTGTTTTCAATGGGCATGCATGCAATAGCAGTGTTTTACGGTCAACTATGCTCCGAACTAAATCAGTCGAATTTGCTCTGAACTATGTTTTGCACGTGGTGAGTCGGGCGAATTTGTATCGATTTCGGAATTCATGTAAGCAGTTGCAGGGCTGAACTGGTACTTTTCCTAGTTGTCGTCCAAGGCAGCGGCTATGTTGTTGCTTTGATGCCTTGTTTGCCTTATGTCACCCGCGGGGTCATCCCTCAGCTCAGTTTGTGGAACAAAGGTTTTTGCCGTGGTTATGGCTCGCTAGCAAAGCTGTGCCAATCAGTAAAGATTTTTTGGGCTACATAGCAGTCCTCAGCCCAGCTTGTGGACCGGAAGTCTTTACCTTGGATAGGGCTAGTAGGCACTATTCCCATGTGCGCGCATCTTTGGGCTACAGGGTGGCTAAGGTCGACGGGTAGAGTAGTGATAGCAGTGGTGACACGTGGCTTCGTTCCGTGTAAGTCGAGACCCGAGGGGGAAAGCTTTGCGATTTATGGTGTGAGGTTAGACCTGCCTGGATTCCCACCAGCCTAATTACTTACTAATTACTTGAATAGGGTAGCATCTGATTGCATATGAACGTGAAGTAGGAGCTCGGGTCATATGCCAGGTGTGCAACTGTTTAAGAGATGTCCAATCGATTGCTGGCTCTTGTACAAGGCCGGCGATGTGGACAGGCTTTTCGTAGAGATGAGCGGGTCGACCATTTTTCGAAACCCGACCCGGACCGAACCCGACCCGATTAAAATTTTCTAAACCCGCAACCCGAACTGTTTCAAAACCCGACCCGGACCGAACCAGACACTCAAGTTTTTCGAAACTCACAACCCAAATTACTTCGAAACATAAATTATTTCAAGGCCCGACGTCTGCATTCTTCACGGACCTTAGACTAAAACAAAATTCGTGTAATGTAAGATGATAAAATTTAGACGAGTTTTGTAAAATATATAAAGTCAATAAAGGATAGGGACCCGAATAAAATGATGCAACTCAAAATTAGTGACAGGAAAACTGTTTTGACAGACAAAAATAGAACGATAGAGTTCTATATTCGCAACGAAATTACAAAAAAAATATACATTCTGCGATGAAGAAATCTGTCGTTGCACAATAATTATTAGCGATCTGCAGGAAAATTTGTTTATCTTCAAGGAGGAAGTTTGTATACCGAGCCGAAGGCAAAGGATATAAGCCTCCTCGAGGATAAACACATTTTCCTGCAGAAACGTAAGTATATTTTTATACCATTTTTACAACGAATATGAGAATTATATTTCTAAATTCGAGGTTGTTTTCGAACACTCGGCGCAATTAATTTCAACTCATCCAAAACTAATATTTATATTTTTATACACCGAAGCAAAAAAAAAACAGCAAAACAAATTATGACACCACACAACACAAGACGCACTCTGCGGTGTATAATAGTATTTTATGCTACAAGAACTGTAAAATGGTTCCTCGGTTCGAGGTGGGGTAAATAGTTCGAGACAAAGTCGAGAACCTAGTTTACGACACCGAGAACCGAGATGTTTAGCATAAATAGTTTTATGTACCGATCGGCTCATCATGATTACCGAAGAACATTTTTTTTATAAAAAACAGCCATCTTACCTGAGTAAGAATCGCACGGGGGCCTCCGTTCGGGCCCATTGTGCTAGCTGTGTGGTTAACCAATTGCAGTCACTTCAAATCTTTTCGTACTAGCGATGAAGTTGAGTATGTGCTTTGGTTCCAAGTATTTGATCATGTCGTATTTGGAGGTATATCCTCCCAGATGTATTCTGCAATAGCATAGGTAATGTTCAGCTGTATCTGTGTTGCGTCCACACAGATCGCAGCCTGGATCCGTTCGTTTTCCAGTTGTGGTAAGGTGCCTGTTAAAACCATAATGTCCAGTAGTCACCCCGGTGAAACTTTTTAATCTTGTGCGGCTGATATTTAGAACAAATTTTGAATTCTTACTGCTTATCCTTTGATAGTTCTTTGCCTGTCGGCATTTGGGGATTTTGAGCCAGTAGTTACCAAAATTCTTAGTTTTTATTGTGCTAGCCATACTTCTTGATTGCGAGTGTGGAGTACCCATTGATGGTTCCGGTCCAATTAGTTCGTTTAGCGATTAGATTTAGTTTTAGATTATTTAATCTGAAATGTCAAGCGACGGTTCCGCTTTTAGTGTTGATAACCATATTTTGGAATGCTCAGTTTCTCTGCTTAGATAGTCTGCTAAGTGTGCTAATCGCCTCTGTTTCTATGAGAATGTGGAGCGGAGTCAAGTTCAGCATTACCTCCATAGCTGCTGTAGGAGTCGACTAGGTGCCATCCTTTGGAATTTCTCGAGCTTGATTTGAACTTGCCTGTTCTTGCATATATGGTTCCAGATAAAGGAAGCATAGGTAAGGATAGGTCTAATGATGGCAGTGTAGATCCAGAACATCACTTTAGGGGAGAGACCCCAAGTTTTACCGTACGCTCTTCTGCATTGCCACAAAGCGATAGTAGCTTTTTACAGCCGCTCGTCTAGGCAGTAATTACACTTACACGTAATGGTCGAATGGTGAGACGCTGGCATGCTAAACTTACCGCCACTTGCCATCGTTAGTAATTTTTTCATTTCCTTTTTTAAAATTGCTGCTGCATGTCCAACTCTCCATCCCCTACTGAGGTTGCTCATTCTTCCTATTGCGCACCGTGCGTAGCGTCGGTGCTTGGGATTTGGTTGGTTGTGCTTTGTAGACACAACCTAAAAACTACCCTTGGGAATTAGTTCATTGGTAATCATGACTTTACAGTAGAGAGGTATGTAAAAGTTTTTATTCGACAATTGAAATAAGTTAAGGACCCGAACGCGAGAGCGGTTCGGCACGAGGTTCTAAAAATAATTTTTTTAGTGTTTCCCTGTATAGAACCAAGAAACCTTCGCTTCACAACCCGGTGTTAGCTCCGTTTTTACATTTTCTCAAAACCCGAACTGCGCATCGAACCAATTTGCCACAGGTTTGTGAAATGTGCAGATTTTATCTCCCGGCTCATAAAAGATAAAACAAAATAAATTTTTATTGCGCACTTCCATAATCTTCAGAAGCAGCAAATCCATTACCCACCTAAATACATAACCTCAGGCGTTTCTAATCGAATCAACCACTTAATAAACTTGCATAAACTTTACGCAGAATCAGTATAATCGTAGATATATATCAACAAATATCAAATAGTTATCAAAGAATCGCAGTATTCGAAAATTAAATACCTGATAGAATTTAAATGTGAGTACGAAAATCGATTCAAGCAAATATTTCGACAGCGATGAATAAATCTGTTCTGTTCAGACTTGTAGACTCACGGGTATTTTTAAATGCTTCTTCGAGAGTGGTTTTCGCTTTGAGTAAAATATCCGATGTTCGAACACTTTCAATATAAATTAAATTTTATTTCGTATCATAGTAAATACTTTTCTTTATCAAATAAATTTCAGACCAGTCCAAACTAATTTTTATACGTGACGGACAACTCATTGACTGCTTAACGTGACCAGTTTAAGTGCAAAAAAACTGGTTAAATTAACTGGTCATTTGAAGGCAGTGTCAAAATTTCTATGCAGTATTAAGGGAGAGCATTTTCTGATCAGTTGATTCTAACTTATCTCGGGGTCAAGCTTCAAAATGAAAGAAATCGCATACCATAACTAAATCTAAATTCTCTTTTTCATTCATAACTTTTTGACAGCTGACCCCGAGATAAGTTAACAAAAGACTGTCTAGTCCCTAGTTGAGATCAAAATTAGGTTTATTCAGTCAAAATGACGTTTTAAATGTCAATCCAATGAGTAATTAGAAAAAAGGTCCAAAATGTTTGTGTCGTTAACGTTAATATATTTGATCAAAGGAGAATCAAAGACGAACGAAAAATATACTAATTTTTTTATTGCTGAACGAGCAAGCCGTTCAATTGCTCTAAAATTTGACGTTGAAATAGAACGATCCCGATAGCCTCCATTATTCTTAACTGATAGATGTCGCCATTAAAGAGTTAAAACTCGCAAATATTTTAGCATTTACATTAGCTCTGTTCCCGTCAAAAATTTGTAGGTGTGAATAATATAATTCTGAGTTAAATTTAACAAACTGCATTGGACATGCTTTTAATTAAATTTATCGTGTTAAATAATAATGTGATAAATATGATCTAGCCTCGGGGGTAGAATATTAATAAATTTAACGCGGTACATAGTTTGAACATTTTTTCGGCAATAAATTGTTGTTATATGAAATTAAGTTGTCAATTGGAAATAAATTGATGGTTTGATGTTATTAAAAATGGCTGTTGTTCAGAACTGTGTTACATCATTGTAAAATTAGTCAAATCAAGAAAAAGATTGTAGATGGAAATCCAACACAATTTTTTCGATCTTCCGTCGAATTAAAAATTAAATTAAATTTTCTGTCACAATTCTATATAATAAAACAGAACACACCTTGATGCACTACGGTGCACCTAGATGAGCTACGGTGCACCTTGATGCACTACGATGCCCCTTGATGCACTATGATGCCCCTTGATGCACCTCGGTGTACCTTCATGCACACTACAGTGCACCTTGATGCACTACGGTGCACCTTGATGCACCACGGTGGACTTTGATGCACTACGGTGTACTTTGATGCACCACGGTGGACTTTGATGCACTACGGTGTACTTTGATGCACTACGGTGCACCTTGACGTGTCGGCAATGATTATATCCGGTTAATGTTTTCTTCGACGTCATTATTATTTCACTCTATCTAAGTGGGCTTGTATGGTTAGGTGGACAAGCGTTAAGCCCCAGATATCTAAATAGATAACTAAATGTGAAGAACTCAATGACCAGTAGCGACTACACGTTCTTCTACAGCGTTAAAGATGATGAATCGAAGGAGCTTTTTCCAAGAAACTGGTGTGTTGTAGGTATATGTGATGGAGAGATGGCAAAAACTCGGCTCGACTGAAAACTGTAAACATATCCAAGAGGGATTTCGCTAGAAAACTGTTCCAAAAGTGGAAGCCGCACAGGTGAACAAAATGGAAAGGTTTGGCAATAGGAAGGAGTCTCGGAAGTTTTATCGGAACGTTAACGAATTCAGAAACGCCTACAACAGTCAACAACCTTTGGATTTTAAGGATAAGAATGGAATGGTCACATGATCAGATGAGGAAAGGTGTATTTCAAGAAGGGCTGCTTACTTCGTTAAGGATCTGCTTGATCTGTACCGAACGCTCAGCCGAAACGACTAAAACGACGAATTGTCATTTCATACCGCGGAGAAGATCCTACAATGCTAGAAGTTGAAGATGGAATTTTGAAGCCCGTCAACTTACCGA
The DNA here is from genome assembly GCA_029228625.1 of Pseudolycoriella hygida. Lineage (NCBI taxonomy): Eukaryota > Metazoa > Arthropoda > Insecta > Diptera > Sciaridae > Pseudolycoriella > Pseudolycoriella hygida. The sequence continues at coordinate 157,253,323 of CM055403.1, read as the reverse complement.
AAAATTGCGGCAACGCTTTATGTACATGAGTTCATCAAGCGCATCTGAAATTACAAGTAGTTATCCAAATACAGATCGGCACATTTTGTCCCATATACAAAAATGAAACAAGTTGGAGTGTGTCAATTATAGAGAAATCGCTCCTCTTAATATTGCGCACAAGATATTTGCAAATACCAGTACGAGTACGACCGTAGCACGAAGGGTACCAGTACGACCAGCGGTATAGTAATAAAATTTAATTAGTACGACCCGGTCGGGTTACAATGCTAGTATCAGGATAAATTTAACTTTTCAGAATTTAAATTTATCACACCTGATGGAAGCAGAGCTATTGATATTGAGAAATGTCATAAAATGGAAGAATGATAACATCGTTCCCGTAACGGAAACATCGCCCATCGTATGGTAACATCGTTCTCGAGACGATATTATCGTCCGCAGGCACGATATTGTCGTTCCTATGACGATATTATTCTCCAGTGGCACGATATTATCGTTCCTGTGACGATATTATCGTCCGATGACACGATGTTCTCATTCTTGAAACGATATTATCATCCCGTGCAGTGGCACGATATTATCATTCTTGAAACGATATTATCACCCGCTGTCCCGATATTATCGTTCTTCTGACGACATTATACTCCGCTGGCACGATATTATCATTCTTGGAACGATATTATACTTCGCTGGCACGATATTATCGTTTCTGTGACGATATTATCCCTCGCTGGCCCGATATTATCGTTCCTGTGACGATATTATCGTCAGATGGCATGATATTATCGTTTCTGCAACGATACTATCGTCCGCTGACATGATAATATCATATCTGTGACGAGAATATCGACCGCTGCCACGATACTATCATTCCTGCGAAGATATTGTCGTCCGATGACACAATATTATCATTTCTGTTACTATATTATTGTCCGCTGACACGATATTATCATTATGGCCAGTTGATACGATACTATCGTTCCTGTGACTATATTATTTGCCGGTGGTACGATATTATCATTATTGTAACTATATTATTTTCCGTTGGTTTCGTTGTGCGGCTAGATTGTAACATTTCTTTTTCGAGGCATTAAAAATTAACAAAACAAAGTTCACGCCGTTCTTAAAATATATCGATGAGGAAGAGGGACCAAGCTCCATTTCTGTTTTTAAGCAACCGGAACGAACAAACAATCCTATGGAATCATACAGCCAAGGATTGAATTCGAACATTTTTGTCATTGTTACGGGTCGAAGCGTTCATCAGATCACGCGACTATAATATAATCAGAAATGGTGGCACCCAGCCATTCCACACACAAAAGAAAAAAATGAACTTATTTGGTCATTGCAAGATCTCTTTGAGAAAGGAAAGATAAACTTTCAAGAATTTTTCGACAAAGCCCCCGATTTATGCGAAGAAGATTTGAATGTGGATTCGATAATGGTGGGAGACGATGATGAAGGTGATGATGATCAACGTGACAATGACCAAGGTGACGATGATCAAGGTGAAGAAGATACTCTGGACGAAAAATACGACGAAAACTGTCACATACTAGCGAAAAACACGTTGTTTCAGCCATGCTGTCATTTGAAATTTTGTGAAGAGTGCTCGAGTAACTAACATCAAGCTGAAGTCCTTGGATGTTTTTACTCATCTCTATACAAGATATCAAATTACTTCGCTGGATTTCGCTACTCTTCTATACATACTGAAATAATACACAATTTACTAGACCATGTTGTGATAAAATCGTCCAGTGGCATAATATTATCATTCTTGGAACTATATTATCGTCCGGAGGAGTGCTAATATCGCCCGTGAGACGATAATAACATCCAAGGAACGGTATTATCACCGAATGGAGTCCATGTAACGAATATATCGATTTCTGGTATGATATTACCGTTTTTTGGAATGAGTAACTTATCATCGTGTGCGTAATACAGTATCACAACAATATTATCATTTCCGTGATGATAATATCGTTCCCATGATAGTAACATCGCCCGGTGGTATTATAATATCGTTCCAGTGACGATATTATCCTCCGGTGGCATAGTGATAATATATTCTCGGAATGATATTATCGTCCGCTGACACGATATTATCGTTCCTGTGACGATATTATCGTTCCTGTGACGACATTATCGTCCGCTCACACGATATTATCACTCTTGGAAAGATATTATCACCCGTTGATTCGATAGTATCATTTCTGAAACAATATTATCGCCCATTGGTATGGTAATATCGTTGTGGAACGATATTAGTGCCGGGTGGTATGATGATATCATTTCTGTGGCGATATTATCCTCTATTGGCATGATATTATCATTCTTGGAACGATATCATATTCTGCAGGCTTAATTAGGTCCTTAGTGAGGGCGAAAATGAATCGGTGCCACCAGGATATATGGGAAACGCTCCAAACCTGTAGGCAATCTAAAGAATTTTTGATCGGATGTAATGCCGAAAACACAAAATTTCTGTTGAGCCTCAACAGGAGTGAATTAAGCAAACTTGTAGGAATCTTAACAGGTCACAACAGTTTGAATTACCATCTCAGCAAGATGGGAATCATTGCAGATCCGACATGCAGTGGCTGCGGACTAGAACCAGAAACGGCGAGGCATTTCATATGCACTTGTCCGGCTTTAAAAGGTCTCAGAACGAAGCTCTTAGGAGACTTCTATCTGACCCCCGAAGAGCAGCTAAAACTGAAATCAGTCGACGTGCTCTCCTTTATCACAAAGAGCAGGAGACTGATGGAACCCGAAAGGAGAGTTTAAAGTTAATAGAGAAGGAGATACAGCACAATAGGCCCAACAAAGATGGCCTCAGTGCTTTAATTCAGGACGTTAAACAGACGGAGATACAATTAATTTAGCTTCATAGTATTTAAGGGGTCGTGCACATATGACGTCACGTTTGCTATAAAAAATGAGTATCCATAAAACGGTCATAACTTAGTCAAGACAGCAAATTCTGTTTATAGGACTCTGGCTACCCCCCCCCCCCCCAAATAGGGGGTGTATTTGGGGGGCAGCCGGAGTACTATAAGCAAAATCTCTTACCAGTTTGGCGTTATAGACTTTGTGGATTTTATAGCAAGCGTGACGTCATATGTGTACGACCCCTAAGTGTATTTTGTAAACTGTGTAACGAACTGAATTATGTTTCCTAAATAAAACCAACCAACTAACCGCTGGCACGATATTATCGTTCATGTAACGATATTATCGTCCACTGATACGATATTATCATTCTTAAAACGATATTATCGTCCGCTGGCACGATATTATCATTCTTCAAACGATATTTTCGTCCGCTGGCACGATCTTATCGTTATTGTGACGACATTATCCTCCGGTGGCAGGATATTATCGTCTGCTGGCACGATATTATCATTCTCGAAACGATATTATCGTCCGCTGACACGAAATTATCATTTCTTATCATCATCATCATCTTATTATCATTCGTTGGTACGAAAATACGATGGGGATTTTGCCCGTTCCCGTTTCCAGGTCGAAATTGGACACATAAAGCGAAATGTTCCAAGGGATTTGCTTTACTTTCTGGTTTGGTTCTGATACGGTCAATTTATTTCTATTTAGCGATATCTTTGCAAATATTGATTTAGAAACCTTATATCTACATGATTTATTTAGCGCAGTTAAATACATTTTAAAGCGTATATTTGAAATAACAGAATTTGTAAGAGCTTTTCAATATTTATGATTTCTGATTTCTAAATCATAATATTTTTGCTTTTGCGAATAAAAAACGTTAAGTGCTCCTAATGTTATGCAGAAAACAAACATATTCGACAAGCGTATATGTTTCTAAATAAATAGGGAAATAAATTAGGAAACCCATCTAATGCTCAACTCCTACATACAAGATAATTCATCGCACGTGTGTAGTGAAAAACTCAAACGATAAAAAATGAAACAGACATTTCATAGTCATAGTTGAATTGATAGCAATACTGTCAACAAAATATCATCACAGTCGCAAAGACAAAACATCGTTTAATAACTTTCTATAATTTCGTCTACAATGGCAAGAAAAACTTGGCGAAATGAGAAATTAAGAGTCAAATATAATGGAAGAAAGAAAAAGAGTACGTGGTATGTAGAACACGTATATACCAAATTCATTCAAAACGAAGAGCTTTTAAATAATAATATCCTAACCCAGCATTAAAATCAAAGGAAAAAAATCGACGAAAAACAGTTACAAAATGACCGATTGTCATGATTTGTTTTTATGCGTCATCAACTACACAACCAGCAATTTGATGATGGAATTGTTGAGTGTCCTTGACCATTTGTCGGCACGCTATTTTCAGTTTTTGTTGTCTTTCGCTTTTCGTTATAGAAACATAAACTTCGAATATGTTTAGCGGATCTGCCAAATTTAGGAAATGGGAATTGGGAAGGGCTTTTCTGATTTATTTCCATATGTGTAGAAATTCGTTTAAATGTGGTTCGTTGAACTTAACGATTATGAGTTTATGCTTCGGAGGGTTTTTTTCTATTAAGCTTTGCATTTTTTAGCATTAACTTGTTCTTAGGGCAAATGGTTGGAAGATTATTTTGTAAAAAATCTCAGGGAGTACAAAGATGATGGGTGCCATCAAGGGATGTCCACCAGATTCTCAGTGGCTGAAACGTTTACACTACTAAGGGGGATACCGGCTTTATCAACTCGAGTAAAAAAGGAGTTGCAGTAAAAGGTTGCACACAGGGAGGTGTCCTGTCGTCTATTCTCTGGAATATGGTGATAGACGGTCTCCTAAGGCAACTAAATGATAACGGCTATAACGCGGAAGGATTTGCTGACGATTTAGTGATATTAATCATAGGTAAATTCGAAAGTACGTGGAGCTCAGTTATGAACTCCGTTCTAACCATCGTAGGGAAATGGTACACTGAAAACGGATTAACTGTGAACCCAATCAAAACGAAATTCGTACTTTTCTCCAATAAGAAGAAATTATCGGGTTATAAAAGACCGAAGCTAAACGGTATACAGCTGAAGTCATCTGATGAAGCAAAATTCTTGGGAATCATACTTGATAAAAAGCTGAACTTTACAAGACATATTGAAGAAAGAGTAAAGAAAGCCACGAAAATATTCTGGCAATGCAGAGTAGCTTTTGGTAAGACTTGGGGCTTAAGACCTAAAGTAGTCCACTGGCTATACACTGCGATTATCAGACCGATATTGTTTTATGGAAGCCACTCATGGTACCATAGGTTAAAAGTGAAGAAGAATAAATCCGAAACGGAACACGTCCAAAGGATGTCTTGTTGGGGATTACAGGAACCATGAAATAAACTCCAACAAGAGCACTAGAAATTCTTGCAGATACTCTTCCAGTGGATCTATTCGGAAAGCAAGAAGCTCTAACCACAGCTATAAGACTGGCCAATGTTAACTGATGGCGAAATTCAGAGTATGGTCATGCGAAAATTCTGATCAAGAACTCAAAAGTAATCCCTGAACTCTTAATGCATACGCATAAATGAACCCCATATACTTCTTTAATAAGAAATTTATGATACCACATGAAGAAATTCTTAAAAGCAGTAACATCCTCGAAGTTGCAGATTTCAACATATATACAGATGGTTCGAAAACGAACGAAGGGAGTGGAATAGGGATTTACTCCACTAATCCCGAAATCAAGGTATCGCTATCCCTAGATAATTAAGCAAGCTGAAACATGCGCTATAAGTGAAGCATGCAAAATCCTTACGATAAGCAAGACCCGAGGGAAAGTTATAAACATTCACTCGGACAGTCAGTCCAATCTTAAAGTAATGAGAGGACACTGCTTCACGTCTGATATATCGGCAGAATGCTATCAAATGCTAGACGCACTATCAATGAACAATAAGGTGAACCTGATCTGGGTACCAGAACATTGCGGCATTGAAGGAAACGAGGCAGCTGATCAACTCGCTAAATTAGGCAGCAAAACCCTTTTTCACGGGCCAAATCCCTCTTTAGGGCTGTCTTACAGCACTCAAAGAAATTTGATAAGAGACGTCCTGCCCGTCTGTAGCGTGACTGAGAACTAAGCAACATGCACGCGGTAACAGTTGGAGACTTAAAAAACATCAAAATCAGCAAGATACTAAAATTTTTCAAAGAATTGTAATTATTTGGTTGCAAAAGAGGCCCGGCCATGAGGCTTAGTTGCAAGATTCATTGATTTATAAATAATATTTATGTAACAATGGAGAACCAATAAACTTAACTAACTAAGGGTAATGTAGCAGAGAGTGTCCGTCGTCTGCGATAAGACGGCGAGAGGCTAACACCGTGAAAATAATATCTTACGATAAAATAATAAAAAGAATTACAAAATGTACTTAAAAACAGCGGGGTCGAATGGCGGCTTCTAAGCGGGATCTTAGGGACAGAGGTAAAATTTCAGTTTAGGGGACCTATCTATTTGAGGGCGGAGTGGGAGGGGATGATAGGGGACCTCCCCATATCACAAATATGCGACCGGTAGTTGACGCCCGAGCTTCGTTTGGAAATTACAGCGGTTCAAAGTTCAAAATTGGTGCTTTACCTGTGTAAACATTCATAATTTCAGTTTAGGGAACCTATCTATTTGAAGAGGGCGAATTGGGAGGGAATGATAGGGGGTCTCCGCCAGATCAAAAATATGCAACCGGTAGGTGGCGCTCGAGCTCCGTTTGGAAGTTACAGCGGTTCAAAGTTCAAAATTTTATATGTCCCGAAGCTTCATAAAATGACAAGAAAATAGTGTAAGGGGCCAATTAAAAGATGGGGATGAATGGAAACCACAGTATCAACTTCAATATGTATCCGGCAGGTGGCGCTAGCAACACAGTTGAAGAGAATTCGGCGCTTTACCTGTGTAAACATTCGCTAAGTATGCACTAACCCATGCTTGGAGTCATAAAATACTTCGCGATTGACGAAGTGAGGGGTCCCCACCTCACTACAATAAACGGCCCTTTTCAGGGCCTCTGGAATACTTGTAAACAGCCTCCACGTAGCGTATCCTGGGTAAGTGCATACTTAACGAATGTTTACAAAGGTAATGATAGGGGACATATAAAATTTTGAACCGCTGTAACTTCCAAACGGAGCTCGAGCGCCACCTACCGGTTGCATATTTGTGATCTGGGGGAGGTCCCCTATCATTCCCTCCCACTCCCCCCTCAAATAGATAGGTCCCACGCCTATGACACTCCATACAAAAAAATTGTCGTGCGATCAGCGCCGCCGGGTTGACGTTTGAAAAAATTAAAAGTATTATATTGCGATTTATGCAAACTGTGCCAACTTCACGTCTGTCATGTTTCAAACAAAATTGACAGAATGGCGCTGTTCAAAATTTGATTGACAAACGTCACTAACTTCACTGCAAACAAACAAATGTCAAACGGGTTGCGAAATTTGAGGTTATGGTTTCAATAAGTCTGATGTGGAAGTGTCGTAACCCTGATAGGTCCCCTAAACTGAAATTATTTCGGGGCAGATTTCCGTACGCAGTTTGGGGCACGTAAGGCAGCTTACACACTGAGGAAAAATTCTACAAGCGACGTAGGAATTGTGTTTGTAATATACACCGCCGACGTATTATATACGCGGTGAATGTATTATCAACCTTATTTAAGTACTGTGTAGTATGTCATGCGTAACGAACGTGATATGAGCCCACATAATACGTGCACGGCGTTCGTACGTAATACGTGCACGGTGGATAAAATACGTCGGCGGCGTATGTTATAAACACAATTCCTACGTCGCTTGTAGATATTTTCCTCAGTGTAGGGCGGTATGAGGCCCTCCACAGGCGTAGGGCAGCGCTAATTTCCCTTCCTTATAAATATCAGTTATTGGTTTGGAGTTATTTCGTTCGATTTATTTTGTCGGGGATCCTAAAACCAGCATACACTGATAAAATAGATTCAGCTGTGCGTTTCGCGGAAATGTATGTTTGGAACTGAGTTCTGTTAATTTGCCAAACAAAATAAATAAATGAAAGCAAATTTTGATAGCGTAATTCAATGAACTAATTCTAATGTTGACACATTGATACGTTGAATTGATCTAGCAAAAATGTGTCAGATTAATTCATCAGTTTTCACGAAATGTCGGAATGCACTCAACTTTTCACATAATAAACTTTACGTTTAACAATTAAATGTGAAATCAATACGGTCACAGATGGTAAGTCTGAAAAAAATTTTTGAGAAAAATCAAAGTTTTTAACATCCCAATTGTTCAAATTCATGAACTTAACTCATGATTATAAACCGGAAACATGAAGAAAATAAAAAGTTATCAACCTAGCAACCCCAAGAGTTTTGCTTGTACATAACTACATTATGATGGCAGCGATGTTGTTCTTCTCATCAAATTGACAAAAAAGTCCATAAATAATATTTTTTTTCCAGAGTACACTCTTGTCATTCAATGTAAATTGAAAAATCAATTAGGGCGGTAAATTTTGATAATTTTTTATGCTCAGTTTTCTTTCAGTAATATCTTAAAGTATATTTTATGGAATATCTGGTATTGTTCGTATTTCCGCTCTATAAAATCATGAGAAAGAACTGATTTCGAGTTGGGGTTACATTACACAAGACTAATCCCAGCTTCGACCCAATCGATTCAAACTTTTGCGTAAAACTTTTTTCAAATGTATTAAAGACTTTAGTTCATTAACTTTTCTTTTGAAATAATATGTTTCTTCAGTGATTTTAAAAGTTTTTCCGTCGATATGAGTTTTTACGTAGTCGACGGAGTCAAATCGACATTTCACAGTCCATTTCGAATGATGAAAAATACTCTATGTAAGCGAAAGAAGCAAATTAGTTTTTCTAAGTTTCAGCTAAACTTTCAAATAAATCAAAATACATTCCTCATGTGCGTATTTTGAAGGCAAGTTCACAGACAGAGAGACCTTCAGATCTTTTCCACAAAGAATTTTATTGTGTTTTAATACCTAAGGGTGTTACTTTTTAGTTTTCCTCGTAAGGATATTTTGTGAGTTTGTGCTGTCGCTGTCACGCAACTTCGACATACGGCGCCACACAAGCAGATACAAAATATGTGAAATGTGAAAGAGACCCGTACGCAACAGAATATATGGGGCAAAAATACTCGAACGTATCTAAATCATGCGCGCGCGGTAGCAATGCGCCCGTGACGCAAGTCCCCATACGATCAAAAATTTAAGAAAATTGTTGGGTTGGGTGTGTTGTGTACCAGTGTGACCGCCAAAATGGCAAAAAATAGGCAGAAACTCAAAAAAAAAGTTTTGATATGTTGTAGAGGAAGTTGAGGGGATCATTTTCGCCCACGGAAGTAGTAGAGTGTGCCGTAGTGATAACGCCACTGCTTACAAGAGCGGTTAATTTCTCCATTGTTACCGGAATCTACCCCGACTGCTTAAAAATTGCTCGGGTGACGCCAGTTCACAATTCAGATGGAAAGGATAACCCGTCTAATTATAGGCCAATCTCCATCTTGCCACTGCTGAATAAGGTGTTCGAGGCAGTAATTCTAGATAGGATAATGAACTTCCTTGAAAACAATAAGTTCCTGAATGCCAGGCAGTATGGGTTTAGAAAGAAGTCGGGGGTTCAGGGTTCACACGGTCATTTACGAGACTCTTGATAAGGTTATCAAGGATATAGATCAAGGGAGGCGGGTTAGTGCGCTCTTCTTGATATAACAAAAGCTTTTGATTGTGTAAATCATGATAAACTTTTGAGAAAGTTGGAGATCATGGGTGTGAGTGGGACTCCGCTGCAGTTGTTGGAAAGTTACCTGAGTAACCGAAGACAATGTGTTCGCGTGGGGGAAACGCTTAGCGAACTGGAGGTCATTGACATAGGGGTGCCTCAAGGAAGTGTTCTGGGGCCTTTATTGCTTTTTGTCTTTATGACGTGCATCAGTTACCTATAAAAGGGATGGTGTCACTTTTTGCAGACGACACAGGTATTTTCTGTGCAAATATGACCCACGACTTGAACGTAACGGACCTGAACTCGGACTTAGAACATATCAGTGATTATTTGGGAATAAATGGTTTGAGCCTTAATGTAAAGAAAACCAAGGTAATGCACTTCCGGAGGGATCCCCGTATTAATCTAGGTCAGATAATGCTAAATGGGCAAGAGATAGAGGTTGTTACCTCGTTCAAATACCTAGGAGTTACCATAAATGACAAGCTGTCTTGGAGGCCACACATCTCTGGAGTCTGCAAAAAGCTGGCCTGTTTGAGTGGCATTCTCTGCAAAATTAAACATAGCTTGCCTAAGGCTATTTTGATGAGAATTTATTATGCTCTTGGACATTCGCATTTGAATTACGTTATTGGAGTCTGGGGCTGTGCTGACGCGACTGATCTGAAGTAATTACAGACACTTCAAAAGAGATGTTTAAAGAATGACTGCAAACTGAAGCAAACTCACTCGACGATTGACCTGTTACGTAATCAGTGCCCAGGTGTGTTGAACGTCGCGGGACTGTACCAGCTAAATGTGGGTTGTTTCGTGCACGATGCCATGCATGGCAACACGCATAATGCGGTTGTCATGGTGCGTACTGTACATAGGTATCCCACGAGAAGCAGTCCAGTGCTTGTCTTGGGAAAGTATAGAACTATGAGAGGTGGTAGGGCAGTGCGGGCAGCAGAATTTAGAACGATCTCCCTTCTTCGATGCGCGAGTCAGTGAGATTTAAATCAATGTTGAAAGAGTGGATCTCAGAGAGGCAATATCCGGAATAACGAAAATACGAGTAATATTGCATAATAGGAGCTTACATGCTTCTTGTTTTTGCAAGATTTTTGAAGCGTTCATATTAAGTCGAGAAAAGAAACAACATCCTCACATGACAAGTTTTGGATAATTGACTTACTTTCTGATCTCTTGGCCTTTTGTGGCTGCGGGCGACTTCTTCATTGTTGAGTGATTACCTGAAACCTGTGCTATCCTGTTTACTCTTAAGGTCGTTATAATTTTTAGTTTTTTAGTTTAAAGAAAGTCAAGAAGATTTGTCCATTCCGCAGTGAAATAGTTGCTGCTTTCTAATTGGAATCTTTTTCTTCATGATGTTTGATTGAATGAAAATATTTCTTTGTAATTTCTAGATTAAGAATGTTTTATAAATTGTTAATTTTTACCATTGATAAATGCAAATTCCCTTTACGGTGCGAGGCACAGTGGGATTGCAAATGTGTAATAAAAAATTGTAATGATGATTTTGAATAAATTGAATTGAATTGAAATAGCCGCCTCGCTTCGGTTCGGTGGCGGCGCGGCGGCGGCTCAAAAAAAACTTTTGATATGTTGTAGATGAAGCTGAGGGGATCATTTTCGCCCATGGAAGTAGTAGCCGCCGTGCTTCGGTTTGACGGCGGCGGCAGCTCAAAAAAAACTTTTGATATGTTGTAGAGGAAGTTGAGGGGATAATTTTTTTTCGCCGGAAATTTTTTTTCACCGGAAGTTTTTTTTCGCCTAAATTTTTTGGAAAATTTTTTCTCCAAAATTTGTTTCCTCCTTTCTTCCAGAACTACTGATAGCACAACAAAAACAATTTTTAAACGTGGTTTAACTTTTGGAATGGAGACAGGTTGAGCTTCAGGTAAGTACATGTTATGGGACAGGCCTCGAACCCATACCTCCATAGACCATAAGTTTCGCCTCAATTTTCTCTACAGCATAGCAAATAAAAAAATTTCTTTTGAGTTAGGGCCGAATTTAGGACCGGGCCCGTGCAGAATTTCTCGAATTTTCTTGAATTTTCGAAATTTCATGAAATTTCGTAATTTCCTCGAAAAATTTCCTGAAAAGCAGGCAGTGCTCCAGATTCTAAGTCAATTCTGGTTAAATCAGGTAGGCAAAATTCATGTTCACGTTTTTTATGAAAACCACAAACCTGAACCTGAATTTTGAGGTCACCTAACCGCACATCACTGCACCTAGCTACACATCACTGCACCTAGCTGCACATCACTGCACCTAGCTGCACATCACTGCACCTAGCTGCACATCACTGCACCTAGCTGCACATCACTGCACCTAGCTGCACATCACTGCACCTAGCTGCACATCACTGCACCTAGCTGCACATCACTGCACCTAGCTGCACATCACTGCACCTACCTGCACATCACTGCACCTAGCTGCACATCACTGCACCTAGCTGCACATCACTGCACCTAGCTGCACATCACTGCACCTAGCTGCACATCACTGCACCTAGCTGCACATCACTGCACCTAGCTGCACATCACTGCACCTAGCTGCACATCACTGCATTGACTATTTTTTTGTGAACATGCCTACCCTTAAGTGCTTTACAGAACTCAAAGCATCCGGAGAGTTTTCAAATGTCAGAATTTTTTTTTCTGAGCACCCCTGAACACGTATACATTAAAAAAGCAATAAAGAAGAAGACCCATGGACGCGTTTCATCTTGCGTTGTTTTTCTTTTTGTAACCATAATAAGAAATCCGATAGGCAATTTGAAATAAATGAAATTCCTAAAAGTGTAGCACAGCCCATTAAATTACTTTTATAACTCCCTGAAACTGCTCGGAAATGTCAAAGAAATCTGAAAGCCCAAATAATATGAAAATAAATCATAAAAACGAGCCATTAGTACTAAACTCATATACGAAAAAAAATAAACATAAACTTTCACAGCAATTAATTAATATTCACCCGAAAAGCATATGCCTACTGCTAATGTAAGGGAAGTTTCTGACATAAATTTTTATCAAAGGCCACCACACCACATGAACTAAATTTACATCATTTACATTGAAAACTGTATATTCCTTTCATTTGGTTTGAACGTTTGTTTATTTGACTTTCTTTACGATTTTGCAATTTAAAGAAAGAAAACTTTCGTATCATTAAAATAATGTTGTCTAATCGGCTTTAATGTAACCAGTGAAAGGTTGGCTGTATTTCCGCTTGAAAAGGGTAACACATACAATACCAAACTTGACGTCATTTGAAATCCTTATTTTATTTACGTTTTTATATTTTATGCTTTTGGCCATGGATATACGTAAATAGATTTTTCCATTGGTATTGACGGTCAAAGTCATTTTTGCGTTGGAATTACAAAAAATACAGAGAACATTTTCTTTATTTTGTTGCATAGTGTAACTATTTGTTATTCAAATGTTACGAACAGGGTAAGCTTAAAACCGTTTGTATACATTTTTCTACGAATATTGTGCGTATATTGTCGACGTCACAAATGATATGGTCCTTTTGATGGGAAAAAGCGAATTAAATTTTTTTTAGATTCGATTTTTGTCTGAAATATCGACCCAAAAGATCATGTCAACAAGATGAAAAATACATTTTCGTTGATGTCCATACCATCTTAGACTATACGATTGAAGACAACATAATGCTTGGATGAATTTGTTTTATTGTTAGATCGGTATACATAAACCTACTAGTTGTTGTATTGCTTGGGACGACCTTTGTTGGCAAAGCAACAAGGGAAAAGGGATTGCGTAAGTAATTATCTATGTCAACGAGCAAAGTTTGGCTCAAAACAATCAAATTAGGATTTACGAAAAAATATCTTTGGAACACCATGCACATAAGGCCGTGGCACGTTACGGGACAGAACTACCAATATAAAAAGTTAGTTGCATCAAGGTACAGTAAGGTGCACCAAGGTGCAGTAAGACGCACCAAGGTGCAGTAAGGTGCACCAATGTGCAGTAAGGTGGACCAAGGTGCAGTAAGGTCGGTAAGGTGCATCAAGGTGCAGTAAGGTACACTAAGGTGTAGTAAGTTGGAGTAAGGTGCACCAATGCGCAGTAAGGTGCAGTAAGGTGTAGTGGGGTGTACCAAGGTGCAGTCAGGTACAGCGAAATGCAGTGAGGTGCAGTGCAGTGATGTGTAGTGAGGTGCAGTGAGGTGTAGCGAGCTGCAGTGAGGTGTAGCGAGATGCAGTGAGGTGTAGTGTAGTGAGGTGCAGCAAGGTGCAGCGAGGAGCAGTGAGGTGTAGTGAGGTGCAGTGACATTTTGGATTTTATATTATAGACTAGCTTGGCTACGCGGGCTTCGCCCGGGATAGTTCTAATACTTTATGAAAACTTTTACCAGTAAACATGTCTTGATTTCAAACCTTTACCTTCACAATCAGTTCCTTCCCGAAAGAGGCGCGTTTTTGCCCTCGAATTCATAGTCAGACTCCTATTATCTTTCCCACAGTCTCTACTGCAGCACTATATACATTCCGTCTAATGTGATTTTACACATCGCCTACGATTTGTTGTTTACTGACCATTCGTGAGTTTTCGACTGTTCACGCATTGCCGTTTAATGTCTTCATTCTGCAATTCCATGTCCCACCTCTAATATGCCGGTTGTGCTGAATCGATATTTGAGACCTCACTTCACGGATTCCGTTGTCGATTGCGCTTTCATGAAAGCTGTTTTTACCGATTGTGAGCGGATAGAAGACGTCATGACGTATCTTGGCGTTAAAATCTCCAAGGCAATTTTAATATCATGTTTCCGCCCTCCTTCATATACCAAAACCAGTTTCTCGAAAAAAGCTCCTTTGATTCATTCTAATTTTCCTCCGTGAGCGCGTAAATGTATTCACTGTATTTTTATCTCAGTCGAAACTATTCAACCCTTTAAATACTCTCATGGACTGTCGTTGTTCTTGCCGCTGTTGAAGAACGTCTAGTCGCTACTGGTCACAGTGAGGAGCAGTGAGGTGTAGTGAGGTGTAGTGAGGTGTAGTGAGGTGTAGTGAGGTGCAGTGACATTTTGGATTTTATATTATAGATTTGGTTGTCCGATATTATCTTGTTCCGGGTTATTTTCTCTGTATTCCCTTGGGTTGATTTTGTTCGATGTCATTTTGTCCAGAACTATTTCGTCCTAGAGCCAAAACATCTGGCAAGTTTGGAAAGCCGTGCAGGTCGAGGACGCAGGGGAAAAACATAAATTTGCTGAAATTCAACGTGAAATTTCGGATATACGCGAACGGGAGGAATCGAGGCGAATTTGGCAGGTTACACGCGTTATTATTGTCGCCCCGGATGATAACAAAACAAACTGGAGTGGATGTACAAATCTTCTAGCTAATTGAAACGAAAAGAATATTGGCTGGGTCGTTCGGTGGATAAGAATTCCAAGCTGGCTGAAGCTGAAGAGAAACAGTTATTGGTCGCGGTTCAAGTGCATCAAAACAATTTGCAGCATGAATGCATCCCACTCTCTATTCGATCGTACAACACAGTCCAGGAAAATCAACCGGTAAACCAGGCAAACGATATAGCTATAAAGCAGTCAGAGGATGACGAAAGCCATCAGTGGAAACCAGGGACTATTTTCACGAAAGAATTTCACTCAACTTAAATTAAGGTGTCGGTCAGGTAATTTACTTTTCACAAATGGAAACAGGTAATTCGCTATTTAAATGAAAAAAATAAAAGAAATGTAGCTAGTTCGACACCTAGTCGTGCGACAGCGGTTGTTGTTAGTTTTTAAGAATTACACATATTGA
Organism: Pseudolycoriella hygida; assembly: GCA_029228625.1. Classification (NCBI taxonomy): domain Eukaryota; kingdom Metazoa; phylum Arthropoda; class Insecta; order Diptera; family Sciaridae; genus Pseudolycoriella; species Pseudolycoriella hygida. The sequence goes on along the minus strand of CM055403.1, from coordinate 157,237,749 downwards.
GTGGCGATCCAGCGGTGTCGGCAACAGGGCCGTAGCCAGACCGCTTCGTCAGGGGGGGGGGGGCTGAAGCCCCTATCGTTCAATTTTTTTTAATCATTTAAAAGTGTATGTGAGCAAAGTTTTTCAAATTTGGTTGCTAAGAGTGAATAGTTAGAAACTTAAATAGAAATTGTGAGCGAGATATTGGTAAACAATAACACCATAGTGTACTGAATACATTTGTAGGCTATAACGCTATCATTGCTGGCTTGATGAGCGAAAAGGGAGCATCTCGATGTGATATGCTCAGCATTGCAACAACGAAATACTCACGTTCAAGCTCTTCTCTTATTTTTTGTTAACGAGTTCATCAGCTTGTACAGGTTACAGACTCTTTCGACAGACACCATTAGGGTTACAGGCATAAGCGACGTACTATAGAGATATGAGGTGGAAGTGAGTCTATGAAAGCGAAACAATGCTTTAACGCATCTATTTTGTAGAACTTGCAGCTCCTTTAGCTTTGTCGTACAGCATTCCCCGTAGATAGGGAGTATATAAGATAAATGGCTTTGTACGTATGCGTAGTACAAAGGTTTCCGCTTCGCTATCGGAATATATTTTCCACTTCGCCACATCAACGACACGAAGGGCCTAATCAACTTTTTGACATGATCAACGTGCTCATTAAATTTCAAGTCCTCATCAACAATTAGCCCAAGATACTTGTATGATTTCACCCTTTCGATCGCCACACCGTTGCTTAAAATGCTGGGAGCGTTGTCATTTTTCGCTTTAAAGAATGTCATATAGCAAGTTTTCGATGAATTCAAAGTAAGAACATTCCTGTTGAGCCATTCGTTCAGTATTTCTAGGTCACGGTTTAATTGAAGTTTTAGTTCGGCAACGCTATCGCAGACAAACACCAAGACCGCACCATCAGCATACAATAAAAGCCTACCAAGAAAGTTCAGTCGAAGTAAGTCATTTATATAAGTAATAAAATGAAGCGGTCCCATTTTTGAACCTTGCTGCACGCCAACACTTATCGATTTGAGTTCGCTTGTATTACTGCCAATCTTCGTTGCTGTTTTCCGGTTCACAAGGTAGCTGAGCATCAGTTCCGCTGCTTTGTCTGACAACCCAAGTCAAGAATTATTTCGTTATAAATCCAAAACCCCAGGGCAAAACACCCTTTTTAAGTGTCACAAATTGGATATTTCACACATATGGATATTTCACAAAAAATTTGTTACATCACAAAAATTTGTATCACAAAAAATTGCGCGCACTTAAATGGGGTGGCAAAACTACCCCGGTCATAATAAACCGGACGAAATCACCCCGGTCGAAATAAGCCGATCTTAAAATGACAAAACCCTTCATGAAGTTACGGGGCTCTACCACAAGCCTCCAGAAATTTTCCGTTCTATTTACTCTACAGGGTGTAGAAGGAGGGAAATTAAAGGGTTGAAATGTCTCAAAATATAAGAGTTAGTTATTTAAGAGATAATATTGTACTATTTTTCAGATGTTTGGAGAATAACGAACTTCTAAAATAGATAGATTAGGAATTCTTCAACGAAAGTAAATAACTAGAAAAAGTCTTCCCAGTTTTCTAATACGAAAAATACGAAAAATAAATAATAAAGAGCCTTGTCATAATTTTTCAGACATTGAAACATTCACGATCAAAAGTACAATGTTAAGAATTTTACTACCCAATGCGAAAATTGAGCATTACCTTGCAATATGCAAATTGCGAAAATGATCAATTACATGATGGAACATTCTCGGTAAAGTTTTCTTAAAATTCAACTTTCACATAGACATGTACAGGCAATAAAACATTATACATTGGACCCTCCTGGATAATTCATTCCTTCGGATACAATTTTGAGAACTCGCAAACTCACTCGTGTTACTTTGAGCAACACGCTTTGGAAACTATTATTTTGACTCGCGAAATTACATACCTCGCTTTTGGCTCTTATATGCAAACTCTACCCTCGTCAAAACAACGCAATAGTGTTCTCGTGTAATGAAGTACTTTTGCAGAGTCCAATGTAATGTACTAATGTTATTACAATTGTGATTAGCTTCATCGGAACTATCTCAGAAATCCTTCGGTAAAAACAATTACTTAAACAAATAATAACTTACTTACCTGTTTAACATTATGCTTAAATAAAACATGTCCCAAATCGGATGTACATTGATAGCCTTTCACATTGAGTTGTCTCTGTTAAGCGGAAAAAGAAAATTATTTGTATCTACTTTCTCCTTTTTTGAAATAATTAGCGGTATATAGACGGGAAATTATAAAAATTATTTTATCCCCTAGCTCTATTATCCTCTACATCCGATTTTTTTCTCAGTTTGTTAGGATTTTGGCATGTTTTTCTGGTCATGCACTTGGATTTTCTTTCAACACTTAAAATGCTTTCAATTACTCTAATGTACACTCAGAAGAACTGCGGAAAAGTCTTCAAAACCCATTAAAGAGGCCTAGATCATTATTATTTCGCTATGTTGAAACACTGTTTCTCTCAGATCTTTTCATTAACGGAATGTTTTTGCTGTACCAGTGGTAATAGAGTGAAGGATGCAGTTGTGTGTCGAATCCTATTCAGCTACGAAAAAAATGGATGACGTCACTGACAAGGATACTTTAGTTTTATCTTAATCCGTATGCAGCTATGAAAGTAAGCGGATGACGCCACCGACAGGCGGCTAGTATTGCCTGATGCAAACCATTCTCTATGCGTGCGACGAGCCCAGTGCCATCTATGATGTATACCAGAAGCGAAAACCAGTAGGAGTAAAATTGGTTGCGTGTTGTGCTCTCCGAGGGGTGACGCACTTCTGCGGTTTATGGAATAAATCGGAATAAATGGAATAAATCGGAATAAATGGAATAAATGGGAATAAATGGAATAAATGGGAATAAATGGAATAAATATTGGAATAAATGGAATAAATGGTAATTTTTTCAAATTCGTCAAAACCTCAAATAGACTTGATTTTGATGGCAACGCACACAACAATACAACAACAACAACAATAGTAATATGTCAAAAAAAGAAAAAACCCTCTTTTGAAAACTTAAAAGAATTTTTGTTGAAAAATGGAATAAATGGAATAAATTTATTTATTCCATTTATTCCCAAAAAAATAAAATTTAATCTCAAGACGGTTTAAATGCTTTATAATTTGTGCAAACCTTTTTTTGAACTTATTTGTCTAACTTGTGATGTGTTTGATTCAGATATTTTGCAGAAACAACAACAAAAATTTTGGGAATAAATGGAATAAAAGAATAAATGGAATAAATGAAGTGCGCCACCCCTCGGTGCTCTCTCATTGAACGGTAGTGGGTGCTTTAGAGCTTATTCACGTCATGGGATTTCAGTACAAATTGAAAAGCACAAATTTGATTTTTTTTAATCTGCCTTAACAACCCGTGAACGGTTAGAGGCTAGATTCTTTCATGACCAAAAAGTTTTTGCTCTGCCAGTGGTAAATATGTGCGGCAAACGTAATGCCATCTATGAGATGTACTATAGAGTTCAGCCCGTTCACAAGCCCGCCCGCCCGCATCAAAATCGAACGGTCACGGGTGGGCACGGGCATCTTTTTTTTTTGAAGACAGGCGGGCACGGGGTGCCCGTTTTCAAAATCGAACGGTCAAGGGTGGGCACGGGCCTCTTTTTTTCGAAAACGGGCGGGCACGGGCTGCCCGTTTTTAAAATTGAACGGGAACGGGCATCTTTTTTCGGGCACCATTTGCTTCATACAAATTACAGTGATAGAAACTTGCAATACAATCAATACGGGACATATCCGACTGACTTGCACCGGTTGAATTATCTTTGTTTTGTTTAACGTTCACGTGACGACTACTGTTTGTATGCTATTTGGCTTAAAGCAAAAGCATGGCTTGTGTATTTGTGCTAATCGCATCAATAAGAAAGACAAAGAATTTCTAAAATCGTCACAAACAAAATCTTACCAATGTGTGATTAGTAACTAATATATTAACAGAATCATTGGCAGTGTCCAAAACAGCTAAACCACCATCATCTGACTGGAACACAAATTTAGTCCGAGATACCCACGTTGGTGGTAATCGATTTGGTGTTAGGTCACCTTGTAAATATTCATCTAATAGCATACGTCTCCCAGACCAATAAAGCAATTCGTCGACATATCTAAAAATGTAAATATTGTTACTTGGAGTGTACAAATTTTCAATCAGAGGTTTCTAGTTACCCTAGAAGATATATTGCCGTAACAATACCTACAAATGAACTTTCATGTTAATGTTTTCATCACATTTTTTCAATGAAACTGAATTACCTGCTATTACAAAACTAATAACAAGTAACGATAAAACGATGCTTTTCCAGTTGTGTGATTCGTCGTATTCGAGATCCTATTCACAGGAATTGTTCATTAAACTGAATAATAAATTTGGGACAAAAATAACACTCACTTCTTCTTGTTTGTCTTTCGGATCTGCTACTTGTAAAGTTTCGTCTGGTGGCAGACGCCATGACCTGAATAAAATTTTAATATCATTGACTGAAGAAAATAATAATTCGACATCGTTTAAAGAATTAGTTATTTATTAAGCAGCGATAGCAACTTTATGTTTTCACCCTTTCTGTCCGTCCGTCTGTGCACACTTCATTGGTGAATCATCCGTGATTCATTGGTGAATCATCACTGATTCATTGGTGAAACATCGGTGATTCATTGGTGAATCATCGAGGATTCATTGGTGAATCATCGAGTATTTATTGGTGAATCATCGGTGATTCATTGGAGAATCATCAGTGATTCATTGATGAATCATCAGTAATTCATTAGTAAATCATCGGCGATTCATTTTTGAATAATAGGTAACTCTCCGGTGAATCATGGGTGATTCCACGGTGAGCTATCGGTGATTCCACGGTGAGTTAGCGGTGCTTCCCCGGTGAGTCGTCGGTGATTCCCTCGTGAATCGTCATTGATTCCTCCGTGAATCATCGTTTTTTCCCCGGTGAATAATCGGTGATTCCTCGATGAATCATAGCTGATTCCGAGTTGAATCATCCGGTGAATCATCGGTGACTCACTAATGAGTCACTGATAATATAAGTCCAAAACTAACTTCTTTGACTACACTCTATCGCTACTTTCCTATACGCGTGACAATGGTTTATTTGGTAACCATTCCCAGATAACAATTGACTCCACGAAATGTACATAAAGTGCCATCGGAAAATGTGCTGATCCCATTTAATGTGCTCCAATTCCAGGACATTTAATGTATATAAAAAAGCGCCCTTACCGCTCTAATTTTTTTTTTATTAGAAAAATTTCTGCCATTTGCGGGGCTCGAACCCAAGACGCTCGGGATTATGAGTCGACTGCTTTACCAATTGTGCCACCGGATACTTATGTGTTTGTGTGTTAAATTTGTATAAAGTGTTAAATTGTAGAAAGTACATCATAAGCACATTTTTGGTACATTAAATGTGATGGGAATAGTGTACACCTTATCACGCACATAAAATGTGCGAAAAATGTACTTGTGATCTAGTGCAATAATTTCGAGTTTTAATAGCACAAAAAATGTGCCTTTTATTTACATCGAAAAATGTACTACATCACAAGCACACTTTTGGTACATTAAATGTGATAGGAATAGTGTACACCTCACATAAAATGTGCGACAAATGTACTTGTAATCTAGTGCAATAATTTCGAGTTTTAATGGCACAAAAAATGTGCCTTTTATTTACATCGAAAATGTACTACATCACAAGCACATTTTTGGTACATTAAATGTAATAGGAATAGTGTACACCTTATCACGCAGTTGAGACGTCACAATTTGTGACGCAATTTGAACACCTCCACTGAGATCACAACTCTCCTAAGCCGACGAAAAGAGAATTGCGACACACATCCACTTTCAGTGTGTTTTTGTGCAGATATCAGTGCTCATGGTTAAAGTCATTCCGAATTTCTATTATAGCAAAGGTCGACAACATACCCAAAACGTTTTTCCATTGTCTGATATTTCGCTCTATTTTCATGAATTGTGAATACACATATCCGCTAGCTGGTTACAACTTTTGAAACTTTTGATCGGGAGTCAGAGTTAAGGAACTTAGATTAATAATGATGAGTGCAAATGTGGATCAAAGATGATAATACGGAGGACATAAATCAGCTAGTTCATACCGTAAATCTCTGCTTTTGGCTTGTTTGAATTTGTTGAGTTCACAATAATGAATGTATTTTCCGTGTAATATTTACATAAAATGAAAATAAATGTTGGAAATGCTCACGCTCAATATGCCGGACCGTCAAGAGAATTCCAAAATAACTAATGAAACTAGACAGTAAACAATTATTCGTTAATTCTTCAATTGCTTATGTTTGTATTTTTTGGGATTAAACTCGCTTAAAAGCTTAGAACTTTTAAAAAGTGTAGCTTAATTAAAGGAATCTCAACATTATGGTGCTTGTCTTCTAGGGTGCAGCGTTTTAAAAAAAAAATTTTCAAAAGCCTCCCCCTACGAATGTCGGGCAACTCAGTCTGATCATTTTATGGAAGAATTTTTTTTTTAATTGCGACCTTCAATGGCCGCAAACCCAAAGTTTGCAGAAAGTCGGTGATTCAGTACTGTACCCTCTTTGTCGATTTATCGTGTTAAATTGACTTAGCCCAAATAAGTGGTTTAGGGTTGCAGCTACAAGGACTGGGTTTTATTTATAACTACACATAACTTCAGTTCAAGTTGTCTTCTGCTCAGGCTGTTAAGTAAAAGCTTCCCGATGGTCACTGCCGAAAACAAATTTTTCGTAAAAAAGTACGAAAACTTGAGGAAATGTTTGTGGGTATGTTAAAAAAGAATAGTCTTAATGCGGAAAATGCAGGAGAAAAAAGTCTCTTCAATTCGGACCATTGGTTGCAAAATAATTCGACTTAAAGTGAAGAGAAATTATAATTCCAAAATCTATTAAATCGTCAAAAAAAAATTTTATGTGCAACATAATCACTTTTTGTGTTTTATTTGGACATTATTGAGTCTCATTCGTAAAAAGAACAGACCATATAACCATATCTTTCGCGCACTCGCACGTTGGAGAGGTTATACAGGTTTTTGGTTTCGGCGATTGTTGAAAATTGGATTCGTAAAACTTGACAGAAAATATTGTTTTGACGCGAAAACCACGAAAATTTTTTGTTAAATTTTTCTGGTACGATTGGTGATTGGGAAAATTCGAAAACTATATTGCTCGACCATTCAGCTTCAGCGAACCCCATACATTGTGACCTAATCTTTTCACATTGAAATTGATTTTCGTTGAAAGATTATTTGATGAGCTTTCAAACGACACCCCACTCAACGATTTTGAGCAAAAAATGAATTTTTGGTGACACTTTTTAGGTGACAAAGCCGGCTCAGACCTCAGACGTCTATGGCATTGTTTTACCTTAAATGCAGTTTTCGGCTTCATCTATCCAAATAAGCAATTTATTTAAGTTGCTATTTTCGACACATGAAACATTGCTAATGAGAGCTAGAGATATGGGTCATCCCTCCCAATTCTAGAAGTGGTCATATCCCAGGATTGTGTCATTTTTACCACCCAAAACCCTGAGACATGTGTTCTATAAATTTTTATTCTCTACAACCTCATCATCATCATCATCACACTTTATAGACCGTTTGTACCTTTCGGTGTGAGGTCTTTACTACTGATCATGGACCACCCTTCTCCATACTCCCCTATCCTGTGCCAAGGAGATGGTTTGTTCGCCTAGAGAAAGTCCCCTAACTTTTAAATCGGATTTAATTGAGTCTATAAACCTTCTCCTTGGCCTACCCCTGGGACGCACACCCGGGACTTGAGCATCCAATATCCTCTTTGGTAGCCTGCTATTACCCATCCGCTGAACGTGCCCGTACCACCGCAGACGACTAATCCTTGCCGCCTCTTCCACTGATGTAACCCCTAAGTTTTCCCTGATGTCGTCGTTCCTAATATGATTGTCCCACTGTTCCCTCCGATTTACTCTTGCTATGCTCCTAAGAACCCTCATATCAGAAACCTCCAGGTCTCTACAACCTATCCTTTGGAAGTAACTTGCTACCTCTTATAGTTCTAGAGATATGGATCATCCCTCCCAATTCTAGAAGTGGTTATATCCCAGGATTGGTGCATTTTTACCCAAAAACCTGATAGACGCGTTCTCTAAAATTTTATTTTCTACAACTTTGCCTTTGGAAGCAACTTTCTAACTCTTATAGTTCTAGAGATATGGATTATCCCTCCCAATTCTAAAAGTGGTCATATCCCAGGATTGGGGCATTTTTACCCAAAAACCTGAGACACGTGTTCTCTAAATTTTTATTCTCTACAACTTTACCTTTGGAAGTAACTTGCTACCTCTTATAGTTCTAGAGATATGGATCATCCCTCCCAATTCTAGAAGTGGTTATATCCCAGGATTGGGGCATTTTTACCCAAAAACCTGATAGACGCGTTCTCTAAAATTTTATTTTCTACAACTTTGCCTTTGGAAGCAACTTTCTAACTCTTATAGTTCTAGAAGTGGTCATATCCCAGGATTGCGGCATTTTTACCCAAAACCCCGAAACACGTGTACCCTAAAATTTCATTCTCTACAACTTTGCCTTTGACAGTGAATCTCCATATTGCATAGTTAAGGAAATAAACACGAAAAACTGTTTTCGTATATGGCCAAGAAACACAATTTCGTCGATTCCATTGGTCCCGGTGCCCCGAACCCTGACCCGATTACCACAAAAAAATTTTTCTCAATTTTCTGACATCAAATCCTTTCACCAACATGATCAATTTCCGTGCTATGCTTGCTGAGATATTTGCGAAAAAGCTTCACCCACCATCGAAAAACCATGTTTTTGGTCACTTCCTCGACCATATCTCCGGAGCCACTTGATCGATTTTGCTCATCTTCGTGGGAGGCATATACCTTTCAGGGAAAAAAAAGTTTAGGGTGATCGGTTGAGCCGTTTGGAAGAAAAAGTGGAGACGGCCGGACATTTTTTTTATTGTTGATTCGTCATATTTAGACGATAATAAATGCATCCCTCAACTGCCACCTCGATCTACCTCATGTTACGCCCAATTAACGCGAGCCGCCGAAGTGACTCTACCTATTAACGGCAAGCAGGTGCAGCCTCCGTGACCTAGGTAGGGCCCGAAATACTATCATCTTTCTACTGTATTTTCGCCAACCTGGTTGCCCAGGAGGGACAAGAGGTGCAGTCACCCATTTCCAAGCGCAAACTGTTCTGACGCAGTTTACTATCTACCACAGCCCCCGCGTTGCAGCGTCACTAGGCGCCTCAACCAAGTGCTGGGGCCGGATACGGCCATCTCGCATGGCACACTACACCCGTGCGCCCCCCAGCCCCGCGGTATAGAATGTACCTTCGGGGGAGGCTTTTGCAGTAGGGCCCTTAACCAGACCACTTCGGTAGGGATGTGCACCCATCCCAGGCACCGCTGAGCCAGCTCAGGAAACCATGATAGCGCCACTCACCAATGGACCAACGGGTCAAAGCAAGCTAAGGCCGTTGGTTGGCGACCACCCCTGTGGTAGGACCGGGCGGCAATGGGCATTATTTTGACGGGCCCATTTGGGGTGGTTTTCTTTAAATTTGTGGGCATGACGCGTCAAAATACCAATTTTAGCAAGAGGTACATAAAAATGGCTTCACATTTAAATTCGTCACAAATGCCGGACCAAACAACGTTATAATTTTGCTACGCTTTCAGATTTCATTCGCAAAAATTTGGTTACCCGTTCTCCATACATCCCATAGAGTTAAATTTTTGGGGTGTGCAAGCTGAAAGATCAGAAAAACTTTAACACTGGGAGTACCAGCATTTATGGCGCAATTTTAATCGAATGAGAAACTACGGTCATGGCAAAATAAATATGAATTTTGTACTTCTGCGCAGGTTTTTGCGGTGTTAAAAACCTGCGCATAAGTACAAAACTCATATTCATTTTGACAAGCTTGTATTTCGAAAGTTTCTTTTGTAACAGGCTAATTCCATCGGTACGTCATCGTCACCTGGGTAACGAATTTCATCTCTTTCGCTCTGTCAATTTGATTCATATTCACATGAGACAAAATATATTCGTTCTCCAGGTGACATGGTACCGACAATGTATGGGCTGCCGATGGAATTAGCCAACAAATAAGTATGGCCAACTTTTATTATAAATGAATTTTTTGCGTTTCGAATCAAGGGGTACCGACTCCAAAATTGATTAAGATTTCTTGTGATTTTTTGATTTTTTCGTGATTTTTTGTGATTTTTTGATCTTTTGGTGATTTTTTTGATCTTTTGGTGATTTTTTTGATTTTTTTTGTGATTTCCAGTTTCAGAAATTTGTCGAAAAATAAGAATATCAATGTTTGTAAGTCAAATTCATCATAAAATAAGAGAAACGACAAAATGTTGATTGGTGGCACTTCGTTCGCACACGCTTCACTACGTAGAATGAGATATCGCAGTTCTAATAAAAAAAATTGAAGCCCATGCCATCCTACTGGAAAGGCGTAGTCATCGTATAAGAGTGGGAGACAAAGAAATACGTTTGCAAGTATGAATCTGCAATATTTTAATGGTTCGTGGTGAGTTAGTTGAGAATTTGAGATAAACGTGTTTGGAAAAAAGTTGTTAAAGAACAACTTTCATCGGATGTCATCCGACTGAGCTGTGAGTGCTCAAAGTAAGTCTTAATTCATAATAATTTTTCATAATCGGGAAAGGGTTCTTAATTATATCTCGTCCTCATTACGGTCAGTTGATTGTCAAATGAAAGCCAGGGATTGCACAAAGAGACTACCAAAGAAAATACTCACATTTTTCACCACCGGGAACACGTTTTGGTGAATATTTGGTCAAATGATGTCTTACTTACTTACTTGTCATATATAATTCTTGGATGATAGCGGCAATCACGTGATTGCCGCTATCATCCAAGAATTATATATGACAATTGATCGAAACCGGCAAAGAAACAAAACCAACAATTTACTTACTTACTTTACCGGCACTACAACCCATTAAGGGTCTTGGCCTTCTCCAACATGCTTCTCCAACCGGGCCTATCTGCAGCTAACGTCTCCCAGCTGGTTACTCCCACAGTTCTTAAGTTGGCAAAAGCAGCGTCGCTCCACCTGGACTTGGGTCGCCCTTGCACTCCTTTTGCCTTCAGGTTTGGACTTCAGAATTTTTTTTGGAATACGATGTTCATTCATTCGTTGTACGTGACCGAGCCAACGTAGTCTATTTATTTTTGTTGTTCTGACTATGTCGGGCTCTCCAAAAAGCTCTATGAGCTCGTGATTATCTCGTCTGCGCCATCGGTTCAGTTTTCGGTCAAATACTGGTCCAAATATTGTACGCAGTACCTTTCGCTCGAACGTATGCAGAGATTGTTCATTTTTCTGTGTCAAGCACCACGACTCCGAACCGTACGTAACTACCGGTCTGATCACAATTTTATAAAGTGCGCATTTTGAATTTCGGCTTACTGACTTGGACGTTAGAATTTTCAGCAGGCTGTAATAACTCCGGTTGCCCAAAGTTACTCGCCTTTTTATTTCGTCCGCAATGTCGTTGTTTATGTTCAGCTCTGATCCAAGGTATACGAACTTATTGACCATTTTGAATGTGTGTGTGTCGATCGTTACGTTATCTTCCCAATATCGATTCGTAGGTGGGATGATCATGTATTCCGTTTTTCCGTCATTGACCTTCAACCCAAGGTCGGTACCTTTCCTCTCCAAGGCCATAAACTTATCTTTAACAACATCCATAGTTCGGCCAATAATGTCCAGGTCATCTGCAAAACCAAGCAACTGACTGGATTTGGAGAAAATGGTGCCGCTGGAGTCTATGTCCATGGTTTGAACAGCTGCTTCGAGTGTTAAATTGAAAAGCAGCGTTGCAAGAGGATCTCCTTGACGTAGGCCTTCCTCAATGTCGAAAGTCTCTGACATTTTATTGCGGATCCTTACTCGGCTGTTAGCTCCGTTTAGTGTTAGCTTCGTTAGCGAGATCAGTTTGTTGGGAATTCCGAACTCCTCCATGACTCTCCATAGCTTACTTCTTCTAACACTGTCATAGGCTGCCTTGAAGTCAACGAACAAATGGTGTGTGTCAATGTTGTACTCCTTGCACTTCTCCAAGATCTGTCTGATATTAAACAGCTGGTCCGATGTTGAACGACCTACACGAAAACCACTTTGGTATTCACCTATCGTAGATTCCGTGTATGGATGAAGGCGCTGATATAGAATATTTGCAAATATCTTGTAAGCAATATTCAGCCGAGCGATTCCTCGAAA
>CM055403.1:157209276-157224848 GCA_029228625.1 Pseudolycoriella hygida | reverse complement strand
TAGCACCTTTCAACTTCCATCAGGTTTTTTGATATTTTTCGGTTATTCTCAACATAAGTGAGGTCATGCAATGGAGCTTCCTAGGTTTAAGGGATTCTCAAGGATTTCAGCTTTCAGCTTTCATACGCAAAAATTTGATTTCCTGTACAAAAATACGTCATACATCCCATAAAGTCAAATTTTTGCAGTGTGAAAGCTGAAAGAACAGAAAAACTATAACGCTGGTGGTCCGGCATTTGTGACGCATTTTTTTAATCAAATGTGAAAATATTTTGAAAGTTTTTTTGCGTTTCGAAGCGTTCAGCGTCAGCCAAATTGATATCAGTTGTTTTGGAAGAAGGGACAACGACTTGCGTCACATTTCCCTTTTAAAAGGGTTTTTGTTGTGATAAATTAGATATCGCTACTTGATAAACAGGCTGGCGGCCAAATTGAATCAGTCATGAGACCCGTCCAGCGATATTTTGTCGGCGGCTAAAGTGTTCGTTATTTGTAAACAAATTCTGGGCATTCCAGGAAGAGTTGCAAAAGATCTATGACAAATAAGCAACAAATTATACTTGCTTCGATGTAATGGTACTGAGAGGGGTTTGGAGTCGGCAAATATTTCGGTAGTGACGAACCGAGGGGTCCCCATCTCAGTACGAAGAAAAGGCCATTTTCAGGGCCAATGGGTTACAAGTAAGCAGCCTCGACGCGGCGTATCCTGGGTGAATGCACACAAAATTGATGTCCACTCAGCGAATGCTTACATTATCGATAAAATTTCTTTTTAAAGCGCCCAATTTGCCTAATGTAGACTCTTTAAAGCGCCCAATATAATATTTTCATGGTAATTTCCATTCTTTCTGCACACTTCCAACACCATTTCACCACTCATCCAGCCCTATTCAGCCTTACTAAGCCCTACCCAGCACTTCCCGACAATTCCTAGTACCAAAAAAGTTAAAAAAAAGAAAAAAACAATTTATTTGTTTTCCCTTCCCATTCTATCCAGAGAGGTGACCGCCGCCAAATGACTACTGATTATTGGTGGTGGGGTGGTCACCAATCATTACCACTACCTACCACCACCCTCCCACACCTGACCAGAAATCTTAAGTTTTTCCCAACTCTGCGTTAAGTTTCATCCGTCCGACTTGATTCCCAAAATTGTCGAGAGAGCTCCAAGCAGAATCTGAGATTCCTGGAGCAATCTGATTGAATCGTTCTAAAATTTGTGTGTATTCTTCTTGGCTGCTGTTACCCAAAGTTTTGATTTCACACTTCGCGAAATTCAATTTCAATCCAAGATCGGCTGATTGCCTGATTACTGTTTGAAGATCGTCCAAAACTATTTCGGGTAACCCACCTATTGAGCCGTCATCCCAGTGAGAAAAACGGTTATCTCCGTGTTCATAAATCTAGTACCGTTGAAACATTTTTGACATAAGTCCTGAAATTTGGTGTAATATTACTCTAGTAATGACAGATTGCAGGAAAAGCCCAGTGAAATTAAAATCCCTTTTTGATGGATTTAAAAGTCATCATTCGTGATGTGGATCAAACTTGTGTAAAGTTTGACACTGTTTCACATAGAACACAGTGCCTATTTTACGCCCATCAGTAATATTTTGCAGGGAGTATAAAAACTTTGACATTTTGAAAATTGAATTTCTCTATGTATTGAACGTCAAAATATAAGAATTCAAAAATGTACTAAATCATAATCTCAACTCTTCATACATTTAGTACATCATTTTTGGCGTCAAATATAACAGAAATTTGTCAAAACTGGAGCGGGATTCTTCAATTTTCAAAATATCAAATTTTTTTTTATACTTTTCCTGTAATCTGTGATTAGAACTTATGTCAGAAATGTTTCAACGGTACTAGATTTATGAACACAGACACAGAGAGAGCCGTTTTTCCCACTGACGCGTCAGCTATGTGCCAGATATTAAATTCGGACATGAGAGGCTCGACCAAGTCAGGTCATGGATGCCAAGGCAGAAGATCGCAGGTCCGCATGGGTCTCCTTGTTGACATCCTCTTTGGAAAAGCAATGAGAAGTCCATAAAGGTCATCCATGATGGGTGTGCGTAACATTGTCGCACATAAACCGACTTTCCCCTTGCGAAATTGGCCGCAAATTCGACGTTGGTACTCCGACACTGGTGCCATGTTTGTTCATTTGGTATCAATGGTATCATATACAGTATTATTATGCTATAAGGTGGTAATCCACATACATTTGCTATCTCAGTTTTAAGTTTGACAATTGTGCGAAGAAACGTGACAGCAAATTATGTGGCTTACTACCTTATAGAATAATAATGCAGATCTGTTCTTTGTCATATACCTCAGATTTTTCGCTTATTACATGCCTCCCGATAAATTTTTACTTCGCGTTTGAATTTGAGCGTCCAACCAGAGTACAAAAAAAGACTGTGTCCAAACGGTCCCAACTATCGATGCTCTTCTAGTACTAAAACAATTGGGAAATGTCAACTGCCGAAACATTCCAGCGAACGTTTAGTAATCAATTACTTTTTTGGTACCGAGTAATGACTTTTGAAGCTATTCGAAAGTACTTATTTCAGTGGGGTTTTCAAAAGTCATTACTGTCAGATATTTCAAAGCCATTTGCAAAATCGATTCATTTTGATATGTCAACTGTCATATATATGACATAAAATGTGACTTTTTGAGGAGTGGGAGATTGTCTGTTTTAAGACGCCTCCAGCCTGGAAGGTTTGAATTATATAAATTAGTAAAGTGACAAAGAAGTTATCGAGAGCACGATATAAAATAACATTTGTATCAAGTGATACGAGAATAAAATTAAATAAGAGATTTTAGACTTTAATTTCGCAATTGGCCCAGGCCTGCTATTATAAAAAAGTGAATTTTTAAACAAACAGTCAGAAGCTTCTTCGACGTCCTTCAGGTAAGCAATTATCGATCAGATTTCCACAAGGGACTATTTTTTACAAATAATTCATTCTATAAATTACGTTCGAGAAAATAGAAACGCATTTCGTTTGACATGAAAGATAATTTAAGAGGAAATTGAATAATTTACACTAAGGTTTTCGTTATATTAGAGCAATTGGGGGCTAACTTTGAATTAATCTATTATACCAAAAATTTTTTCGTATGGAACTGTTCATAAAAAATTCACGCTAGGATCGACATTTTTCAAACCCCTTCGCCCTCCTGAAAAGCAAGCGTAAAGCAAGGTCAATACTCTTCCCCTCCCCCATTCGTTACGTAACGCATCTAAACAAAATCAGTACTCTCAAAATAGTGTCTAACGTTGATATTTACGTTTATCGCTAGTGTGGCGTAATTTTTTTTGGTAATGTCGACTGCTGGTATAACATTGTTTAGTGTTTTGACGAATGACAATATTCTTTGTGAATGGCAGAGGTCGTGTAGATAACTTGTGACAATTTTTTCACTGTTGTAGTAATATAAAAAAATTCTATTTATTTCAGTATGAAATGTCAACTGAACTGAAGCTATTTCAGATTTTTGTAGTATAGTTTATTGCAAAATTTGCGCTCACTGCTCGGCGGCGTCGCAGCCTCCTTGTGAAACCTTTGTAATGTCTTTGTTTACCGTCGAACTAATACTCAGTCGAAGCAATACGAAGTAATTTAATCGTGATGATCAAACTATCATTTTCTTTCATTGAAAAAACTTGAAAACTTGAGTTTTATTTTCATTTACTTTTACCCACCTCTCACGGCGAGACGGAACTAAATTCAATTAGAATTTGGAGAAAACCGAAAACCGGTTTTTCGATTTAAAAACCGGACCGGTTTTGAATTCCCTAATTTTGACAGAGTTATTTGGAATGTCAAAAGGTTAGGAAATTACCTTTCCTGCGGTGATTAACTTGTGTCGTCGTCGTGGAGTTTCTCTATTATTGTTTACGGGATTGTTGTGTATTGTATCGAGAAACTTATTCATACAATTTTTTCAATATTGTCATTTGAACTTCTTAGACCCGTACGAAAAGGGGTCTTATACGTTTACCACGACGTTTGTAACCAGTCGAATTTCGACCCGGGATTAGGGGGGAGCACCTATCATGGTCTTGAGATGGCGAATTAGCAATAAAACAAATGTCCGTCCGTCCAACTTTTTTTTCCCTGAAAGGTAGTCGAAAAGTCGTTTATGGGATTGAATCTGGGCACCAAGCTAGGGCCGTTTAAGTGATTTTTGGTCTTTTGTACATAACTCAAGTAAATCTTTTCTGATTTTCAAAATTTTTTTTGTTTGAAAGACCTGGGCATAGCCGACAATTTATCGAAGAAACTTTTTTGAGTTTGAGTCCTTGGACTTAGCTAGGGCACTAAAATCGAGTCTCTGCTAGGGCAAATCTTTTCCAATTTTCATACATTTTTTTTTGTTTGGAAGACCTGAGCATAGCCGGCAATTTATGGAAGAATTTTTTTTTTAATTTGAGTCCTTGGAACTAACTGGGGCACTAAAAACGAATCTCTGCTAGGGCTCTATGTGTTTTTGTACTCGAGTAAATTTTTTCCGATTTTCAAAATTTTTTTTTGTTTGAAAGATGGCATAGGCATGTTCATAAAAGAAACTTTTGCCTGTGTTTAGGGCTCAAGTGGGCCATGTCGGTCCATAGGTCGGCCCTAACCAAAAAACAAATTTTTTTGCTATGTTGCAGAGGAAAATGAGGGAAAAACATTTGGCTATGGAATTGTGTGTCCGAGGCCTCTACTTAGGGCCCTAGGTCGGTACTAAGGTCGACCTTAGCCTAAAAAGTGGGTTTTTCTATGTAGTAGAGAAAACTGAGTAGGACATTTTTCTATATTTGGAAAGGTTTTTTTACACTGTTTCTTCGGACGGGTTTTTCTATATTGCCCTATAGGCAATTTCCAATACAACTTAATGAGGACGCAATTTCATACACTAAAGAGTTAAGGCAATATTTACTTAAATACGTTCGAGACTCTTCATAACATCAACTCTGTTTGCCGCATCTATTCTGATACGTGCGGGTCCCTTCATATCGTCGTTCTCGTGACAAAGTGACGTATCTCATACCATGAAATTTTCGTTGTCCTATAACTTTACTCCCAGCTAACCAAGTTTGATCAAATTTTTACACAACAAAGTTTCGACTTTCATGAATCGATTCCTGAAGTTTCACTCAAATTTTTGTAGTGGAAGCGAAGTTATAAGCAAAATACCATAGATCTGCATGGAGATACGTCGTCAGTTTGTCACGAGAACGACGATATGTTTTATTTTAAAAAAGAAATTCTGCGTGATGTTATCGGCAACGGCCAGCAGACAAACAATAAGTTTGCATAAAACGTACTACGAAACACATTGCGAAAATATGTTGATTTTGTCACATGGTGCGATTTTCAAACTCGCTACGTTAGCTTGAAAATTTCATCGCATTTCTTTGTTGCATTTCGTTCGTATACGACGTCTTCACAACGCTTGATTTCAGACAATTTCGTATGTATGTAAGTACACAGCTAGTGAAATTATCTAAAATCAACTATCAAGAGAGACAGATAAATATCTTATACACTGAGGAAAATATCTACAAGCGACATAGGAATTGTGTTTATACGCCACCGACGTATTTTATCCACCGTGCACGTATCCGAGAACTCTAGTGTCAACAGATGACGCTACTTTCTATGAAAACATTTACAAAAAATTAGTGTTAAAAAGCTCTACTCATTGTAATTGGCGCCACTTGCTACGTGTAATATTACAAATAGTAGTTTCGTTAATTTTCCGCAAGGCGGCGACTATTTCGCTATGAAGTGTCGAATTACGAACGCCGTGCACGTATTACGTGAACTCATAACATGTTCATTACGTATCTCGTACCACACAATACCTAAATAAGGTTGATAATGCATTTACCGCGTATACAATACGTCGGCGGCGTATATTATAAACACAATTCCTACGTCGCTTGTAGATGTTTTCCTCAGTGTATGTCGTATATTTATACATATATATTTTTGGTGTGTAGGACTTGCGTCACAGCCGGCCATGATTAGTCAGTCACAAGTACTTTATTTCCGCAAATATAAAAGATTTATTCTCGGAATCGAGTATCGGTAACACCTTTGATTCAGTCGATAATTAGATTTCACGAAGGGAACATTAGTTTAAAATTTCTTTTTGCAAAAAAATAAATTGTGAGAATTGCATTTTTAAAATGCCACTAATAGTAGGACAATGGTAAATTTGTTTATATGAAAATTGAAATAAAGTTTAATTTTTTGCTATTAAAAATTGATTTTACGTGAAACATACGATAGCCACGTGTAGCATAACATTTAATTTTTGTTTTAAACAGGAAAATGGACAACTTCTACAAACGCCCAAGTTTTCAGAAGATGCCAAATTGCTTACACGATTGCTACTTTTATTATTATTCGAGCTGTACAAAGGTAAATTTTTAAGATTTTTAAAAATGGATTTCGATAATATCAATTGTTTTAGGGGGACAATTGTGAATTTCGTCATGAACCAAGTGCCCTTGGACATGAGACGATGTGCTCGAAGTGGTTGGATGGCTCATGCAATGACGTGAAATGTGTTCATCGTCATATGTTAATAAAGGTAAATAATTTTGGACAATTAATTTCTTTATCTTAACCTTGGTTTGACCTCAATATAGAAAAACCGTTCGCTTATTCCATGCTTCTTCGAAAGTCAGCCAGCTGGTTGCAAAAAAGCTCATTGTGTCTTTAAGCACAATCAAAACGAGAGTCATATGCATAATGCGACGACAGAGTCAGGTGTCGCAGATGTATCGACTGATGGAGGCAATTAATTTTTAGTGTCCACAAGGAAAAAAAAAGACGTTTTTATATTTTATTATTTTATTTTTGATTCGTGCTTCGCATGATTTTAAAGCTAGGGAAAGTATTGCAAGTGTTTTTTACTAAAAGTTTAGGAAAACAGTCTGAAGCAATTTTTCTCAAATTAAAAAAAAAAATTGTTGTGGCAACGTATTTGCCACAAATATTTTACACAAGATTATGATATCCATATATATTTTCTATTATGCATCTAGAATGCATCAAAAGATGAATTAAAAGAATTAATCGAGCAAAAGATTGTGTTACATTTTTCCTCAATTCAGAATCGTGTTTCTGGTGAATATTACATTTCTACAATAGTCAACAACTGGAGGAAAAGCTTCCTAGTTCTTACAATTTTTGTGCGCTTAGCGATTGCAATTGCAATGGATCGAAGCTGAAATACGATGTAAGATGAACAAGTCAACCCCTGAAAATGTACCAGACATGAAACGTGATATCTTAAATACTTGCGGGTACAAAATCGCTCCTTTGATCTAATTTACCAAGCGTTCGATTACCTTATCACTCTTCATAATACGAGATGAAACTGAGAAGTCAATTTTTTGTGAATGTTGTCTCACAACCCAAAGAAAGGATTCGTCCTACATCAACAAACCTCACACCGACCGCCTGCATTTAAAATTTCAAACAACAACTTAAGTGCCAACAATAAAGAACGTACGCTCTTAGGGGTAAGGAGGAGGGGAGAGGGTTAACAAAAGCATGCGCTCCATACATTTCAACTTTTTTTCCATACATTTTTGTGTACAGTGAGGGGGTCTAAAAATCGTCTTTTTAGAGTACGTACTTTATGGATGACCCCTTACCTATTCTGGTATTTGTTTGAGATTAGAGCCAATAAAAGATGTGAGCGGGTTGTCCGATTCTTCGAAAAACCCCGATTTTTTTTCGAGTTTATTCGTTTCGGCTTTCGAAAAATTTAATAGAGTCGGGTTTCGATATAGTTCATAATGCGGGCTTTAAGTATCAACAAATTTAATTGGGTTGGGTCCAGTCCGGGGTCGGGTTTCGTTAGAGACCATCCATAAAGTACCTACATCCTTGGGGGGAGGGGTTCTTGACGAAAGCGTACGCTCCATACATTTCAACATTTTTCCCATACATTTTTGCGTACGAGGGAGGAGGGTGTCTAAATATTATTATTTTTTGAGTACGTGCATCATGGATCGCCCCGTTATAGTTCGTGTAGGCGAGTTCCATTTTTCGAAAGATTTAACTGGGTCGGGCCGTGTTCATGAACGGTTTTGGGAAAAGGTCGACCCGCTCATCTCTCATCGAAGTAAGGAATTCGAAAATTCATAGAGATCCCGATTGCCCGGGAGAATTTGAAATCCGTCATCCCTTGTCGGCCCGTTCCGTTGGCAAATCTTGTTCCCGGCCAAACCCGTTCTTTAACATAAAGTGTGTAATCGCTAATTTAAGTCGAGATGAAGAAAAACTTCTAATTACTAATAATTGCTTTTAACATACCGGTACCCGAGATGAATTAAATTAAATGAAATTTGAGCCAGCGGGTAAAAGATGCTAGTATTTTGCCGGGAGTCCACAATTTGTTTAAAGAGTTTTACTCAAATTTTCCATGAATTAATCGAATTTCGAAAAGACAGAAATTCGTAGGTGCAGTAGCCCCGGACCGAAAAAATTTCCTGCGAACATGCTCGCTAGGTTTTCGCACCAGAATTGTAATATTAATTTATTGTGTACAAATGGTACAAACCGTGCAAACATAGAAGAATAATGTAATACCACTGAACTCAAATGTAACTTTTAACCCGTTTGCTAATGATTTTTCAAAAATATTTTCAATTTTTCCATCACCTTTTTTTTCTAGAGCCCTGGGTTGAGCTTTATTGTCTATAGGGTGATACTCCACTGATCTCATAAGTGTGTTCTTCCCGAAGAGTAGTTTTACCGAAATATTAGAATTGAGCTCTCGCAAGATCTATAATATAAAATCCAAAATGTCACTGCACCTCACTACACCTCACTGCACCTCACTACACTACACCTTACTGCACTTCGCTACACCTCAGTGCACCTCACTACACTACACCTCATTGCACCTCGCTACACTTCACTTCACCTCACTGCACCTCACTACACCTCACTGCACTGCACCTCACTGCACCTCACTACACCTTACTGCACCTTACTGCATTTCACTGTACCTCAATGCACCTTGGTACACCTTACTGCACCTTACTACACCTTGATGCACCTTACTGCACCTTGCTGCACCTTGATACACCTTACTGCCTCTTACTGCACTTTGGTGGCACGGTAAGTTGTAGTGAGTTTCAGTGAGGTGTAGTTTGGTGCATCAAGGTGCAGTGAAAGGCAGTGAAGTGTAATGAGGTGCAATGAGGTAGTGTAGTCGGTAGGGTGGGTCGAGAAATGCAAAATGTTTTTTTTTCCAATTCTGGACCTATTTTCATCGACGTATTAAATCATTTATAGCATCTTGGGTCAAAAGAAAAATTATAAAAAGTCCGGCTATTGCTTGCCCAAAGCGGTTTTTGGAAAATTTTCCAGTTCATACTACTCTGAAGGTTCGCCATAGCTAATATAAGGTGTGAATTTTTCCACTCTTCGCTGTTACAAGCAAAAAAAAGTGCTGTAAATGCAAGACATTGTTTTTTGTTTTTTGATAAATTAGGCTCATT
Source organism: Pseudolycoriella hygida (assembly GCA_029228625.1). NCBI lineage: Eukaryota > Metazoa > Arthropoda > Insecta > Diptera > Sciaridae > Pseudolycoriella > Pseudolycoriella hygida. Next base: position 157,215,310 of record CM055403.1, on the reverse strand, counting down.
TTGAAGGATATTGGATAAAAGGAGTTTTAAAATCTACTTCATAGTTTCGATCAGGGTGACCACACTTGAATATTTCTTTAATGATGAGATTTTTGTGTTGTGTTGAAGAGAAAATAGGGGAAAATTTTATTGTCCTGGATGTATCGATCCAATGCCTGTCCCTAGCAAATAGGCTGGCCCAAAGGTCGACCCTAAAAAATATGTTTTTGCATTGATGTTAAGGAAACTCAGCGGAGCATTGTTGCCCACTACAAGTATAGATGGGCCCAACCTAGAGTTCTGGGTTGGTCTGTTGGTCGGCTCTAGTACAAAAAATATTAGTAAACAGTTATGGGTCAGAACTGAAAATAGGTGACTCTGTGTGACTCTTTTAAGCTATAAGACATAGTTTTGACAAATTTCCAGCAAGTTTAAAGTTTCCAATCAATTCTTGAAAGAAGTGTACACTGTAAGCGAAGGGACCATTTATTCACGACTTAATATTTTGTAATTAAGTTGTGAAACTTCATTTTTCGGAATTTAAAGAAAAACATCTTGTAGGAAAATTGACTTTTTGTATGAGATTTTCAAAAATATTCTTCACTCTAATATTGGTTGACAATTTATGCGCCTAAAAACACCTGAATTCTTCGAATACGAGGCAGAGACTGTCGAACAAGTACTTTTGAAGATCACCCAGTCGATTTTTTTTTCTTCAAATTTGGCTTAGACGGTACTCTTCTGTTCAAAAACTGATTATGTAGATAACTGTTTGAAGTTTAAAACCTAGTGCCATCTATGATGTATACTTGGAGAGCGAAACTAGCAGGAGTTGAATTAATACCGGTTCTCCCTACAATGCCTTTTCCGGTGAACCGTACGATCACGCTGCACTTGACTTCGATCGTCTACTCATTAAAGCTTTAATTATATTGGGCGCGATGCGAATCACATCCCCTAAGGTTGGTGTGAAAGCTCACCTTGAAAAAATTATTTTTATTCCTGTCAAGTTGAGCTTTCGCACAAAATTCAAAAAAAACCCGACCCGAACCCGAAATGAATTAATTTCACGGGTCGGGCTAAGATTTCATCGGGTCCGGTCGGGTCGGGTTTTACTTTGATCCTATCGGGTCGCGGATCAGATCCGATTAAGGTTTGGTCGGGTCAGGTTGTTAGCCGCCATAATGAACTACAACACAAAGTACAAAGTCGTATCTGAATTTGGTACAAAGTACGCAGCAATACCAATGATGCATCGTAATCAACCGATAATAATGCAGTCTAATCTAAACGATCACCTTGATTCAACATGCATTGCCTTTTGACGTACAATTTTGCAGATGTGATCTGATATCTAGTATATGAATGTCGTGTCAGTAACATAATAATAGTAATAATAACAGTAATATTTATAATAGGTCGTGGATGCAGCGTTAGCAGCCCCCAGACGCAAGTCGAAAACGATTCCTACAATTTTCACAAATTCTTCAGGGTAGTTCAATATCGTCATTGAGAAACTCTAAATTTGTTTTGGATTTTTCTCTGAGTGAAATCCTGGATATGGCCACTTCTAGATCGTTGGGGATGACTCACGGATCTCTAAAACCATAACAGTTAGAAAGCTGCACCCAAAAGCAAGAGAATTAAATTTTAGTTGAGTTTCAACTCATTACTTTCTCGAAAAATGGATTCAGCCACTTCCTGAATTGGGAAGGATGTCGCAGATCTCTAGAACTATAACAGTTAGATGGTTGCTTCCAAAGGGAAAGTTGGAGAAAATCAAATGTTACCAAACACCTGTTTCAGGGTTTTCTCGGAAAATGTCTCCATCCTTGGACTCAGCCACTTCTAGAATTGGGAGTGATGTCGCATGTCTCTAGAACTACGGCTGTTAGAGAATTGCTTCCAAGGGCAAAGTTGTAGAGAATTAAATTTTACCGAACACCTGTTTCAGGGTTTTTCCGGAAAATATCCGAAACTACAAAACTACTGATATCAGCCGAAAAACCTCAAAAGTGAAAGTGTGACGCAAGTCTTTATGTCTGCTTACAAAACATCTGATATCAGAAGGGTGTAACGTATACACTTTTAACACTTTTCTTCCAGTTACAAAAGTTGTGATATCAGAGGAGGGTGACGCATTTTGCTTCGAACGAACTTTAAAAAATTGCGTCACAAATGCCAGACCCAACGACGATATAACTTTTTTGTACTTTTACTTTTTACACTACAAAAATTTAATTCTTTGGGTTTAGCGTTCGCTATTGGGTCTAGCATCTGTGGCGCAATTTTTTAAAATTCGTTCGAAGCAAAATGCGTCACCTTTCTCTAATTTGACAACTTTTGTAACTTTAAGAACGATACTTTGAGAGTTAAGACATTTTGCGTCACGCTCTTTTGATATCAGATGTTTTGTAAGCAGACATAAAGACTTGTGTCACGTGTCACACATCCACTTTTGTGGTTTTCGGTTATAAATTTTCGAAAATAAAAGTTCAAGTGAGTAGCACAAAATTCTTAATTATTTGGGATCGAGGTCGGGTCGGTTTGAGCTTTAATTAAAAAATCGGATTTCGAGTTTGACTCGAAACTTTGTTATATATTTTTTCGGGTTGCAGGTCCCGACCCGATGTTCACCTTCGAGTTCGGGTCGGGTTGGGTTTCGCAACAAGGTCGGCACGCATACCTCTACTGACAATTGGATGACACCTCTTTGACAATAGACAATAGACACATTCTATTGTTCTTTGACAGATAAAGATGATTTGATTTAGTTCACTTTTTCACAACCAGACTGCTCTGGTTCCGTAACTTACTACAGTAGTGGTTACTACGTCTGCCTGCTACTATTCGTGATTCTAAATGTAGAGAGAGACACTACATTCACTACGACACTCTTTCGCTATGTGGTGTCTCTCTCCCTCTCTTCATTTAGAATCACGAATAGTAGCAGGCAGACGTAGTAACCACTACTGTAGTAAGTTACGGATTCCTAAAGTTAAGAAAATAAAATTGAAATGAAGTGACTTTTAACTTTTTTTAATGTGAAAATCTTTGATAAATTTCATTTCAGAATTATGTCACTGACACATTTGCAACTTGAATTGATGTCTACCTCAAGCAAGATGCTTGGATTTAAAGAAAGCTTTGGCTATAAGCCAAATTACATCCCCTAAATTAAAATTGAAACAAAACATTCAATTTCATTTACAACGCATTGTGTGTATATAGTCATTACAAATTATTCATTATTAATAATAAATCATGTCTCTGACAACTTCCATAAATATTATCAAAGTTACCGAGATGATTGTTTTCTCGACGTATTACTTTCCTTCTAGTGCTGTCGATGACAAATAGAGCAGTTAAAAATAATATTGTTTTCGAGTCGAGATCATTTTTCCAAAGTAAATATGAATTCTTAAGCTCGTTGAAAGCTCAGTTACAGTTTAGAAGTAAAAACAAAAGCACTTCTAATTTGCGATTAATATCAGCAAAGAAAATGTTGTGTAGAAATTAAATTGATCGCTCAGATTTCATCCAACCCTCAATATGACTAACAGCAAAAAGATAAACTTTCATTCAACTTATGCTTCTTAACAATATCGAGCAAAGTTGTAAGTTAAGTTTCTCGGAAACGCAATTATAGTGTTCTGATACTTTTACTTAACAAGAAATGAACACATTGCATTGCCTTCTCTTGTGGAAAGTGAATAATGATAATTAAAGCCGTTATGAAGAAGAATCGCATATTTTATAGTATGAGACACAAGGGAAAAGCAACTAAGCAACATTAGCCTTACTCTCCACTTCCCCTAGATTTTGTTTCCTTTGGTCACCGCTAAAAAGTATGAAGATATATGGACGCCAAATTTTAGAGGGACCTTACTGTTACTCTTATTTACGAACGAAGAAATGTAGAATATTCGCAGGACTCGTTTTATCAATGAGACAAATACCACGAGAATGCCACCTCACATGTCGTTGAGAAGAGTAAGACGAATTCTTCGTTCTTGAAGAAGATTAAGACGAATTCTTTGTGTATCGATTGGTTCCACAATCCTATGATTCTTTCTCGTAAAACTATTCCTCGTTACTGTGCCTGCACATAACAATGCGAAAGTGACATATACGAAATTTTTCTAATACGGCAACACCAAATTTTTCGAAACCCGACCCGGACCGAACCCGTCCCGATAAAATTTTTCGAAACCCGAAAGCCGAACTGTTTGAAAACCCGGCCCGGACCGAACCAGACACTCAAGTTTTTCGAAACTCACAACCCAAATTACTTCGAAACAAAAATTATTTCAAGTCAATAAAAGGATCGGGACCCGAATAGAATGATACAACAACCCGACCCGGACCGAATCCGACCCGATAAAATTTTTCGAAACCCGAACTGTTTCCAAACCCGGCCCGGACCGAATCCGACCCGATTAAAATTATCGAAACCCGGAACCCATGAACCCGAAAAAAACAATTCGAGTTCGGGTCGGGTTTTTCGAAGTTTTGGGCAACCCGCTTATCTCTACTGCTATGTAAATTTACAGTTATTTGCAGTTATATTGTTTTACCTTTTCTTCATAATTTTGGTAAAATAGCTGTACAGAGACATGATATGGCGGTTCTATTTCCCAGAGAGACTATAAATCTGTGAGAAATTTTTCTTTCTTTGTATCTTATCACAATCGTCAGAATTTATACACCGCGATAACTTGGGTAAAACTCATCCAATTTTCAAATTTTTTTTCCCCTGAAAGGTAATCGAAATATCTTTTATGGGATTGAATCTCGGTACTATCGGCCTAAAGGTCGCCGCGCTAGGGCCGTTTAAGTGGTTTTTGGTCTTTTGTACATAACTCGAGTAAATCTTTGCCGATTTTTATAAATTTTTTTTGTTTGAAAGATCTGGGCATGGCCTACAATTTATGGAAAAAACTTTTTTAAATTTGAGTCCTTGGACTTACCCAGAGCACTAAAACCGAGTCTATGCTAGGGCCATACGTGTTTTTTGTGCATAACTCGAGTAAATCTTTTCCGATTTTCAAAAAATTTGTTTTAATCGAAAGGTCTAAGAATGTCTTCACATTTGATGGAAGAAAATGTTTTGATTAGAAGCCCGTGGACTCAGCCAGAACCCTGAAACTGAATTTCTCCAACGGTTTATCTACATAAATCGGGTTAATCCTAACTCTCCTAACATGTCTATACAAGAGTAGGGTTCCCATCTCCAGAAAAACGATATGAGACCTTTTATTTTCTAAAAATGACAAAAAAAAGACTCTTTTTAAATGGAAAAGAGGAAAAAGGAGACTTCTGGATACCCTATTTAAGAGGTAACCGAGTACCGAATTATATTCAAAAACAAATTTGTGTCTGGTGCCTGAGCATAAGGCTCAAGTGGGCCTCAGGTCGGCCCTAACCAATAATAGTATTTTATTGCCATTTGAGGGCAATAGCAAGCCTCGATTGTTCCCGTCAAATGGCAATAAAATACTATTATTGCATGAGCGAAAAAGAGAAAACAAACATATAGGAGAACGACAAATGTCATTGTCAGCGATTAATAATTTCTCTTTTATATTACTAGATTAATAATTTTTAGGGGGAAAAACTGCGCCAATGCAACAAAATTATTTTTTGTTATGTTGCAGAGCAAACTGAGTGAAACATTTTTTTGGCGAGGGGGTCCAAGACGATAATATTGTCTACTGATACAATATTATCGTCCATTTATAATTATAAAAGTCAAAAGTTTATCTGTTTGTCTGTCTGTCTGTTTGTCTGTCTGTTTGTTTGTCTGTCTGTAAATTGTCTGTCTGTAAATTGTCGGTCACAAATTTTCAGCGTGAACCAACATACGTCCGACCTGCTTGACGAGTCCAAAGGGACTGAATTAAAATGCGGTTTTGCATTGCCTTTTATAGCAAAAAAACCATTATGCTGCCTAGATTTCAATTGAAATTTTTTCTTGATGTAATTTTAAAATCATCATCATCATCATCATCATCAAACTTTATAGACCGTTTATACCTTCCGGTATGGGGTCTTT
>CM055403.1:157187356-157208776 GCA_029228625.1 Pseudolycoriella hygida | reverse complement strand
CATTATCTGCTAATAGGGTTAAATCATCCGCATAGGCCAGGATTTTCATAATTACATCCCCAATTTCCACATTCCCCTGCAAATTGGCCTGCTTGATGATTTTGTCCATGAAAATTATGAACAGAAGAGGAGAGAAACAACAACCCTGACGAACGCCCTCATTAACCTCGAAAGCCTCACTAATTTCACCATCTATCCTTACCGCAGCCTTGCTCCCTGAGTAGATGCTTTTAATGGCGCCCAATAAACCTCCATTAATCCCGTATTCGCTAAGCACCTCGAACAGCTTTTGCCTCGGTACCCGATCAAATGCCTTTTCCAAGTCGATGATGCATAAGGACAGATCAATATTCCTCTCAAAGAGCTTTTCTATAGCCTGCCTAAGACAAAAGATCTGATCCTGACACCCTCTCAGAGGTCTGAAACCACTCTGAGCCTCGTCCAGAACCTCTTCCACTATAACCCTAACCCGATCTACTAGCACCCTAGCATAAACCTTTCCGACCACGCTCAAAAGTGAAATCCCTCTGTAGTTGCTACAAACTTTACGGTTGCCCTTCTTAAAGATCGGAGCAATAACACCGAAGCTCCAGTCAGCGGGTACTACTGAGGACTTCATGGCTAAATCAAAAATCCTACAAAGCCATTGGATCCCACCAGACCCGCTATTCTTAATAAATTCTGTCCTAATTTCGTCTACACCTGCGGATTTTCCTGCCTTCAGCCTGCTGACCTTTCGTGTCACCTCCTCTAATGTAATTTCTTCCTCACCCTCCAAGTTAGCAAACTGATTTCTGTCAGGTGCCACTACCGGATTGACAGATGCAAATAGATCCTGAAAGTAATCACGCCAGGTTTCCAGTACTTCTCCCTTATCCGTAATTAACTGGCCATCTTTACCCAAAATGCTACCGCAGCCCTCCTTTTCACCACCACGCCTAATATCCTTAATCGTCGACCAGAATGTTTTACCCTTTCCTTGACCTGCTTCTTCCAATTCTTCTCCGAACCTCTTCCACGCGAGGTCCTTTGCTTCTTTAACTAGAGCCTTAACCGCCTGACTACAAGCCCTGTAAGCTCCTTTCTTCTCATCCGTTTTATCCTGTAACCAAACCAAATAAAGCTTCCTTTTCTCCAACACAGCCTTTTTGATATTGGCGTTCCACCAACCCGTCCTTTTGTTCCTACCTCCGCTAGAGACACTACCCAGACATTCCTCAGCTGCACTCAAAATAAATTCCTTAAAATTTTAAAAAATTTTTTGGTTTTTTTGGACAGTTGGTTTCTTCGGGCAAGTTGTTGATATTGATGAGTAGAATCTTTATAAATCCTAAGAAAATGGCTGCCAGCTGTCAAAGTGACGCCATCTTGTATTTTGTGCTATCTTCTGAATTAGAATAGTTACACCGTTGGTTTCTTCGGGAAAGTTGTCGACATTGATGAGTAGAACCTTTATGAATCCTAAGTAAATGGCTACCAGCTGTCAAAGTGACGCCATCTAGGATTTTTTGCTATTTTCTGAATTAGAATAGCTAGACAGTTGGTTTCTTCGGGAAAATTGTTGATATTGATGAATAGAACCTTTATGAATCCTAAGAAAATGGCTGCCAGCTGTCAAAGTAACGCCATCTTGGATTTTTTGCTTTTAAAAGTATCTGGAAAGTTATGGGAGACAGACCATTGGTTTCTTTGGCAAAGTCTCAGGGTTTTGTGAGTAGAAGTCACCAGTATTGGTGAAAATGTCGGGCAGTTGGACATTGGGTCAATTTTTATGGTTTTAAAAGTATTTGGGACGGTATGAGAAACAGACGATAGGTTTCTTTTGCAAAGTCTCAGAGTTTTGTGAAACGGTTGTACGGGAAAAACAGTAGTGCGCTGGAAACGGTTGTGCCGGGAAATGGTAGTACGGTGAAAACAGTAGTGAGGAGGACGGGAGAAACGGTTGTACGGGAAATAGTAGTACGGGAGAAATGATAGTACGGGGGAAATGGTAGAACGGTGAAATGGTAGTACGCGGAAAACAGTAGTGAGAAGGAAATTATAGGACGGGAGAAACGGTTGTAAGGGTAAATAGTAGCATGGTGATAACGTTTGTACAGGGGTCGGTAGTACGGAGAAAATTGTAATACGGGGAAAAGTGTTGTATGGTGGAAACGGTAGTACGGGTGAAACGGTAGCACGGGAAAAACGGTAGTACAGACGTAATGATAGTATATAGCAAACTGTAGTTCGGCAAAACGGTTTTATGGGAACATGATAGTACGGGGAAAACTAGATTTGCGTAAACTTATGGTAACTACTAAAATACTACTACATCCATTTCTTATTCATCTACATCTAACTTTGCACACTCTTTTAGTATTAATGTCGTAAATCTCCGACCTAGCGGAAAAGAATGCTTAATGTCCGCGTAGCCCCTAGGGGCGATGGTATTTGCTAATGAGACAATAATATCGTCTACTGATACAACAATATCGTCCATGAGACAATAATATCGTCTACTGATGCAATAATATCGTCCACTGATACAAATAAAATACCGAATAAACGTGGCACGTTTGTTATTTATGGCATTTCGAAAAGGGATGAATTCCCTATGAACGAACAAAACACATTCTCATCAAATTTCGTAGAAGGATGAATTCCCTAGGAACGAACAAACCGCCTCCTCATTACATTTTGTAAAAGGATGAATTCCCTAGGAACTAACAAAATGCCTCCTCGTTACATTTTGTATTGTATTATTGTCCATGATACAATAATATCGTCTATGAGACAATCATATCGTCCACTGATACAATAATATCGTCCATGAGACAATAATATCGTCCATGAGACAATAATATCATCTAGTGATACAATATTATTGTCTCATTGACAATAATACACTGGGGGATTTTGCACATCCCCATTTTTTTCTATGAAAGTATTTGTCCGAGGCCTCTACTGAGGGCCTTAGGTCGATAATAAGGTCGGCCCTAGCCCAAAAAATGCTTTTTTGCTATGTTATAGAGAAAATTCAGGTGAACATTTTTATCTATTTGGGGGTCAATTTTGTGAACTCGGAAGGGTTTTCTTACACCGTTGATTCGGACGGGTTTTTCAATATTGCCCTCTCGGCAATTCCCACTACGTTTTAATGTGGACGTAACTTTCATACACTTAAGAGCTAAGACAATATTTATTTAAATGCGTTCGAGTCTTTTCGTAACATCAACTCTATTCTTATACTTACGGGTCCCTTGCAGACTTATGTTTGTATTCTAATTTAATTGGAGCCGAACTTAAAAACGGATATTGAGGAAATGCTAAACTGAAATACAATTAAAAATTCAAGTATAACTTCGTAGTATATCTAACTTTCCACTCCGATCCACAGATGTTTAAGGTATCTTTAATTATTATTATGTGACATTCGTTTCTGTAACGTTGACAAAATACAATTTTAAACGTTTTTTGTCAAAATGGATATAAATATGCGAAGAATGTAAACAGTTTGAAGATGGAAATAAATTTCCAGTCTTAGCATCTTAGTATTTTTCAATTTTGTCATAGAACCCATACTTCTATTGCTAATGCTATTCCCGCTCCACATAACGGAATAACTGTAGAATACTCAACTATGTATGATGTTACTTTGTATTGCATTATTTTGTACATCGGAAGGTCGGGAATTAAATAAATTACCGGTTGTGACATGTGAAAATTATTCTCATTCACGATTCTGTACAACTGTAATTTTCTACAGAGACAAAATGCAAAGTTTTCAAAGTGAAAATTTATGCGGTACTCAGGGTGTGCAACGTGAAAACAGATGTTGAATAGAACGGTTATTTGTTTCTTAAATCAACTTGTTTTTAGTAATTTTAAGGAAACTAGTTGTTTGCAAAGTTTTCTATGGAATTAAGGGATCATGTGTGATGCCAAACTGTCACGGGTAGAATATTTTGTTGTTGTAATTTTGTTGCTACAAATTCGTAAGCGTCCTGTGGAGTTTTCAAGGAACGACATGAAAGGCTATACCAAATGTTAAATGGAAAAAACATTGCAAAAACTTAGAAATAAAAGATTAACAATGCGTAACGAACGTTTACGAATCCAAATGAAAGAAAATAAAATGGCTGAATTCAAAATTAACAGGACGTTTAAGTCCACTCGAAAACATACGATGCTTCTTCAAGCTAAAACATTATTAAGATACGAGTATTTCCAGCAAAACAATTTTTTTCTTACTTTATTCTCACACCAAGTTTACAGGTGATACTTGTACAGCACATAATGTGCCAGATAAAGACCTTGAAAAGGATTAACTCGAAAAACACTCCAAACGAGAAAGCACTGTTTTCATTGCATTCTACATTCCCTCAGGAGCTTTTGTATACGTGGAATTATAAAATCTGTCATGTACTTTATATTTGCACAACTATATCACATTTATATATGAACCATTTTTCTCATTTCATTGTTCGTTATTCTGATTAGATTTTCTGATGAAGTACACAATTATGCAGGTATTTGTGTTCTAATGGATATTGTTTGTGATGATTCAATCAAGTGTCCATACTAGAGATATTTCGGCAACAGTCTGATTCACAGGACCAATTTATATCGAATCGAATAACGTTGAAATTGATGGAGAGTGTTTATCCTGTTCAGCCGGTATAATTGTTATCAGGCTGCGAAAGATGGGCGTGGGCTCGGCGTTAGGTGTACTGTACTCTGGTTTCCTGAATAGTTATTAAAGTCGAAAACGTTCTCTGTAGTATCTGCTCTGTTAAAGCACGGGACAATATTTCATTCGCTTGACGGCAATACTATTGAACCGAAAAATAGTCCCGAAACTAACTTAAAGACTTTCGTCCATATAGCGCGAAATATTCAGTTACAGCATTTTTATCAGTTCCGATAGTACCAACAATAAAAAATTACAACGTTGGAAATGCCCTTGGTTAACAAACGCACGTGGTCGAGTGAGAGAACAAAAGAAATGTTGACACAACTACGTGCGTTGGCTTAAGAGTCCATTGTAAACATAAGACGTGTATGAGCGAGGGATGCCAACCTAATAAAACTTCATTCATCAAACTGACGACAGGCTAACAGCAGTAGAGGTGTGCGGGTCGTCCGAAACTCGAAAAAAACCCGACCCGAACCCGAATGAATTTGACGGGTCGGGTCGGGTCGGGTTTTTTATTTTCGTTTTTTTTTGTCGGGTCGGGTCGGGTCGGGTTTTCATTTTCTTTTTCTCGGGTCGGGTCGGGTTCGATGACTTCAACTGAGCAAACCCGACCCGACCCGAAAAAGTTAGTTCACATTCTGGTTTCTAGCAAATAACTCTTACTCACTTATAAATTTTTTGAAAGTATTTATGAAGCAAATCAAATTTGTTTGTGATCGTAGAATGAGGTATGCTTGCTGAGATGGAAGCACGACTTTTTTACCCGTACGAACTAACGTGGCTGCGGTTGTGCGAGTCGATGATACGTTTCCGAGACTTCGGAATCATATCTAATCCTGATACACTTTCAGTCATTATTTCTTATATACATATATATACATACACTTTCAGTCATTATTTCTTATATACATATATGTAAATAAATTATTTTCAAAGTACTTCCAAATGAACTCGAATAACATTTAAAGACATACACAAACTGAAAATACCCACATAAAATACCCTCGCATTATGTATCCAAAATTCAATACTCCAGAGTTCATATTATCTATGCACAAATCAAACCACTTTCAAACAGTCGCCAAAACAACATTTAAACAATCGTCCAACAGTCTTCAAACAGCCTTCAAAGTAGTCGATGACTACTAAAATACTATCGTCGACGACTATCGTTTGTCTTTAACTTGAATTCTAGAGAAAATTAGTCATATCTGGAGCGTATCAAAGTTGTGATACATATTAAGCGAGTTTCCTCTAAAAACCGATAAGTCTAGAAGAAAATGTTAAATACGAAGCAATGATAAACAGTCGTTCCCGTGGATAGTTGCACGGGAACGAATGTTCTCTATCACTTCGCATTTATTATTTTCCTAATACAATTATCGATGTTTAGCGGAAACTCGCTTGATATGTATCCGAACTTCGAATGTGTGACTTACATTCTATTAAATTCAAGAAACAGACAGTGGAATATCGAACTTCTTTCGGGTTCGGGTTTGACTTTTCACATTAGATCGGGTTTGGGTTTGACTCTTCATTTTGGATCGGGTTCGGTTCGGGTCGGGCTTGGAATATTTTTTAGATCGGGTTCGATTCGGGTTGGTTTTGAATTTTTATTTTGGTTCGGGTTCGGTTCGGGTCCCGTTTGGAAAAAAAGGTCGACCCGCACACCTCTAAACAGTAGGCATATGAGTTTTCGATAGCTCAAAGAGACTAATTTCTTGAGTTTAGAAACTCATTTATAAAATAATTTAGGTTTTCCAAATTTTTTTTTCGCTGTACAATTGATGCATACAACCGAAGGAATCATTTAAAAACAAAAAAAAAATTGTTTCTCGGCTGATATGTTTTAATTAGACCCGTACGAAGATACTAAGTTCTTCGAAAAATGGTCTATTGCGTATTGCGTTTAACATGACATCTGTAACCTGTCAAATTTCGAACCCTAGAGTTGTTAATTTTTTGTTTCAGGGTCATGAGAACAATAAAAAAAAATTGTCCGTTCGTCCGTCTGTCAACACGATATCGACCTAGACAAGCTGTGCACTGTCGGGCAAAGAACCGCTGAGCTAAGGCCGTCTAAGTGGTTTTGTTCTTTTGTCAGATGAATGACATATTTTTCATTTGAGAGAATTTTCACAATAGTGTAATTTGACGTTATTGGTTGCATGCAATCCAAATTTCATTCGACATGCGCATTCTATCCAGCCACAGTAGGGATGGGATGGCAAGTGGTGAACGCGCTCGCCTTCCACGCAGAAAGCCGGGAAGTATGGGTTTTTTCTGTAATAAACATGCTGTAAGGAACATCGCTAAGTTAACCCAAGCTTCATAAATTGGGTAGTTTCGGGATTCGATGCCCGAAACGAACAATCAAAGTACATAAGAAAATGTGACGTCACTCACATATGGAGCTCAGTACTTTGTCGTGGTACTGTGGTGCCATCTTGTGGACGAAAGAGAAATTGATGGGGAAATTTGTCGACATGAGAACCCCGACTAGTCCTTCATAAGATGACGCCATATTGGACATATGAGCACATCGGAATTATGAAGAACAAAGAAGCAATGTGTGAACGAAGGTGGCCCGACATAATATGTAAGGCTCGCACGAAAAACAGCAACACCATCACCATGGAAATGCCGAGCTTGTTAGCCATGCTATCCTCCCGGCATCATCAAGAATGTTACACAGAAATAGACGTAATGTTAAGCATAAAGTACTGTAATTAATGACAATACAGTACAAAAATAGTGCCAACATAGAATCTGTCTTTTGTACATAACTCGCGTAAATCTTATCCGATTTTTATAAATTTGTTTTTGTTCGAAAGATCGAGACATGCCCGAAGTCATGATTACGGAATTGAATTTGGACAAAATCGGTTGAAAACTTTCGAAGTTAAGGTTCGCAAAGTGGTCAAAAACGTGGTTTCTTGAAGGTCGGCGAAACTGTTTGACTTATGTCTCTGGGAAATTAGCACTGAAATCGCTCTGAATGAAAGAAATCACGAAAAAAATTAGTGACAATTGGTTGAGTGATTCGGGCTGTAGGGTCCTTAGTGTAGGCCCAACTCAAGCTACTTACACTACACGAAATTTGGTGGTTTTTCATGCATATTTCTTTAATGATTAGGTTTTCTGTGCAATGTTATAGAGAAAAAGAGCCAAACTTTTTTTTCCATGAAAGCATGGGTCCGTGGCCTCTGCTTAGGGCCTTCGGTTGGTCCTAAGTTCGGCCCCAGTTAAAAACCTCTCCAAACCCTTAAAATAAGCCCATAATTTGGAAAAGACCTAGAACACTTAGGAGAGGCCTCTGACCCACACTTCCAAGAACGAAAAAGTTTGCCTCGGTTTTCTCTACAACACTGCACAAAAAACCTCACTACATTTCACCGCATTTCATTACACTTCACTACACTTCGTTACACTTCACTGCTACTCTTCACTACAGTTCGCTGCACTTTACTACACTATACTACAATTCGCTACATTTCACTACAATACACTTCACTACAGTTCACTACACTTCGTTACACTTCACTGCTACTCTTCACTATAGTTCGCTACGCTTTACTGAATATCGCTACATTTCACTACACTATAGTTCAGTGCACTTCACTGCAGTTCACTAACCTACACTTTACACAGCTCGCTACACTTCAATACAGTTCACTACTCTACACTTCAGTATACTTACTTCACTATAGGTGATTACACTGTACTTCACTACAGTTCGCTACACGTCACTGCATTTCACTGCACGTTACCGCAGTTCTCTACTCTTCAGTCCAATTTGCAACACTTTGATGCCGTTCTCTACATTTCACTGCAATATGCTACACTTCAGTACTGTTCGTTACACTTCATTTCACTGCAGATTGCTACGCATTGCCATAGTCTGATCCATTTCCTACAATTTACGACAATCTACTACACTTTATTTACCTAAAACTTTTGTTCCTTTTCTAATCCTCTTATATCCGTTTCACTATTGCAAAATTTGTCGACTTACAATTGCGATTTTGTATGTTTCTGTTTCATGAGGAGAATCCGATTTCGAAAAAACTGTTAAAAAAGGTTATATACAGGAATGTTAAATGTTTCAAGCACCTACTCCGATAATAATAACAAATATAGGAGGAAGTAATTAATTCAGAAATCCAATGAATTTAATTTTGCACGGGAAACGGTCGAGATTGGGCACATTTCAGAGAGTCTGCGCTGATATACACATTGTTCCTGCAAGACATAGGTGTACTGATGAAATCACATACTTTGTTTGGTATGTGAGGGCGTGATACGCCGAAATCAGCATGTTTTGTTTTGTTTCGTTAGATTGTCTTTCCTTAAACGATTTCAGAGAAGGCATTTCTTTCAAATTTTGCAAATGGATTCCAAAGGTTCACCAACAAATTTAACGGACACCAGGCCCGGACTGGCCATACTGGGCGATCGGGCGATGCCCGAAGCGCCCCACGGTCTTGGCGCCCCACACACAGTCAAGCGCCCTTCTAAAAAAATGTGTTATAAATTCGCAACCAACGTCAATTCTTGAATTTTGACGAATATTCAAATATTGCAAGAGATGTTACTTGTGTCATTGATAAACTAGATGAATTTCTTCCTTGCCGATACATTTCATTACAGCCCGCAAATGAAGAAAAAACCAATGTCTATGCTCTAATTTTAAAAATTTTCAAAAATTCAGTTATTGTATTAATAATCTTACATACAGAGATTTTCAGCTTAAAAATTTCGCTGAAATTAGACGTTAATATATGCGAAGTGAAATACGAAAATGGAATGTAAAGAGACCAAAACTAAAAATTTATGAAGAACGTTCAAAAAATTTAGCTCGCGTCTTTGCAGAAATTGTATTCAGCCTAATAATCAAATCTATGGCGCTTAAAAAATGTAACTGTGTAATGTCTAACTAAAACGGAGTTATGATAAAAGACTGTCACAACGTCAAATTTAAAGAAAAATTTAAATGAAGTACTCGAATGATTTACATTCTTAAAATTATGAAAGCTCGAAATGACTATTTTTTTGGGTGATCACATGCACCTTTTAATACGCACTTCGGGTGTGTGCCCGATACTTGCGCCTTTAATCTCAATTTCGGCGCCTTTTAGTCTCATCGCCCGATGCGCCTTTTGGTAGCCAGTCCGGCCCTGACGGACACGGTTCGTGACGAACATTCTTTTCTGATTTCGAACAGTGACAGGATTTGCTAAGGCATTAAAAAGGGCATATGTTTAACTGATCACCAAGAAATTCATTTTTGATCACCAGGAAATTCAATTTTGATCACCAGAAAATTCAATTTTGATCACCAGAAAAATAAAACACTCTTTTTTAGGGCCGGGGGTGTGTCCGACCGTTTCGTAAAAGGAGGAATGTATCTTTAAAGCGGCTAACTCAGCGTTGGTGTAACTAATTTTGCCCCTAATTAAGTTTTATTTTGTATTGGTGATCAAAATTGTATTTTCAGGTGATCAAAAATTATTTTTGGGTGATCGATTATAATACTACCCATTAAAAAGTGGTGTCCGCTCACCTCTGCTTAAGGCAGAAATCATTAAAAAGGGTTTTAATGACCTGGAACATCATTTTGTGAAATACTTTTGAAGGACTTTATTGAGGAAAATCTATTTAAAGAGAATGAAGAGAGCCTCTGTGAATGTTACCCCAAAATTTTGTTCGAATGCATGTGACTGTATCTGTAATGATTACAAACCTATTCAAATGTACCAAACATAGTTCACAGTCCATTTGATGTGATTTTGGTGGTGTTGTAGAGGTAATAGCAGAGATTTACGCAGGAAATTTGTTTGAGAACTATTCGCTTATTACATTGAAATTATTGTCTTAGACATTTTTTCTTACTGTAAAATAGGCCCTACCCCCGCCTTGACTGTATATTCATATGCTCAGTAAGGAACTGGTTAGCTCAATCGTAGCGAATTTGCTTTCTACCAAGAAAACCCGGGTTCGAACCCGGTCAAACACTGCATTACATTTTTTTAATATATAGCACAAAAGAAACGTTCCGAAGCAAGTTGAGCACCTAGGCCGTCCTTGCGACCTGTAAAACCTTGAGTCTTTACAACTACAAGAAATGCTCAAATAACGCCTTATCGCTGCATTTTGTAAAAGGATAAATTCGTTAGGACAAACCAAAATCGATTACTTTTCGTAAAAAAATAAATTCGCCTCTAGGTTAAAATAACTCCGAACAAATTAACACCGGACGTAATAACCTCAAATTCCCGAACAACATAACCCTAACAAATTTAAAATCAAATAGAAGGCGGAAGTATAATTTTTTTCGTATAAGGTATAAACGGACGAAGCCCGGTAACCGTGCTAGTTAAAGGAATATTCTCGAAAAACCCACAAATATCGTGAAAAGTCGCGAAGAGTGAGTTTGGCCCGTACTAAGGACAGTATAACCCGAACCGCTCGACATATTTTCACTAATTTAATTTTCGTGAATTTCTGATGCCACATCTTTCATTGAAAACGTTGAAGAGCGAAAGGGTCTAAAAAGTACATTTTGCTTAGCTGCTCATTGACGTTTAAAACGTCATTTTGACAGTTGAAATAGTCCGTCTTTTGTTTCTAACAAACTCACTTGCACAGGTTTGCAATGCAATGCTACATGTTAAAAGGCTTTTTGAGAGAACGACTTGTTTTAAAATGTAAGTGACCCTTTTTAAATGTTAAAACGTGTATCCTCACAAATTATTCATCGTTTATAATGTTGAGTATGCTGACCAAGCCATCAAAGCAAACATAACCATTTAAGATCGAATCAGGCAAGCTTTGAATAGATTTATGAAATTCACATTAAATAATCACCGAGCCACCTTAAAATCCATACAATAAACCGAAGATTATGTACAAAACCTAATTTCCGAGTGATTGTTCTGATTTCGTACCATTAGGAATCGATACAATCTACTTTGATATTTTACATAACGAAGAGGAGTGGTCTTAATAGTGAAAACAAAATAAACACCAATTATGCATGATAAAACGAAGAGCAACTCCATACGGTTGATGTTGCAAAATGTGCAAAGTTTACATTGCAATCCATTTTATTCAGTTATATTCAAAGCATAACTTTACAATCAAACGTGCCATGACGTTAACCATCAGCATATCTGAAATACATATAAACTGTGCCAAATCAAAAAGTTCGATTCGCGTGCATTTTATATTTTCATATTACACACACAGGGGTGTACGTCAGCAGTGCTGTTTTGCTATCCCTATTCGTAGAATGTTTGAAGTACTGTGATAATCCAGCTATTGCCAGAAGCTTTTTTTTTAAAAAAAAGTTTTCTGCATAATGTTTCATCTTCGAGGTCTGTGTTATCTCGAAAAATTATGCTAGGTTTTAGCTACACGATTCGCATATTATAACAAATGAAAAAGTAGGGTAAATGCACCAGTTACCGGTCATGTAGTAGTGTCCGGCCAGCACCAGTAACCGGCCATATTTCAATGCGAAATGTGGTCAGTCACTAGTGAAACTATGGTTTGGCCGGAGACTACTCTACAGAAGGCAGTTGATACGGTTTCGCATGATCTACTACTGAAGAAAGAAAGAAAGAAAGACATTGAAATGGGCCTTGATCTCTTAAGTTCGATAGGATCATATCTTCTCTCTCGCTCTCAGCATGTGAAACTTCTGGGCCATGTCTCAGCGCCGTTTCCCTCAGGTGTTTCACAAGGGAATAATCTGGGCCCCCTACTATCCATTCTCTTCATGGATGGCATTATCAACAGTTTCAAGGCAATGAAACTTTTATATGCCGAAGATCTTAAGTTGCTGTGTGAAGTTAAGTCGTTGTCTGATGCTATCCAATTGCAGTCCGACTTAGATGCTCTATCATATTGGTGCAGTACAAATCATCTGAGCCTAAACCTCGAGAAGTGTACAGTTATGACCTTCTTTAGAAGACGATCCCCGATTCATTTCCAATGTACGTTGAATGGAGCCTTCTTGAAACGTGTGAAGGAAGTTATAGATCTAGGTGTTTTACTTGACGAACAATTGACATTTAATCGTCATATCGACTTCATCACGTCTAAAGCGTACTTCATGCTCGGTTTCGTCAAAAGAATTTGTAAGCCATTTACCAACATCCATGCTCTCAAGAGAGTGTATTTCCTCACTTTAGGTCTCATCTTGAGTACGCGCTAGTCGTATGGAATCCTCACGAGCTAGTTTACGTAAACATGATTAAGGAGGTCAGTTCGTAGAGGCGGTAATTATCGCCTACCTCCATATTTGGAGCATTGCGGCACTTTGAATATTGAACCCTTGTGGCGTAGGAGGATCTCTTTGAGTATTATGTTTGTTTTTGATCTCCTCCGTAAGCGCCTTGACGCCCCAATTCTGATGTCAAGGGTAATTAGTTTATTGTTATTCGTAATATCTTTTTTTTCTGTGTTCTTCATATTTACTAGAGCCAGGTAGCTATTTATAGCGGTTGGCTTAAATATTAAATAAATAAATAACTGTTGCATTTACACTATACAAAGCACAAGATATTAAACGTGTGCATAAAACAATGTTGTAGAATAATACCTTTATTAGTATAAAGCCTTAGTTTCACTAAAAGGTAAAGATACACCCCTTAGTGTAAAGCTCCGGGCCGTGACGCAAGTCTTGCATGATCACGGCACGGAATTATTTGTACTCACCGCAGTGCTTCCCTAGGGCGTTAAATAATACATTAATTGTTGGTATCAAACTTTGTTTCGTTGATTTGCAGCTTTGGTAAATAAAATAGCATGTGCATCTGCAGGAAAATTTATTTATCTATTCGGTGGAGTACATCCCTAACCTTCGGCTCGGGATGTAAACCTTCCCCTCGAAGATAAAAAAATTTGCTCGCAGGTTCATTATCTACTAATAAAACTTGATTGAGGTTACTTACTATAAAACTTATAGGTCAAGGCCTTCGTCTAATATTCATAATTGGGACAAGAACACGTGAGAGTGTATTGGTTGTGACGGAAAGTATCTTCCCATCACTTGGGACGAGAAGCATCTTTATGCGGTATGTGTACCAAAGTTATTACGTTGGGAGGGTCCGGCATTCGTTGCGCACTTTTTCATCAAAAATTTTTTGCGTTTCGAAGCTGTAAGCGTCATCCAAATTGATATCAGTGTAAAATCTTACTTTAGGGGGTTGGTGGCGGAAGTGATGGGGGGAACTGTGGGTGTTAGGGGTCAACCCTTAATAGGTGGCGCTGACATCAGGTTTAGTAGTGGGAGCCGTTTGAAGTTATGGACTAGTAGTACATGACAAAAAATGCATTCTTGGGGGGTTGAAGAGCACAAATACATCCCTGCAATTGGTTAAAAGTGGATTTTAGCGCTTTAACTGTGGAAATGTTATGGAATTCGAAATTAAATTTTTACGCTGTGATTGTGAAGTAATGATGTAAACTTGTAATTAGACATTGGACTTTAGCGCTCTAATTATGCAAATATAAAGTATGAATGAAATAATTTCGAATTTGAGCGCTTTAGTTTTGTAAAAATTTGCTAAATATGGAATTACCCAGGATACGCCACGAGGAGGCTGCTTACGTGTATCCCATTGGCCCTGAAAAGGGCTGTTTACCTTACCGAGCGGGGACCCCTTTTACGTTGCGAATAAATTACACTCGTGTACGGCGAGCGAACGTACAATATCGCTACACTTACTTCAATGATCTAATAAATGTTGCAGAAAGACGAAGTTGCGCATACTGATTCGATACCACGCTGAAAAAAGTTACATATCTTGATGGACATATTAAACCCCAGTGATAGCCATTGAAGAAGAAAACATTTATTAAGCAAATAAAGAAACTGCCCTCGTAACAAAGGTTGCACTAATACACAGTATATCCATCTATCTTTAAAGACAATCGTTATACAAACATAAAGCCGAATTTAAATTCATTGTCGTAACGCAATTTAGTTATAAATATGTTGATTAATTATGTGAATTGTCTTAACTAAAATCAGCTCTGAGAGCTCTTTTAACTTAGCTTTGTCTAAAATGCACCATTCTGAGGTGGTTTGGAGTCAATAAATACTTCGGGAGTGACGAACCGAGAGGTCCCCGCTTGGTATGGTAAACGACCCTTTTCAGGGACAATGGGATACACGTAAGCAGCCTCCTCGTGGCGTATCCTGAGTAAGTCCATATTTAGCGGATGCTTAGAAAATTAAAGCGCTGAAATTCGAAATTGTTTCATTCATACTTAGAGGAGGGTTGACCCTTAACACCCACACGTCCCCCCACCCCTTCCGCCACCAACCCCCTAAAGTAAAATTTTACCGATATTAGTTGTTTTGAAAGAAGGGACGAGGACTTGCGTCACATTTCCCTTTTAAAAAGGTGTTTTTGTTGTGATATCAGTTCTTTTCGAAGTAGGAAAATTGTTTTTGATGAATTATATATAGAATTTTTTTCGATCCGCCGCCGCCGAACCGAAGCGCGACGGCTGGTTCTTTCATGGGCGAAAATGATACCCTCAACTTACTCTTAAACTAGACCGGTTCGCACCTTTTTTAAAAATCTTAAATGGCGTAGAATGGTAGAAAAGTAATCGAGCCGAAAAAGTCGTTTTTGATACAATTGCCAATGGAAACCAGTAACTAACTAACTAACGTAGGATTTATTCATTAACTTTGGCTTCTATTAAAATACACTTTTTGTCGAGCTTTGTGCATAAGAGCATAGGAAATGGTCATTTTCTAAAAGTCATATCTCCGGATCCAACGAACCGATTTTAATGAGTGAGAGAATCCGGGAGGTATATTTTTCGGGGGGTACGTCTCAAGGGGTGTAGTCAAAATCTAGCGGTATATATTGTTTCGCAGTCTACGAAAAACATTTTTCTTAATTTTTTCTTCGTATGTGGACTTGCGTCACGGGCGCATTCCTACCGCGCGCCCATGATGTGGAAAACTCATACCAGAAAAATACCAAAACATTTTCTATTCTCAGA
Source organism: Pseudolycoriella hygida (assembly GCA_029228625.1). Taxonomy (NCBI): domain Eukaryota; kingdom Metazoa; phylum Arthropoda; class Insecta; order Diptera; family Sciaridae; genus Pseudolycoriella; species Pseudolycoriella hygida. Next base: position 157,193,070 of record CM055403.1, on the reverse strand, counting down.
TACAACTGCTTACAACTGCATTTCGTCTATTCAGAAAAAATACTAAATCAATTTCTCTTATAATTCGCTATATCATAACAACCTCTTACAATGCGCTTATCGATCATAATCAGTGGTAAGTTTTCATGCGTAACTTCAGATATATCACACAATGATGACACATTTCCCATATTCTGTAGATGCAACCCACCAACAAATCACATAAAAAAATCCTCCAGTTATAATTACAGCCTGCAACATTGATTGTGCAAACTATCAAATTTTGACTGCTTTACGCAGTTTACTATGATAACATTTAAATTTATGAATTCATAAACAATCTGAGTTCCACTTTAAAATTAGTAATTATTAAATAAAATTCAATGATTCGGCATATCTGTCATATTTATTTGCGACATGCTGGATATGTGGCATACATTCGCTACTACTCCAATATATCTACCAAATTCCCTTCAGTTTTTCTACCAATTGGCTTCCATTCAAAATGAAGTATTACAACTGCATTGTCACCCGCAATCTCCCCATTTATAATAGAGTATAGAGTGAACTTTATATGAAATGAACAAACACGAAACAACTTAATTTTGAACAATATCATGTAATAAATGCTATTGCAACGAAATTCTTCAGAACGTCAATAGGATTACATAACGAATGTACGGTAACATAGTATCTAATGGAGCAAATTGATTTCAGTTTGGTGAATTATGACGTCCAACATATCCGTAACATTGGAGTTATTGCTATTCAACAACGTGAGTTAGAAATAAAATATAAATGTGATCTGCTTTATAGAGATGTTCGATGGGTACAGAATCGAGACTGCGAAAAGTCATTGCAGCTAATGTGTCGGCTTTTCGCAATTCCTTGAATTTACAAAAAAAAAAATGTTTTTGGGTATGTCTTAGTTATATTGGTGTTTGCTGTTGTATAAGGCCTAATTCAACAGCAATAATATAATTCAATGAAAGTTTGTGAATGAGTTCGTAATCGATCAAAAATTGAGTCCACCTCGAGCTTGATATTCTCAAATCGATAACGAAAATCCATGTCTTCGAAACTAATTGAAAGATTTTGGTCGGTTAAACGGTTAAACGGCAGCTCACCACAAAGAACTCGCTTTCTCGTGCGTCATTTCGGTGTCGCATTAGGTCATTTTTCACACTAGTGCTTTTTTACGTACTAGTGCGATAATTTTTTTCGCACCAGTGCGTAAAAGCTGTTTTTACGCACTTGTGCGAAAAAAAAATTAAATTTCCATAAATTTTCGCAAGTGGAAACAAGCAGGGAAAAGTATCGTTTTTGTCGGTGAATTGCAAAAAACGTTGTTTGATACACGTTACGTATGCTGGTAGTCTAACGCACACGATGTGTTGCCGGCAGTCTCACATCTAGTGCGTTAAACTACCTTCATACGTAACTTGTATCGAAAACTACTATTGTTGTCTTCCGGCCAGAAAACACAACATTCCCGGATCGGTAAAATTCAGTTTTTCGTATTTTCTGGCCGCAAAACAGCAAAATACATTACTGTCTAGCTGGGAAATTTCTTGTTTTGACGTGTGGAATGTAATCCTCGCCCTCGGCTCGAAATACAACTTTCCCACACGCTCAACAAGAAACACCAAAGCGAGACAGTAATATACTATTGTGAAGAACGTAATACAGTCATGGCAAAATGAATATGCGCAGAAGTACAAAACTCATAATCATTTTGCCATGACCGTAAATGAATTCCGTTTTTTTTTTTTAATTTTGACATTTCCAACCGGTACCAACGTCTCGTGTAGCCAATGGTCACCTGAAACAAGAACGATTAGTGGAAACTAGTCGGATAAACTAGCTGTTTTTGTGCAAGTCGACTTGATTTAGAGTTTCATCTGAGAGTCGTGAGACCCGAGTTTACTAATCAGCTTCTGATTAAAGTGAGAACCAAAGGTTCAGTATAAATATTTCTCTATGAAATAACGTCCAAAACCAAAAATGTAGAGAAAAAGAAAAACGAGCAATTTATGATGACAGGCGAAAAGATTAAGATTGTCGTTCAACTTTTAAAAAATCTTACAACAGAAATAATTAAAATTGTTTCCTCTACACCTAAAACGTGGACTACATTTCAACTAAGGGATTACATCCCTCTATATTAACTACATTTTAATTTTTCAGAGAAATAGTTGCGAACTTCAGAGAGACTTATACTATTCGTTTCCACATATTTTATTGGAAGGAAGTTTTTGAAATACATTTTTCACAGAGAAATGTAGCAGTCTTGGCGCTCTGTTGAATTGTTTTCGGTACCTCTTCGACTAGTTTCCCATAGTCCCTGGTGGCTTGAGCTCAATATTTTCAAAGCTTTTTTAATGTTCTTTTCTCCCCTCACTCCCTAGCAGCAGACGTTCGTTATGAATGTCCCCTTAATAAATGTTTAGGAAAGTTGCACTAGCAGAAATGATATTTTTTAAGAGACGTGATCACAATTCACAATGTACAAACTTTATAAACAGACGCCAAGGCCGTATCAGTATGTTAGTTGAAAATATCTTGGAAACACTCATTGAAAGAGAACGAGAATGTAACGACACTTCAGATATTTAATCATTTCGTGATTCTCCCATTCAAGTTTTGAGGCGCACTTACGATTTTGGCGAATAGTCAGAAGATATGAAAATGGCTATTTGCCGGCGCCGCGCCGACGAATAGTCAGAAGATATGAAAATGGCTATTCGCCGGCGCCGGCGAATAGTCAGAAGGTATGATAATGGCTATTCTCCGGCGCCACCGAATAGCAGCCACATTTGAAAATGTTGTCTGGCCTGAACTCGTTTATTTCATGATTAGTGCTATTAGCCACTTTCATATATTTTGTCACTAATTTCGTTATTCACCTAAGTTTCGTGGCATTTCGTAAAATGAATAATTCTCCTAGGTCTTCCTGACGTTTTCTTAAAGCTCAAGTTCACTAGTTTTCTTAGCGACCTAGTTTTCGGAACAATTCGTGAAAGGACAAATTCGCTAGGTTTTCGTGAATATTTCCTCAAAGCGCAAGTTCCTAGTTTTGTTACCCGCCTAGTTTTCGAGGCAATTCGTAAAAGGAAAAATAGAGCGCGAGTTCATTAGTTTCGTTAGAGACCTATATTTTGGGACAATCCGTAAAAGGCCGAATTCCATATGTTTGGTTAAAGTGCAAAGTCCCTAGTTTCGTTACCCACCTAGGTTTCGTGGCTTTTCGTAGAAGGAAAAATTCATAGGCCTTCGTGACGTTTGAAGTTTCCTCAAAGCGCAAGTTTATTAGTTTCTTTATCGACGTAGTTTTCGGGACAATTCGTAAAAGGACAAACTAGGTTTCCATAATGTTTACTTAAAGCGCAAAGTCCCTAGTTTTGTTACCCACCTAGGTTTCCCGAATTTCGTAAAAGGACAAATTCCCTAGGCCTTCGTGACGTTTCCTGAAATCGCAAGTTCACTAGTTTCGTATTTTCGTTACAAAATCACATGATTTTTGGCCGTTATTTCACTTGTCACCAAGTTTCTTATCGATTTCAAGATTTTAACAATATTTTTAGTGTTTTTTCTTGTGACGTTTCATAAAAGGATACCTCCTCCTCCAGTTTCGTTACCTAAGAGTATCGTAACATTTTGTGAAGTGCGCCGGCGAATAGCCATTTTCATATCTTCCGACTATTCGCTGGCGCCAGCGAATAGGCAGTTCCATATCTTCTGACTATTCGCCGGCGCCGGCGAATAGTCACTTCATTTTAGAAAATACAGTGAAGACTTTAATATCACCTTATAATGAGTCACATACTCAAAACACGAGTTTTTTTTTTAATTTATGGTATCTATAAACTATTTTTTTCTTATAACGAATTCAGCTCGATGGCTGTTTGCTTGTTTTTCTTCGTTTTAATCAGTCTGAACTTGAACTAAATTTTTTTCTGTAATCTAATATTTGGAGTCACATTTGAATGAAATTAGATCGTGATAAAACCCTCAAATGGTAACTCTCAATTCTCAACAAAATTCTTCGTGTCTGCTGAAGGCCCAGCGTTCGTCAGGGTTGTTGTCTCTCTCCTCTTCTATTCATATTTTCATGGACAAAATCATCAAGCAGACCAATTTGCAGGGGAAAGTGGAATTGGAGGAAGTAAGCATGAGAATCGTGGTCTGGATGACTTAACTCTGTTAGCGGATAATGTCAATGATTTGCAGAAGGGGATTGACTGCCTGAATGTTGCATGTGAGGAGTACGGGATGAAGATAAGTGTAAGCACAACAAAGGTTTATAGACTCAATTAAATCAGCTTTGGAAGCTGAGGGACTTTCTCTGTGTGAACAAACCGTCTTCTTGGCCCAGGATAGGAGGGTATGGAGTAGGGTGCTCCATGACCACCGGGCGTTAAGACCTCATATCGAAAGGTATGAACGGTCTATAAAGTTTAATGATGATGAGAAGTAATATTTTCTTACCGCTCGCTGGTCTAATTCACGCGCAGAGGCAAAAACACCCTCTGAACTGTTGTAAACTTTTTCGGACAGTTTATAACAGTTCGAAGAATGTTTTTGCATCATAGCTTTCTTAACTTCCAAGTGTCCCCCCCCCCCCCCCACTGTTTATTTCAAATAACGTCTTTTTTAGACATGGATACATCATTTTAAGAATCAACTGACGGCAACCCTAAAGTCAATACTGATGGGTTCTCGTTAATTCGTATATTGCTTGTGGTTATTTACTCGTATAGGTTTTTAATCACGCACATAATAACAATTTTCAATTCATAAAGTCGTTAGATAACAATTACTGCCATGAAATTCTTTGGAAAGGTTCGAAGAGGCATCGGGAGTTCCAATTAATGGGAACTGTGGACTGCAAACGGTTTCGTTGCATTCCAATTGATTTTCTTTGATCACAATTGAAGCCAGGGTATCGTTGGGAAAGGTTCGATCATGACATCGGGACGTCCACTTTGTTGGAGCCATGACTAACATTTGTACTAACACATAACCAAAGACCCGTACGTATCAGAATAGATGTGGCAAACAGAATACATGTGGCAAACAGAATACATGTGGCAAAGAGACTCGAACGTATCTAAATATACAAATAAGCAAACAATCCAACGTTTTCTGTTCTTCTATAACTGTAACAATTTCAAAGATCCATAGAAATTACCCAAGGTAATGTCAAAGGCCCTACCGAAGTACGTCTCAGACCATTCAAATCTAGAAAAGCTTATATCCAAGGACTAACTCGTTTTTCCCTAAAACCCAAAAAAACATGTCATCTAAAATTTTATTGTCTACAACTTTGTCCTTGGAAGCAACTTTCTACCTCTCATAGTTCTGGAGATCTGGGTCATCCTGCCCAATTATGGAAGTGGCCATATACCAGGATTGTGTCACATTTCCCCAAAACCCTGAAACAAGTGTTCGCTTAAATTTAATTCTCTATAACTTCGCCTATGGAACCAACTTTCTAACTCTCATAGTTCTGGAGATCTGGGTCATCCTGCCCAATTATGGAAGTGGCCATATACAAGGATTGTGTCACATTTTCTCAAAACCCTGAAACACGTGTTCGCTTAAATTCAATTCTCTATAACTTCGCCTTTGGAACCAACTTTCTAACTCTCATAGTTCTGGAAATCTGTGTAATCCTGCCCAATTATGGAAGTGGCCATATACCAGGATTGAGCCATATTTCCCCAAAACCCTGA
>CM055403.1:157150036-157186856 GCA_029228625.1 Pseudolycoriella hygida | reverse complement strand
ATCTCTAGACGATAATAGATGCATCCCCCCACTCCCACCTCGATCTACCCCATGTTACAATAAAATTGTTTGTAGTAAACGTATAGGACCTCTTGTACTTCGTACGGGTCCAATCACGCAAAATCAATTGAATATGTTCGTGATACTCGCCGGGATATCCATTGGATAAATTAGACGGCTTAATGATGATTTTGTAATCGTCCATCCCTCGATGTAACCGATGTGCGCGCTCGTCATCATCATCCGCTGGATACGTGTGCAACACTGTGTGCTTTCTACATTTCTTTCATTTTGTGTCATTTTCTTTGTGTTGCTTGTATTAAGGCGAAAACAGACTACCGTCTAGTGTCAACGCAGAATATATATTCTGCGAAATTTAACGAAAGAGAAAATAGAGTCTATTTTCTCTCAATACAAGTGGACAAAATCGAAGAATACTGAATTTTTAGTATTTTCATCGATTCAACTGTCACTTGTGTCTTATCATTATTGACGCCTGAATGTTTGCGTGTACATTGTGCAATAAAAAAGGTGAAATTATAAAAGAATTTTTGTTTAATTTGTTTATTGTAATTTGTTTATTGTAAAATAGTGAATAGTGAACTGTGTACATGTTCGTCATAATCTATGATCTTACCAGAAGCCAAATACTTTAAGGTTATAGCGAGTCGTTTCTCCGGGGGAATTGACTGCCAAACTTAGTATTTTGTTTTCGTATCAATGGTTCAACCATCGCTAACAGTTCATTGAATATAGAGGGTGTCAGTCTTAGTACGTCTGTATCGTTCTTTATCGGTCTTTTTCCATTCATCAAATACTTTCTCGTTACCACAAACCACTAGACTCAGTGCCAAACTTTAATAGCCATGGATTTTTTCAACGTTTCTTTAACTTTAGTTACTTTTTTGGAACTTGTGCGATCACATAGGCAATTTCTAACAAGCATATTAGAAACTGATCTCTTCAGTTTTATAAAAACATTTTAATGTTGTGACATTAGTTGTATATTTCGTAAAATAGTAAAACACATTTAGCAATTCCATCGATAGGTATCGTTATATTCTACAGTCAAAAAAAATGTGAATACAACGAAACGAGATGGTAGTCTGTTTTCGCCTTTATAGGTTATGTTGATGTGCGATTTTTTCGGCGACGAAAAAAGCATGACACCATCGGTCCAATCACCAAAACTTCAGTTGATTGATAATCCACAAGTGGTATTGTTTTAACCGGACTATGGATTGTGATACATTCAAGGTACGAATCAACAAGAATCCATCCGCATTTTCTAGCAACAGACCTGCTAGAGAAGGAAAATGTGAGATGCAGACGCGATAGGCGTTTTTTCTTGTTGAAAACATAGACCCAGAGAATGAGAAAAGTAAATGCCGACCTAAGCGCGAGGAACACACTCTTCTTCTCAAACACTCAACATCCGATTCTCAACATCCAATTCTATAAACTTTGTGTAGATTGAGTCACATGGAATGGTTGTGGATCTAACGTCTCTTTGACCGCTTTTGAAACAATAACGAACTTCATCCTTCCATTCAATAGTAAAAACTGACTTGGAAATAGTAAAGCAAAAAATTTTTTGTTCATAACAAAACTGTATGCCCCTTTTACACGTACTGTCGTAAAAAAGAAGAAAATAGACAAGGCTGAAGGTTTGATAACCAGATGATTTATGCCAATCAATCAAGCAAAACATCAATAATTCGAAATTGCAATCATGCGTAATACGTAGCAGCGAGTCGAATTTTTAAGTAGAACATAAACAACTAACCGAACTGCTTCGTATGTATAATTTGGTGTAAAGCTAAGCATATGTAACGAAATATAGATAACGGCACAAGTATGAATTTATATTAACTCTGCGGTAAGATAAATTTTGTAAAGGAAGTGATTAAATGTAGGCGTTAATTATATCCACAACTTCTCTTATTTGATTAACGCATTGTGAGCACGGAAATGTATTCTAAAGATTCTGATTAAAGACATAAAAAACTACAAATCCCGTCATAAGCACGCGAGACAGATCAAAAAAACTGCTTGTGCAGACGTAAATCCATTTTTCTGAATTTACAGAAACAGTTTATGGATTGCTTCGAGCAAAGGTAAAAGCGTTATTTTACAATAAAAGAAAGCGTTGATGTGATAAGAAAGGAGGCCACTAATAATACGTTTTCATAAAGAAAAAAAAATGTTTTTGTTATAGGTCATAAAACTACAGCAGGTCCTTTATGAGTAATAATTTAAATTCTGATTTCTTTTTATCGTTTTATTTTATAGTGGCACCTGTATGTATTTAATGAGCGAACATTACTTTGCTATTTGAATACATAACATTACTGATTTGCACCATTAAACTTCACTTCACAACTCCACGATTTTGCCAAATTTAATGATATGTTTAGAGAAAATATCGTTTGCTATTCAAATAAATTGCTTTTCATGTCAAAGAGAGAACTAAGTGAATGTGGGCTCCTTCTATATTTACATTCGGAATGATATGTAAATGAAGAAACCGAAATGTATTCGTTGGGAGGGAAATATAGAAGAATGAAAAAGGATGCGGAAAGTAAAAGGAAATCGATAAATTTTGGGTTGACCCAGACACAAAGTTAACAAAATAGCAAAAGAATTTTCAAAGATTTACCGGACCGGTAAATAGATGTAAAAATTGCGAAAGGAAATTGGTAAGTAATCTTAGTCAAAAAAAAGTACATCTGACTTAATGGGTGTGGCAACATCCGTATAGTTAAATCATTTGAAAATTCGAAAAAGTGAGTAACTGCGTAGAAAAAAGAATGAGGACATAACCAGCACAAATTTGTCTAAAGCCACGACATCCAAAACATTGCTTTCCTTGACAAGCATTAAAGTATGAAGCACCATCCGCTCTTAAAATTCTGACGTAGAACCATGATGACTTGATCCTAATGGCGGACTAATCCAACAAATTAACATAAATTTCTTTATGTGAAATCATAATCTAGTATGCACTGTAACAATTCACAGTTCAATCCATTTTGTATGGAAGTGATAGTTGGGTAAACAGTGGATATATCCTCCATGACTTGGAGGTTTTTGAGGACAGAGATCATGACCATTTGCGTATCTATCATTGCTTCAACCGCTCAACTCCCATGCACAAGGAATTGTGATAACGCCCAATTAGCACAATTTCACTAGATACGATGAATTTGATGACTACTGTTGTATACACTGTCTTGTGTCGGTACCGACATCCCCCGACTCTTCTGCGTTTCCTCCAACCTAATTGCCTAAGGGGCGCAGTCGCCCAAATTGGATTCGTGTGTCCGTTTTCCTGTATCCCACAACCCGAGAGCTTTAGCGCCACTAGGCACTCCAATCAAAGTTGGGGCCAAGTGTCGATGCTGTACACTTAAGATCTCCCCAACCCTGCGATACCGACTTTACCCTCAGTGAGGCCTTCCGCAGTTAAGCTCCCAACCTAACCACTTCTCTGGGAACTGCACAAATTTCCGTGGTATCGTTGGACCAGCTCAGGGACGAGTTCAGTGGTTAACGCACAGGACTTCCACCGAGAAGGCACGGGTTCAAGCCCTGGAACGGGGAATTTTTCCCTCAGAAATTGTAGACTGTACAACGTCCCTAAGTTCACCCAAGCTTCATAAATTGGGTAGTTACTGTGGAGTAACGAAAAAATTATCAGGATAAGAGAAAATCATTTGTGACGTCACACGCATTTGATGATTCTGTATACGCAACAAAAGTAAAATTCATGGAACCGCCATCTTTTTCTGAGGTCGTTAAAAAGAAAAGCGATCTCTTCATCATCGACATTGTCCCTCATAAGGAGCAAAAGGATGAAAATCTTTTGTTAACACCCGATCACTGCAAGCTCATTAAAGCTAGTTTCACAAAAGAACTATTTAAAAGCGAAAATATAGCCAATTTAGATTTCGAATTCACTGGCTACGACAACGGTCGTCTTCGAGTTGTTTGCGAAAATGAAATCTCTAAAAAGTGGATAATCGATACTTTGCCGATTCTCACCGACTTATGGAAGGATGCAAAACTGGTTCATGTCGAAGTTGGTGCTCCACCCAAGCTATTCAGAACCACGTTCGCCTTATCATATCCTTCTCCCGAACCAACTGTTCTCTTCGATGCAATTAAGCGCCAAAATAGCACAATCGATACTTCTCACTGGAGGGTGTATAATAGAAAAAGGGGCCAAAATGATAAGCAGAATTGGATAATCGGCATTGATGCGACCTCTGCTAATTCAATTAAGCTGCTCGGGAAACGTGTGAAATATGGCATGGACAAAATCCGCTTCACCATCGATATAAACGACTCTAATGGTTTGCCTAAATAAATTTTTCTCACTGTACCTCAATAAATTTTTAATTCTTTCAATGTTTGACTCAACTTTCCTATCTTCACTCCTTTTTTGTATCATCATCTTCTACGTACCCTACACATTCGGTGCAAAATCAGCTAACATTACTCAGAAGAGTTCTACTTACGATGACTCATCCTTCCTAAAATTATTATATTACTCAAAACCTATAAGTTACATTAAATACTTACCCAACGCATTTACTCTCAGTAAAAATCACAATCATCTAAAATGAAGAAGTCAAAAACATTTTTCTATCAAATTAATTTACACCATAGTATCTCTGCTTCCATCGAAGTCAATTCTCTATTCGACTCTGATGTTCAAAGTGTTATTCTCATTCAAGAACCATACGTTCCGACGGATAAAATTAGAAGAATTGACTTAAACAAATTCGATATTGTGTGCGACCTTTCATCATCACGTCCTAGAGCTTGTATTGCTACTTCGAAATCTTGTTCAGTCTTTCCGCTTCAACAATTTTGCTCCAGGGATTTAGCAGCTGCCTATCTCTTTCTCAATATTAATGGATCAACTACTCGTATTATCATCGCTTCTGCATACATGCCATCTGAGAACGATATTTTGCCTCCTTCTGCGGAAGTAGTTAATCTAGTCAATTTTAGCAAAAACTCCAATATTCCTCTACTTCTAGGCTGTGATGCTAACTCACACCATACGGTGTGGGGCAGCACAAATTGTAATCCCAAAGGTGAATCGCTCCTGGAATTTATTCTATCATCAAATCTTGTTGTGCTAAACAAAGGCAACGAACCAACCTTCATCAACAAATTGCGAAGCGAAGTCTTAGATATCACACTAACCTCCCTACATTTCGCTCACCTTATTAAGGATTGGAGAGTCACTGAACTAATATTAACGTCTGATCACAAATGCATCTCCTTTTATGTAGACACAAGCAACTACAAAAATTCTAAATTTAGAAACCCAGTCAACACTGATTGGGCAATGTTCTCAAAAGCTTTGGAACATTCGATCCCATCGCAAGCTGTTCCAATTAATTCCGAAGCTGAGCTTGATAGCGCTTCAGAAAAATTAAGCGAAGCTTTGAACAAAAGTTACCAAAGAGCGTGTCCCCTAAGACACACTAAAGGAGGCAGATCTGCAACGTTTTTTAATTCCAATCTTAAAAAACTGCGCCAAAACCTTCGTAAAGCTTTCAATAAAGCAAAATCGGGCAAACCTGCAGATATCGTGAAACGTAAATTAGCGCAATCAGAGTATAACGCAGCCCTCCGTAAGAGTGATAGGCTCAAAAAGCAGCAACTCTGCAACACCACATTAACGGCCAAGAGTGCTGCCAACGTGATGCGGTCTCTATCTAAGGACCCAATTTGTTCAATTGGTACACTAAAGTTACCGACAGGAAAGTTTACCGACTCTCCCGAAGAAACGCTTCAGCATTTACTTGAAACCCACTTCCCTGGGTGCAGCAGCTCACAATCTCTTAGTAACTTCCCCACTATTCCTCCACTTCCCATTTCTAGTAAAGGGGATAAGGCAATAGCATTGCAAATAGTATCTAGAGAGAAAATAAAATGGGCTATTGAATCTTTGTCGCCATTTAAATCTGCTGGAGAAGACGGCATATTCCCTGCATTGCTTCAAAACGGCGTCAACCACATTGTGGATCATCTTTTTCACATCTTTGTCGCTAGTCTGAGTCTTATCTATATTCCAATGTGCTGGAGAGGCGTAAGAGTCGTCTTCATTCCGAAATTAGGAAAAATTTCTTACCATCTAGCAAAATCTTTCAGACCTATCAGTTTGACCTCTTTCATAATAAAAACGCTTGAAAAACTTATAGATCGCTATCTCAGGGATGGAATCCTAAAATCGTTCACAATTCACCCCAGACAATATGCATATCAACCTAAGAAATCCGCAGAGACTGCCCTTCACCATCTGGTAAGCAAAATCGACAAAGCTTTTGAACAAAATTGCGAAGCACTAGGATGCTTCATTGACATCGATGGCGCTTTCAATAATGTCATTTTTATAGCGGTAGCCAAAGCTTGCAGATCTCACGGGATCGATGAGACTACGATTGGGTGGATCATTGCTATGCTTCGCACTAGAATTGTCTCCGCCTATCTTGGCCACACCAAGATCAGTGTCCTTGTTAGTAAAGGGTGTCCACAAGAAGGCATTTTACCGCCTCTTATATATTGTTTAGTGAAAGATAGCCTATTGACAATCCTAAACGATGCCGGTTATTACTCGCAAAGCTTTGCCGATGATTTAATGATCCTCATAGTAGGCTTATTCACTTCAACAATATGCGAAGTAATGCAGTCCGCTCTAAGACTGGTTGAAAACTGGTGCCATTCGCGTGAACAAACAGCCAATCCGGATAAAACAAAACTTATCCTATTTTCCAAGAAACGAACCACTCAAAATTTCACTAAGCCCATTTTCTTCGGAAAAAGAATCCCATTGTCTGACTCAGTCAAAGTTTTGGGTCTCACTATCGACGCAAAAGTCAACTTTTCGCTCCATTTTAGCAATATCCTGCAAAAAGCTACTGGAGCGTTGTGGCATTGCAGGAGAGCTTTCGGTCTCACCTGGGGACTCAGCCCAAAAGTGCTGAAATGGATATATACTGCCATCATTAGGCCTCGACTTAGTTACGCTGCTATTGTTTGGTGGCCGAGGTGTAACCTTTCCACATCTCAACTAAAACTAGCTAAATTACAAAGGCTTGCGCTCGTTGGCATAACGGGCGCTATGAGCTCTGCCCCAACAGCCGCGCTAGAAGCAATTCTTAATATTGAGCCATTGCACATCTTCATCCAAAGTGAAGCTCGGTCCGCTGCTCTCAGACTTAAACTCACCAATTCACTTATAATCAACCATAATAACCATTCGAGAATTTGGAAGAGCATGGTGCTGGCTTCTCCCGAATTTGAAATGCCCTGCGATTCTATTATTCCTGTTTACAGATTCGAAAAGTCATTTTCAGTTAGCCTCCCTCAACGTGATGCTTGGGCTAATAACTTAGCTATTCCACTAGACGACCGAATATCTTGCTTTACAGACGGCTCCTTTTCTTTTGGGAGCGCCGGGGCTGGATTTCACTCCCCAGAACTTAGCTTAGCTAAAAGTGTGTCCTTAGGTAAGTTCGTCACAGTTTTTCAATCGGAAATTACCGGAATTATTGCATGTGTCAACCAATTGATATCCGCTCTAGAAAATTTGCCGGTGAACCAATGTATCTTCATTTGCATCGACAGCCAGTCAGCAATCAAATCTGTAAATGGCTACAAATTCTCCTCATCATTAGTCTTAGAATGCAGAGATTTAATTCAGCTGCTATCCACTCATCGACGTGTAATACTAGTTTGGGTACCAAGTCATAGCGGTATCGCTGGTAACGATCAAGCCGACGATCTGGCAAAAATAGCTGCATCTTCTCCTTTCATAGGCCCTGAACCTAGTGTACCCGTGTCAGCCTCTACACTGTTTAGAATTATCAATCGCTGGAAAGCTGATACTTTCTTTAAGCATTGGGAAACTCTAAACTACGCGAGTCACGCCAAAAACTGCATCCGTATCAATGAAAAACATTCTAGGGAACTCCTGTCATTTTCCAGGAAAAACGTAAAAAGGGTCACTGACATTCTGACCGGTCACTGCTCCCTTAACAAGCATCTGTGCACCATCGGTTTTGCTAACAGTCCACTGTGTAGCCGCTGCGGTGACATCGAATCCGCCGAGCATCTTCTTTGCCATTGTCCCGCTTACATTATGGCTAGAGCGAAATGCTTTGGATCTTACATGATAAACCCGAAATCAATTAAGAATCACTCTCCTAAAACCGTGCTAAATTACTTGAACCGAATCAAATCTTATTAGGTCAGTGAATATCAACAGGGATATCCTCTAATTTTTGTGGGTATGCACAACAGGCCCATTGGTGGCTTAGGTGCAAGGATTTACTTTCGTTTTCCTACCCACTTTATCCTATCCTATCCTATACGCAACAATGGCCAACGAAGACTTGTTAATATGTCAAGCAAAGAAATCGATGGAGAAAATCGTTGTTGCTACTCCCACTAGTCAACCATAAATTGCGGTGTACTGGAAACACATCACTTTCGAAAAATATGGCGGGCACTGAACACGATGTGAATGATGATGGCCTTTCAATGGATCGCACAACATCATCACTTCGGCTCTATCTTCGGATATATCAAAATAACAACGCAAAAAATACAGTTCCTTAGAATGTATTGTAATAACATGAATGTATGTGATAGTGTTAGATATTAGATGTAAAGCCATACGATTAATAATAACCAGCTCAGGGAGCCATAGTGTCGCTACTGACCAATGCAGAGCAGAGCCTGTTAGACACCGTCCCAGTGGCGAGAGGAGAGAGTGGTTTGATAATCATACTACGAACGAAGATATTAGCCGTCTGCCCTTTTCACGTAGCGAAAATGTGTGATAACAGGCTGTCAACTAGGATCTTGTATACAGAAGTTCCAGGATATAGGTTGAAAGGCAGGCCAAAGAGGAGGTTTATAGATTCAATTAAATTGGATGGGGAATTTAGGGGCTCCCATTAGACGATCCAACCACTGTTTTTTCATATGAAAGTGTTCATGTCCATCCTGTTATCTCTTTCATACGTGCCATCGAAGAATGAGAGCGTCATAATGGGCTGCACACTATCATTCAAGGGGGAAACATCTCCGGAAAGTCGTGGGCCAGAACCGACAAATATCATATTGTATCCGGAAAATCATAAAGTCATCCGGAAAGTAAAAAAATCAGAAAAAGTCACGAAAAATAATTAAAATTACCGTCAGAACCGCGATAATCAAGTTATTATCAAACAGTCAGTCATATTTTTTTCAATTTTTCGAGCGTTTGAAGCTCGAAAATAATATACTTTGATGCCTCATTGACTATGAACGAACCGATAGCCTATAAAAAACAAGTGCAATATAAAAAGAGTTTTTACTTGACACAAACCCAAGAAACTAAGTGTTTCATGCGAAAGGTTAATTCACTCAAAGGTCGTCATGCAATTTGATGGCATTTAACGAAATTTATGAACCTTAGAGTTCATGAGAAATGGTATGTTAAGGTCGGTTTGTAAATATTTGTTTTGGCAAGTGCGACGATTGCGAAACGAGCCGAAGGCGAGCAGAACAAGCATTCACAAACAGTCACGTAACATAATCAACATGCTAGTGTTCGGTGAGCTTTTTTTCCTGCCGCAGACAGTGAGGTAAAGTGCACTTTACCGCCCGCTGGCATGTAAAAATTATTAACCTGTTGATTGTAGTTGCCTATTTCTCCGACCGAAAGTTTATGATGTGATTTTTCTTATGCGATAAAGTACTTATTGTATTCATACAAAGTAATATTTCTCACGTTAATGTATTTCTTCCCTCGGCAAACCTGTTGCCACGAGAAATTTTCAAGAGGTAGAGCCCATTAGGAAATAAATGAAAATACGCGTAAATCTTAAATTTTTTGACAGTCTAATAGCTTTGTACATTGGATTGTGCGTGTAGTACGGACTATGTAAGGCTTCTCAATGGACGAATGTTTATAGATTGACCAAAACCCCAGTAGAGCCTGCAGTGAAAATTTTTAAGTAAATGCCACTGAATCGCATCCTTGAATTTCTTAATTTTTATTGATTCAACGATCTTGATTCTGGTTTCGTTTTCACTCACAAATAAGTTACAAGTGAATTTTGACAACATCGAAGTAACTGAAGTTATGAGTACAAATTAATAACTACGGGCTAATGGTTCATCCTTCGAACTGGTGTGAGCTACTGTACATCAAAAAGCCACAAAAATTAAAAAAATCACAGAAAATCAATGTCATTGCACGCCGTTTTTCAGAGTAGTTTCCCCCTCGCTTTCATATGAAGGTCACGTGATGAAAGAAGGTTGTTACGAAGAGGGTGGTGTTTAATCATTCAGGGACTCCGACATAAAGATGTTACCCAAAAGATATTCTTAATGATAAAAACGAAATTGTTTGAGATGAAGCTTTCAACCATATACGACAGTCCGCCGTATCTCTTTGTCCTAAGCAACAGCAAAGAACAATTAGCAAAAAATCTTGTTCTGTTTTTTCAATAAATTAAATTAAATGCCAAAATACAAATTTTTACAGTTTGTTACACTTGAACAACATTCACATCCATTTTGTTAACCTTAGTATTGAAAACAGATCAAATGTTCAAGGTCAAGGCACGTCTGCTAGTCATTTATCTAAAATTTTGCTGAATCAACCACAACTAAAATTAAGTAAATCTTTCAAACAAGCACATTTTTCTACCCGTCCAAACGACCTTCATTTCAATTTTATTAAAAACAAAGTCAATGTTTTTATACCAACGACATTAGAAGTTCTCAAAAAATTATGTTAAAACTCGACAAACTATTCTTGGCAAATTGCATTCATTTTCGCTGCCAAGATACATAGAAGAACCATTTTAGACTCAAATGCATCAACAGACGTGTGTCGGTGATTTTCAGAAAATTGCTTGTGTATTCAGTAGATTTTTTTTAATTTGCAACTTTTTTGAAATATTTTGTTACAAACTTTCATTAGTATGAATTGTAATATCTTTGACATGTTTAGCGAACGTTAAAAAAATGATTGTCTCATTTGTCTAGTAGTAAACATGACTGACCGTCACTTTTCTCACCTGTTTTCAACATTTCAACAGAGTTTCATCCATATCAATTCTTGTTTTGCTGAGACATGTCCTGAAAAGATTCTGCAATGAGGAACGAACGTTTCACCGATTTATCAAGGAACGCGTATCTCACTGTTATCCTACATCTTCCTTCTCACGTGAGCAGAGTAATTGAAAGCAGTACAGTCACACGGCTTATCGGTAAAATACATTCTTGGGAGCCTCCTGCATTCTTCTCCTAGTATCATGCTTGGAGCGGTAGCGTAGAGCGTGACGCAGTCCCCAAACCCCAAAAAAAAACGTCCACAAACCCAAAAAAAGCCATACAAAAACCTTTGGGACAAGACACGGTGTATAGGCGAACTTTGGAGTTTTTCCCCCTTGCCCACTTACCCCTCCAATATCGCCAATCAAAGATGACTAATTTTTATATAAAAATGGTAAAAATATGTTTGAAAATAATTAAAATTATATTCTTGTGTTGTGTGTCCACGATTAATCTATCTATGTATCTATGTCTCTATGTATCTATCTACTTTTTTTTCTCGAGAACCGCCCGGGCGATTTCCTTAAAATTTTTAGGCTACGCTGCCGTAGAGCGACTATGAGAAAATTTTTTTTTGAAGTGACCGAAAATGATGTGGAAAGTGTGTGGGATGATGTCGGAATTGTGTGGAATGATGTGGGAAGTGTGTGGGATGATGTGGGAAGTGTGTGGAATGATGTGGGAAGTGTGTGGTATGATGTAGGAAGTGTGTGGGATGATGTGGGAAGTGTGTGGGATGATGTGGAAAACTTTTTTTTGGAAAATTTTTTTTGAAAAAATGTTTTTTGAAATTTTTTTGAAATTTTTTTTGTTTTTAAAAATTTTTCTTTGATTTTTAGATTTTTTTATTTATTTATTTTTTTTTAGATTTGTAAAAACCTCTTTTTGAAATAAAACTTTCTTTAATAATTTTTTTCCAGCTTACTTCCAAAAGAACTGATATCAACATAAACCTCTTTAAGGTAAGGTGTGACGCAGTCCCTATGTTCACTCCCAAAATAAATGATATCGATGGAGATGACGCTTGCGCTGGTCGAACGCAAAAAAAAATCAAATGGAAATAACTTTATCTCGTGTTCAAAAAAGGCGTCACAGATTCCAGACCCTCCAAAGTAATAATTTTTCTACACTTTCAGACTTCGCACCCAAAAATTATTTTCTCATAAAAAATTTCTTCAGGCGGATAGCTCATTATTCATTTGTGATTTCTTTTTCAAATTGTTTGAACGAAGTGACTCGCGTTGAACGCGCGAGTTGAACACTATTCGCACCTGCGTGCGAATAATCCGTTAAAAACATTCGCACGAGCGTGATTATAAGACTATTGCCATACGTGGATAACCCGAATTTTATTGTTCAAGTGGGTATTAAACGACAACGAGCGTCAGCGAGTTAGTTTAATACACACGCGAACAATAAATGAGCGAATCCACGTGTGGCAATACATTTTTTATTACATAGGAGCTAGTGAGTCGAACATTGAACACACCCAATATTATGATTATGATCTAGCACACTTTTTGCTTTTCTAATGGTGTGTTATTCATTGTTCATTCATTGCAATTGTCGTCTCAGTCGATCTAGTCAATCTATATGAGAAAAATTTACCTCAACAAACCAAGTCACTAATCAATATGGGAAAACTTTACTTTTAGTCGTATCAGTAACAATGATCTCCTTGTTCTGTTTTGTACTGTTTAAAAAACAATAAACGACAATTAAAAATCTTGAAGCTAACAGGAATAGAAGGGATTCAACATCTTTTGCTCTTTTTCCTAAACACTCTTTTTGGATGCTCATAGAGTGAAAAGATTGAAAAAGCTGATAGACTTTTTATAAACTCCCATGGTAATACCTTGGAGTACAATCTTTCATGTTTTTTGAAACCATTGCGCTACGAGAAAAATCCTCGATCGCGATTTCTTCAACGGATTAAAGGCCGCTACCTTACTTCAATCGTTTAATATAACGAAACAATGATTCACGTATCACGCCCTCACATACCAAACAAAGTATGTGGTTTCATCAGTAGTCCTGTACTATCAGTTCATCAATAAACGTTTATCGCTCAAAATATTGCGTTTAATGTGAGATTTACCATCCCCTATGCAATAAAGTAATTTAATTATTCGCACGCGACTAATATAAGAGTTAAATCGGATAGAAAATGAAATTTTCCTTGTATAAATTACAGTTTCTTCAATAATAGTAGTTTTTGCAATTCACGTATGTAATAGGTCGTATTACCTTTGCATTTGGGAGTATGTAAACTCAAATATTACGTTACTGATATGAAAGCGTGCGGAAATTTATATTTCAGTGCGGTAATTTCTGTTTCAGTGCGGTAATTTCTGTTTCATTGCGGTAATTTTTTTATTTTTGTTCATTGCAAAAAAAAAAAAACGTTGTGTGGTTACACGTAATGCTGGGACTCATATTAACGCAAACATTATAATTTGTTCTACTCGCCTGCTGCTCGTAAGGACAAATTATAACTAGTGCGGTAATATTCGTCCTTACATTACTTGTAACACAAACTACTATTACTAAAACATTTTCTCGACCGAATGTCACAACTTCCAAAACGAAGTATCAAGTTATGAAAATATTTTTGATTTAAAATTTAAAATTAATGGTCGAAGAATAAGGCCAAGGGCTTAACTGTTTAATCATACATCTTTTGTCCTAATTTGTAATGTAAAAATGATGGCAAAGTAATGTAGAAAAATCCATCGTTGTTATATTATTTATCCATCTTTTGTACTTCTTTTTTACATGACCTAAATACATTTTACATTAATTGGACCCGTACGAAGTACAAAGGTCCTATACGTTTACTACAAACAATTTTATTGTAACATGGGGTAGGTCGACGTGGGAGTTGGGGGGATGCATCTATTATCGTCTAAATATGACGAATCAGCAATAAAAAAAAATGTCCGTCCGTCGTCCGTCTGTCCGTCTGTCCGTCTCCACTTTTTTTTCGAAACGGCTCAACCGATCAGCCTAAACTTTTTTCCCTGAAGGTACATGCCTCCCATGGTTCAAGTTGAAGCTGAGCAAAAAATCGTATGCAGTGGTTCCGGAGATGGTCGAGGAAGTGACCAAAAACATGGTTTTTCGAGGGTCGGTTTGTGAAAAACTTTTTTCGCAAATATTCTCAGCAGTAAAGCACGGAACTGCTGTCTAATTGGTGTCAAAATGAAAAACATTTGATGCCCAAAAACCTGGGGACTTTTTTTGTTGGGAATCGGGTCACGGGTTTCTGAGCATGGGAGCATGGACTGGGCCGAAACTAAAATTTCTTGCCCAAACTGATTACGAGATAGTTTTTTTCAGTCTTGCTTAAATTACGCAATACAGAGATTTTACTTTCAAAGGCAACGTTGTAGAGCACTCCAAATTTTAGCGAACCCGTGTCTCAGGGTTTTGGGGACATATGGTCCAAGCCGGTATATGGCCACTTCCATAATTGGGCAGTATGACCCAGATCTCCAGAACTATGAGAGTTAGAAAGTTGGTTTCAAAGGCGAAGTTGTAGAAAATTAAATTTAAGTGAACACTTGTTTCAGGGTTTTGGGGAAATATGGCCCAATTATGGTAAATGGCCACTTCCATAATTGGGCAGGATGACCCGAATCTCCAGAACTATAGAACTGTAGAAAGTTGCTTCCAAAGGCAAAGTTGTAGAGAATAAAATTTGAGATAACACATGTGAATGGTCTGAGACGTACTTCGGTAGGGTCTTTGACATTACCTTGGGTAATTTCTATGGATCTTTGAAATTCTTACAGTTATAAAAGAACAGAAAACGTTGGATTGTTGTATATTGTTTGTATATTTAGGTACGTTCGAGTCACTTTGTCACATCTATTCTGTTTGTCACATCTACTCTGATACGTACGGGTCTTTGGTTATGTTTTTACATTAATTTTACATGAAACATACACAAAATTTACATTATTCTTGATACATCAAAAATATAATTTTGCCGAATATATAATTTCGAAATGTACACCATTCCGCATTTTTTGTTTTGATTTTAAATAATCAAAAAAACATTAACAGCATCTCTTTGTACTATTCCTTCAATGGCCTGAAAAATTATTGCGCGGTTTTCTTTTCAATTTCAATCACAGATCATCGTAAATTCGCTGAATGAAATCAATTTTATTCGATATTTATAGGTTTCAATCGAGGCTTCAATAACAGAATAGCGATATATTACCCAACACAACGAACAGTAACATTAAATTTATTTCAAATACCATCTAACCAATTCCAGCTTCTTTAAATACGGAATATAATAAAAAGGAATGGAAGTAAAATTGACGAAAAAAATATATTTGTGTAATGCTGTTGCTTCTCGTCTCAACCTTACCTCTATCCCAAAATTGATATAAGCCCACAATATTCCATCTTCGTTGTCAATTTGCACTTACACATTTTCTAATCGATTCACACCGACAAACCATTTTTCAATATTTTCTCAACATTAACTTGCGGCAAAGTTTGTACTGACAAATCAATATAAAATGCATCACGTATGAGAGTCACGAAAACGGCAAAAGGGATAGTCACAATATGCTATAGATATAAATGATACGTTTTTCTCGTTGAAAATTCTCGTAAGGGATAATATTTTAAACCAATAAAGTCAGATGTCAGGTAAGAAAATGTTGAATGACGACATTGCAACCAAGATAAAATGTTGTACAAAAGCTCTAAACCATATATTGTATGCGACACTCGGGGAATAACGAAGGTAAATCATATATTTTCTCACTTCGGGGTATATGATTTTGCAGTCTTGTTAGAGGAAACATTTTTGATGTTAATAAATCGTATAGTTAGGATCTTAGGTAAATGTTTCGTTTGTTGTCTCAGGGGTAGTTCATATATGAGCCAAGCATTCGTAATCCTCACTGAAATGTCAAAATGGCATTTTTAGACCTGTAGGAAACAACTTTTGTTCATCATCAAACTTTGTAGACCATCAAATACCTCTCGATGAAATTCTCCAACCATTTGCTGATCGACTCACATCCTCGAAATAGCACTATTAACACCTAAATTTGTGTCGTGTCGCTACTCAGTTTTTTCTAGTTGATCTAGCAACGAACTGGTCGAAGCGGCGATCGCACGACGCACAGTAGAGAAATCTACGACCTTTCAACCTCTATTATGAAAGTGAAAGTCCCATAACTTCTAAATCTGATTTGAGTGAGTCCATAAACCTTCTCCTTGGCTTACTCCTAGGGCGCATTCGAGATCTTCTTTGGGAGCCTGCTATTACCCATCCTCTTAACGTTCCCGCACCATCGCAGACAACTAACCCCTGCGGCCTCTTCCACTGACGTAACCCCTGTTACCTCCGGTTCACCTTTGTTATGCTTATATCAGAAACCTCCAGACCATGCACATGGTATCCGCAGTCCACCCAACTCTCCCTACCATATAAAATCGTTGGCTTGAAGATTGATCTGTGCATAGCTACCTTTGTGCCGCTATTTAGTTATTACAGATCAATCTTCGGGTTTATAGATAAATAATAATAATAATAATCTGCCTTAACAACCCATGAAGGGTTAGGGGCTAGGTCATTGGACCCGTGCGAAGTACGAAGGTCATTTACGTTTACTACAAACAATTTTAATGTAACATGGGGTAGATCGAGGTGGCAGTTGGGGGGATGCATTTATAATCGTCTAAATATGACGAATCAACAATAACAAAATGTCCGTCCGTCCGTCTCCACTTTTTTTTCCAAACGGCTCAACCGATCACCCCAAACTTTTTTTTTTATGAAAGATACATACCTCCCATGATTCAAGTTCGAAGATGAGTAAAATCGATCAAGTGGTTCCGGAGATATGGTCGAGGAAGTGACCAAAAACATGGTTTTTCGAAGGTCGGTGAAGGTTTTTCGCAAATATCTCAGCAGGTATAGCACGGAAATTGCTCATTTTGGTGTCAAATGAAAGGATTTGATGTCAGAAAATTGGGGAAAAAATTTTGTGGGAATTGGGGCGTCGGGGCACCGGGACCAATGGAATCGACCAAATTGAGTTTCTTGGCCATATATATTTCCTTAACTATGCAATATGGAGATTCACTGTCAAAGTTGACAAAGTTGTAGAAACTAAAATTTTAGAGAACATGTGTCTCAGGATTTTGGGTGCCACAATCCGGGGATTTGACCACTTCTAGAATTGGGAGTGATGACACATATCTCTAGAACTATAAGAGGTAGAAAGTTGCTTCCAGAGGCAAAGCTGTAGAGAATAAAATTTTAGAGAAAACTTGTTTCAGGGTTTTAGGGGAAATGGCCCAATCCTTGGATATAACCATTTCTAGATTTGAATGGTCTGAGTTGTACTTCGGCAGGGCCTTTGACATTACCTTGTGTAATTTCTATGGATCTTTGAAATTCTTATAGGGAGCGTTCATAAATGACGTCTGCATTTTTTTGGCTTTGTTAGACACCCCCTGTCTGTTTTCGTCTGTTTTGCAGAACATAAAACGTTGGATTGTTTGCTTATTACTATATTAGAATACTTTCGAGTCCTTTTGCAAGTTTTGTTCTATTTGCCACATCTATTCTGTTTGTTACATCTATTCTGGTACGTACGGGTCTTTGGTTATGTTTATTTACTAGTTTCACTACTTTTGTGGTTCTACTGTTTGAGATCCTTTCATTACCGGAAAGTTTTTACTGTGCCAGTGGTAAGCTGTGCGAAAAACCCAGTGCCATCTATGAGATGTACTAGGTTAAGCCATACGATGGCGCTACACTCAACTTCACATGATTTGAAACGATTTTATCAGCTTTGTTTTATTTACAGATCTAACGATCGAAACAAATCCTTCTGCGGTTGCGTTTCGAACCAACACACTGGCAACTCGATCTCATAGTAGCAAGCAGACGTGTTAACCACTACGCTATCGGGTTTATAGATATCTATATCAATATGTTAATGCTAACGTAGCTGTCAAAATGTTGTATTAGGTTAAGTCTAGGGTCAGGTAACTTAGGATCGAGCGACGCTAACGCTAAAATAAAAAAATATTAGCGTCGCTAACTGAATCCGCTAATAAACTCTAAATTAGCGCGCTAACAGCGGTCGCTAATGCTCGCTAAATATTATTTGAATGAAAAATTTCAATTGTAAAAAAATTTGTGCGAGCGGTAGAAATACGCAAGTGTCCCAAACGATTCAAAAATTTAGGTTATTCTTTTGTAGGCTGCCGAACTAAATACAGCTAAGTTTTAACTCTTTCCTCTTGCATCGTATTACCCTGGATTTGGGTATATTACCTTTAGAAAATGGCCAAAATGAATGAAAATATCATACGTTGGTCAATTATTTAGATTCGAGAGAGCCAGGGATTTTCAAAAAAGAACTCTCCGGCCTCGTTTGGAAGCTCCCATAAAAGTATCATATAAAAGCTTATTCTGTATAGAATTTCGTGTTTGTATTCAAGGTATAGATCACATGTGCGCAAAAGTTTTAGATTACGGGTAGAGTAGGCTGAGGCAAAACAGAATTGTGTCGTTGATCCGAAGAAGAAATTGGTGCGGAGATTTATGCAAAATATATGAATTCGGGCTGTAGAGTATATCATGACAGACATTTACACGTATATAAAAGGACTTCTCTGTCACCGGCAATGGCAGCCGCGCAAATTGTCGTGGCGCTAGATTTTATATCCTAAACTACTGATATCACAACAAAAACACTTAAAATGTGACAAAAGACACTGATTCTCCTTCCAAATCCTCCATACGCAAATAATTCAAAAATTTTTCACAATTGATCAAAAAAAAAAAGCGTCATGTAATAATTTTTTCCAGAGTTTCCCTTTATAATACTATTTTGTAAGAATTTCCCTTGGGAGTTAAATCGTACATACATTTGTTGGTGTCAAGCTTTGTTTCGTTTATTCGCTACTTTGATGAATATAAAATAGCATCTGCGGGATCATTTATTTATTCGATCGGGGATTGCAAACTTCGAACTTACAGATTTTATAATTTCAAAGTCAAATTTTCGGGGAGCGAAATCGCAAAGAACACTAAGAAACTATTATGTGGGTGGGTTGTGACGCTTTTTTTTGATTAATTGTGAAAAAATTTCAAAAAATGTTTTTGTGTATCGAAGCCTTAGGCGTCCTCACCCAAGAAACAAGGAATTGCGTCACATTTCCCTTTTAAGGGTTTTTGTTGTGATATTTTTATCACACACTAATTGGGTAGAAGGCAAATATCTACTGAGCCCGAAAATATTCCCAGCACATACCAACAATTCGTTAGTAAAAAACAATTGTAAGGAGTTACATCATACTTTCTAAAATTGATCTCTTACTTACTTACTTATCAGCCTTTCTAACCCAAGCGGGTTTTGGCTGACTCTACAACGTTTCTCCATCTGGAGCGATCCTGGGCCAGACTTCTCCAACGTGGTCGTCGTTGTTGAATCCGTCCGTTTATCCGAGGCTCTTGTAGAGTTTCTTGAACTGTGATTTTTTTACGAGGAAGAGGCGTTAACACTTCGCTCAACCCACTGATCCGTTTCCCCGACAACCCGTAGGCAAGTCGTCAGGTAGCAATCTTAAGTTGAGCACAAAACTCCGAAGAGAATTGAGGTCCCAGGGACTACGACGTGGACGTAAAAAGAGCACTTGATAGTTAGACAGTTGCACGCCTGGCATATGACCCGGACTACCACACTCCGCTCATATGCTATCAAGCGCTACCCTATCTAACTACCCAATACCCAAAAAATTGATCTCTTGATTAAAGTTAAACTTGTGTGTGGGTTATTTTACTGCGCAAAAATAAGAAACTTAATTTTAAAATTAGTTTACTTTTAGCAAAAATATTAGCGAGTAGCGGAAAAATTATTCGCTAATTGGACTTTGCGAGCGCTAGCCGCTAATAGCGAGATGTTTTGCATTTTAGCTAGCTACTAGCGACGCTAATGATTAGCGTCACTACCCCAACCCTGCTTAGGATGGTTTAATTTCATTATTATTTTTTGTCAACCGCAGATGCTGCTGGTTATAAATTTATTTACTCACCGCAGCGCTACATTAATTGTTGGTGTCAAACTTTCTTTCGTTGATTTGTTGCTTTGATGAATAAAGTAGCATATGCATTTGCAGGAAAATTTATTTATATACCTCCCCCTGGAAAATAAAATTTCCCCGCATGTGCATAATCTACTAACACTTCGTACCCGTGTTACGCCAAAATGACGTATAGCTTGTGTCTTTGGTAATGAAAAAATTTCGAGAGCCTTGAGCTTCTTTTGTATTCCAGCGAAATATTCCACTTACACAATGGAATTCAAGAGAAGCTTTAAGCTCGCTGAAGAGCTTTAAAGCACAAAAATGCGACATCTGGCTATGGCTTAAGCTGAAAACAAACGAGACTTTTCAATTTTCGATCCCAGTAATTTCTACATCGCTATTCGATACGACGTTTATGAACTACTTAGTACAGCGACATGTGAATTGTACTAAAGCAATCACTTTCGTATTGAAAACTTGTACGAGAATTGCTGGGATCGACAATTCAAAAGTCTCGTTTGTTTTCAGCTTAACACGGCAGATCAGCCTCGTATGACGTCATACTCGAGCTGTAAGTGATGAGAAAAAGGGAGGGAGGTGGAAGGAGTAAACGGGTGGTCCTACAAATATGGCAGAAACAATTTATTTATTATTACGTCAACCGCTCGAACTCGAGCTTCCAGACTACAACATATTAAAAAAGTACAAAATGGTTCGGACCAAAAAATAAAATAAGAAAGAAAAGACTCATTAAATCACAATAGCAAAAGTAAATTCAATAACAAAATATAATTAATAGATCAAATACAGTTGATGTTTCGCGACCAGACAACTCATTCAACATAAATATCGGGCGAGATCGGACTAATTCATGTAAAGCACAGGCCACTGCCATTCATAAAACAAAAACACTGTCTATCTCAATTAAAATTATCGTCAAAGACTGAAGAAAGTCCGAGTTGACCGAGTAATGAAGCAGTGAGAGCCGCAGATCTAACCCTGTACCGAAATTGGCTCCTCGTGAGATCGTCTCTGTAAAACTGCGAGAAAAAGTTGAAAATTTTGAGCATTCTATCAAGTGGGCCGTTTTGTCCATAGTCAGTACGATGAAAAGGAATCACAAAGAATTCTCTACTTCTAAGCGGACGCACAGGGATCTTCAATTGAATCCTTAAGCTCAAACCAGGGGCATTATGTCGACAGCGCAATAAATCGGACACAAACATTACGGACAAATTGATTCTCCTACGTCAAAGTGGCTCAAGTCCAATCGACTTATAGCGCTCTAAATAAGGAGGAAGACGAAACCCGCTGTCCCGACGTGCGGTCCATGAGAAACTTTTTCTGTATCGATTCAATTTTGTTCACATACGATACCTCATGGGGATCCCAAATTACAGAAGCATATTCCAAGCAAAATATACATTTTTCAGAGCTCGAATGTCCGTGAACTGCCAGCATGGAATATGCCTTGGGCGTAATAAAGTCTGTGTGCCGATTAAATGTCAACGTCTCATCCAACCATACCCCGAGATCCTGGATTTCGGTAACTCGAGACAAAGGCACCCCATCAACCTCATATTGAAAATGAGTGTAAAAAGACATCACTTTGCATTTACCCAGGTTAAGGACCAACTGATTCCGCCTACACCAAAGCACTAGAGCATCGATATCAGATTGAAGACGAATAGCATCAGAGATCGATGCAACTCTGCAGAGCAGCTTAAGGTCATCAGCATAAAAAATCTTTATCGATTTGAAGATCTTAGTAACATCATCCATAAAAAGAACAAAGAGCAGTGGACTCAAGTGACTGCCCTGAGGCACACCAGATTTGACCTCAAAGGTCGAAGACACATGACTCATGACCTTCACATATTGAAATCTCACACTAAGGTATAATTCGAGCCAACTCAGGAGAGTATGGTCTACTCCAACAATCCCTAGTTTTTGCAGCAGAGCTCTGTGCGACACCCTGTCAAAAGCTTTTTGGAAATCCGCATAAATAGCATAAAGTTGACTACCTCATATTTCAATAGCTATAGAGGTGAACTCGAGTAGATTGGTCGCAGTTGAACGACCCCTAATAAAGCCATGATGTGCGGAAGAGATGGAGGAGGTCAGCCGTTCAGTGATTAATTCGCACACGATGGATTCGAAGAGCTTACTAAATGTAGGAAGAATCGCGACACCCCTATAATTCCTCACGGAGCTCCTCGAATCCGACTTAAAAATCGGCTTCAAATAAGAAGTCTTCCAGCGAGACGGAAAAACTTTCGACAGATTATAAATCGTCCGATGTGGAGAGGCTAGATAGAGCATCACAATACTTCAATAGAATCATTGGAGAAATGTCATCAGGGCCACTACCTTTTGACGTATCTACAGATTTTAAGAATTCTAACATCATCTGAAAGTTATTGTTTAGACCTTCACTCCCTCCTTCACTACGATTTTCATCAGAACCCAGATCCATATCCTGCGTGTCCGCCACATAGGCTTCTTCTTCTTCTTCTTTTTCAGCCTTGACGTAGGCCTCCCCTAACTCCTTCCATTTATCCCGATCCATCGCTATTTGCTGCCATGAATGCCCTGCGAATCGTTTGATGCTGTTTGTCCATCGCTCCGGCGGCCTTCCCATGGGCCTCTTATTTGGTGGTCTCCATTGCAGAATATTTTTAGTCCATCGGTTGTCTGTCATTCTGGCTACGTGACCCGCCCAGTTCCATTTTAGATTGACAATCCGCTCCATCACATCAACAACTCTCGTTTGGTTTCTGATCCATTCGATTGTTTTTTTATCTCTAAATCTGATGCCGAGCATTATCCTTTCCATCGCTCTTTGTGCTACGCGCAACTTATTTTCTGAAGCCTTGGTTAAAGTTAACGGCTCCATATGTTGGGACTGGTAGCACACATAAGTCGAAAAGTTGCCGTTTTAGGCTATTATTCATGTTGCTTTTGAAAATATAACTTAGCTTTCCAAATGCTGCCCATCCTAGACCAATTCGCCTTTTCACTTCCGCAGTCTGATTATCGATTCCCAGTTTCAAACTATGGCCCAGATATTTATAATTATCAACGTACTCGATGATGTCATTTCCAATTTTGATGACCTTGTCGGTTTCGATGTTCGTCATCATCTTTATTTTCGATGGGTTCATTTTGAGACCGATTTTGCTCGATGCTTCGTTCAATTGCGTTAACATAATTTCCATTTCGTCAACGTCTAATGCTATAAGAGCTATGTCATCTGCAAACCGTAAATTATTCAAAAACACTCCATTTACGTTTAAGCCCTTGTCGTTCCCTTCCAATTCTTTAAAGACGTCTTCTAAAGCCATTGTGAATAATTTCGGTGAGATCGTGTCCCCTTGCCTTACTCCTCTTCCCATTTTAAACTTTTCCGTATTTTCATTAAGCATCTTAATACTGAGCGTTGCATTTTCATAAACATGTTTAATCAACTTTGAATAGCGTGAATCTACTCTGCATCTGTCCAACGAATCCAGTATTTTCCATATTTCGACTGAATCGAAGGCTTTCTCATAATCGACGAAGGCTATTACAATTTTGATCTTATATTCGTTACACTTTTCTATTAAGCTTCTCATAACTTGCAAGTGGTCGTTTGTACTGTAGCCCGATCGGAACCCAGCTTGCTCTGTTGGTTGATAAAAGTCAAGTTTGTTCGTGATCCTCTTAGTTATGATCTTCATGAAAAGTTTGTAGAGATGATGATGATGAGATAATAGGCTTATCGGTCGATAATTTTCAATCTTCGATTTGTCACCCTTTTTGTGCAACAGTATTACGTCAGCGTTTTTCCACGAGTCCGGAACCTTTTCTTGCTCTAAACATTTATTAAACAGCGATGTTATCACTTTAAGCAAAGTTTCGCCACCTTCTTTTATCGCTTCGATAGGTATTTCATCCTCGCCAGGTGCCTTTCTGTTTTTCATTGCCCGCAATGCAGCAACAGTATCGTCAATTGTTATTTCTGGCAGGTCCTCTGAACCAACGTTCATTATGACAGGTCCTGTTGTAGCACCAGCAAACATTGCTTGTGGGTTCTGCTTCACAGACGCGTACAGTTCCTCATAGAATTCTTTCACCACTTTCAATATTTTATTTCGATCCGTTTGCATCACCCCTTTTTTATCTCTCAACTTAAAAATCTGAGTTTTTGAGTCTTTGATCTTCCTTCGTAACGCCTTCATATTCTTGTTTGTCTCGATTGTTTTTATCGCCAGTTCGACATTGTATCTTCGTAAGTCTGCTTTCATCTTCTTGTTAATAGTTCTCGTAATCATCCGATATTCATCCGTATCTCTTTTGCCATCTTTCAACATTTCACGCCTTTTCGCTATGAGATCCGTTGTCTCTCTGCAAAACTTTGATTGTGTTTCTGACGATGACTTGCAGTTTGTCTGAAGATACAGTTTTATTGAATCTACGATTTTTGAGCTGAGCTCTTGTAGATCCAAGCTACT
This sequence comes from Pseudolycoriella hygida, assembly GCA_029228625.1. NCBI lineage: Eukaryota > Metazoa > Arthropoda > Insecta > Diptera > Sciaridae > Pseudolycoriella > Pseudolycoriella hygida. The sequence continues at coordinate 157,162,158 of CM055403.1, read as the reverse complement.
GAGATCATCTGCCATTTTTCCTTCGAATTCAAGCTTTTGTTGCTTAAGCAAATCCACATTAATCTTGAAATTCTTCTTGATCAATTTCGCTCTTTCGATTCTCGTATTGATGACAACTTTCGCCCTGACCATTCTGTGATCGCTACCAGTAGAAAAGCTGTTTAGGACTGTAACATTGTGTATGGTTGAAATGTTGTTGGTTATTATGTAGTCTATTTCATTTTTAGTGACACCGTCATCGCTCGCCCATGTCCACTTTCTCTGAGGTTTTCCTGGGAAAAATGAGTTCGCCGCTTTCAAATTTTGCCGTTGGAGGTAGTTTAATAACATTTCTCCTCTCCATAGGCACTACTGAAAAAATCAGCAAAATACTTGAAAATGACATCAGGATCAGATCTCATCATCTAGTCTCATCATAGACGGATAACCAGAACTTTCCCTCTTGGACTTACATATTGCCAGAACATAGAAGGGTCAGTTACAATATCGGACTGTGTCTTCTTCAAATAATCAGAGAAGGCATTAACCTGAGCAGCTTCAAATTGATTACGGGCAGCAAAAATGCTAACTTGTGTGAAAGCTCACCACTGGACTTAAAAGATTCCAGTGCTTCCAGAGCTTATTCTTCAGTGTCTTCACTCTCTTTGTGCACCAAGGAGGATGTTTCATTGGAACATTATAAGGTACAAAAGCTTGGAAACCGGTCAAAGAACATCATAAATAATAAAGAAGGCGAAGAAGGCTGACTGTTTAGACTATCGAGAATCGTTCTAAAGTACAGCTAAAACAGTAGGATGTCCCCTACATAAATACATACATAAAGAACAGAAAACTTGAGAATGTATCTTTGAATTTTTCCCAGGAATTCAATTTTCATTCACAAAGACGTTCAAGACAAAGGAAGCAAACTTATACGATACGAGATGCATGCATAATATACATAATTTCAGCGCACTGAACAAATCTAACGTTAACATGAATTTGTTGAATAAAAATAACTTCATTCTTTGCCATGTGGATTGTGAAATTTATTGATAAAAATGTTTTCAAGTTTAGAATATAAATTTTAATGAAAAGTAATTCATATGCAGATACCGTGGTGGCTTCTTCGCGCTACACAGTGTGACAATGACTGGGGAGAGGGGTTTGTGGTAGTGCTTTCTTAATTGTTTATTCATCTTATTTTGACGTAAAACATAATTTATGTTTACTCTGGTTCATTGACGTTGAAATGTAACGTAATATTATGTGTAACATCTTCGGGTTCTAATTAACTTCAACAATCTTTGACACGCATGTAAGAAAGATAAGAGAAAAAGAGTTTTGTTATAAATTGTATGCGTTCTGTGTTGAAAGACGGATAAAACGGAATATGATATATATTTGCTCGAAAAAGTATGTAAACATAAAAATCAATCTTACAAAGCTTTTCACATCATTCTTCTTCTTAATATTACTTATGGATGAATGAAAAATACAAGGAATAGCTTACCAAATATTCTGCTAAAAGTCTGATTGAAAACACATAAATCCATAATAGGTAATCCTCAACGGCATTGTACAATTTACTGCTGTTTCAACATTAAATCGTTTATTATATTCGTTCGGGTCGAATCACATTTATGTCACACAAACCACTTTAATTTTAATTCCAACTGGGAATTTTTTATTTATTTTTTTTTTATTGAACGATGCAAATTTCGCACTATTTTACATTTACGAAACGGTGTTCGGTCTATTCAAGCTTTTATGTTTCCATAAATCGTAAATCGCTGTTAGAGAAAAGATATGATTGAGTTTTCAACCGTGAACAAATGTGTTTATTTTAGAGCTTTACACTTTTAATATGGTCGTAAATAAAACCTTTAGTTTATTTCTCTCATCACATCAATAACCGTTTTATCAAACAATATCTCTGACACTGAGAAGATTGCAGCTCAGACAACAAATATGTCTGATATTTGCTGCATGTACAACACATTCCGAAAGTCTCATTCCCCTGCTGCCATAGAAATACTTCTTAAAGGTTTTATTAAGTTCAGGGCTAAGTCAGACAGCGTTTCAAAAATAAAATACATTTGAGAGGAAAAGCAAACTACTAAATCACTATAACATTACGCTTTGTGAGCTTGAAATTATTTGTACGATAATGTGTATGCTGTAGAGGAATTCCTCTGAGTAAATTTACATAGCCAAATAAAATGCTTTTCATTTGTATCCATTATGAAAATGCTATTAAGAAAATTTTTGTTAAAAATTAAATGTGTGGATTTCTTAGCTTTTTGTGACATAAATTAAAAAATAAAAGGAAAGTTTTACGAAGTATGCAATGAAATTTAATCCAAATTGACTCGTTTCGGTATCAAATTGTGGTGCGAATTAATTGTGGCAAAAGGTGTGTCTTGGCCATTTTTAAATGTAATAATATGGACATCCATTCTTAAATCATAAGTTTTGTTAAAGTAGTCTACATCAAATTATGAATCTGGTGAATTTGTAAGAAACTTACAACACGATACTATCGCTAAAAAATTCCAGTGTTGGATTTTGTCTGCATCGAACTCTGGTCATAAGGGATCATTATATTGGACGCAATGCGAATTCCGTCGCGTAAGGTTTGTGTGAAAGCTCAACTTGACAAAAAAAATTTTCGCTCCCTATATTGGCGGAAGGCCATTGTCTAACCATCCCTTTCTAAAGTTACGTCTGACATACAAACCGCTCGAAAAACTGATCAACAAAAGAACACACTTGACAGCGGCTTATGATACGGTTTGGCGTCATGGATTCATGGTCAAGTTTTTGAAGACGATTCCAAGTAGGAAGATTGGAGACTTAGTCAACAATATGCCTAGCAACCGATACTTTAGAGTGTTCATTGGTGGCCGAAGTAGTGGTTACAAAAGACTGAACAATGGTTTTGCTCAAGGAGGGGTATTAAGTCCACTTTTCTTCAAGTTGTACACGAACGACATGCCAGAAACTGCTTTGAGGAAATTTCCGTTCGCCGATGACCTTGCGTTAGCAATCAAATCCGAGGACCTCAACGAAGCTGAAGACATTTTAAGTTCTGGCGTTTCAGTCATGGATAATTAAAAACGGAATCGTGTGCTTTCCATCTAAACAACAATATGGCGAACGAAAAGATCAATGTATTAGAAAAAGGCGAGCTTATCCCCTACAACAACGAACCTACGTACCTTGGCACAAAACTTGACAGAACATTGACCTACAGACCTCACCTAGAAGACGTCAAGCAGAAGTTAAAGTCTAGGAATAACATCATCCGAAAGGTTTCTGGTACAAATTGGGGAGCAAGTGCAACTACTCTCCGACAATCCGCACTTGCATTAGTCTTTTCTACTGCCGAGTTTGCTGCTCCTGTATGGTACCGATCAGCCCACGTGGACAAGGTTGACACTTAATTGAACGAAACCATGAGGATTATCACTGGCGCCGTTCAGTCCACTCCAATTCCATGGCTCCACGTGCTGGCAAATATCGAGCCGCCTACCTTGAGAAGAGAACGAGCTGGTCATAAGGAATGGACAAAATGTACTGGACATCCGAGTTTGGTCGATGCACCAATAAGACATGACCTGTTGAATCCACCAGCAGCCCGACTTGGTTCAAGAAAGCCCATTTGGAAAGACTTGAATATTCAACAACATGAGTTCTCAATCAAAGAAAGAAGGAAATATTTCTGGAGTGACAGCCCATTATTTGAAAACAAAGCGATGATTGCTGACCCTACTGAGCAAGTGAACGGATTCTCTTTGCCTAGAAAACACTAGAAAACGCTAGACCGTATTCGCACTGGACATGGGTGTAGCGGAGAGAAGATGTTCTTGTGGAAATATATTGAGTCACCGTTGTGTGACTGCGACAATTCGACTATTCAGTCAATGTATGCCCGCTACGGAAATTCAGTGGGGGTATTTCAACTCTACACAGGACTACACCGGAAGCAGTAAACTGGTTGGAAGAGCTTGATTTGGATTTATGAACTCACGTGGACGATATCAAAGTTTTTGTATAAATCGATTAACACTACGATGTAAATCGTCTTATAGCTTATTGAAAAGTATAGTTTGTAAAATGTTAATTGTAATTAGAAGAAAATCCATACGCCTAAATAAACTAGGTCCCACCTTTTGGGTGGGTCAGATGCCCAAATCAACGTACCGGCTGCGTTTCAATATTTCAATAGGTTATGGGCCCAGGATAAATTTTGATTCGTAAAGTTAAAAACACTATTCGAATAACAGAAATATCTAAGAAATGTTGATAGTGTCGGAATCGATAAATCGAATTTAAATTTTAAAGTGATCAAACATTATTGAACGTTGTGACTATGTGGCGTAGCACTTCATTGCGGTCCATTTTGAATTGATTTCGTTTGTAAACAAAGGATCGAATCAAATCATTATGCTGTGGAATGGAGATTCACTGTATGAATTGGTTGTATAGAAATTTTGGGTCGTGATTGTTGGAAAGCGCATTTGGAAATAAGGAAATTTTTGGAATTGTCGTTTGTCTATTTGGTCGTTGAAATAGAGGTGCAGTCGTTTGTCTATTTGGTGGAATCAAAGGGAAGAGATCTCAGTGAATTAGTTGAGATTAGTCAGAATTGCTTATCGCAGTGAATAGTTGCGAAGTGAAATCGTCATCGTTAAAGTGAAGTACGTTTGCATATTTGGTCGTCAAAATGTTGCATTTGGAGCATTGAACAACGTGGCCTATGGAAAGTTTCAGTAGCTTGGTATTGCTGAACAAATGTCAGCGGCGCCGACTTGTTTACCGTCCATGGGGGGCAAGCAAAATTTTTTAATTTGATGATGTGTGTTGGTAAACATGCCAAAATAAGCAATGAAACGGTAGGTAATGTTTGCTTTTATAGCGAAAGTTATAACAAAATTTTTGAAGTAATAGATTACGAATGAAGCTGCGGTATTTGCCGTTTATGTGACAGAAGTGTGCACGCGAGCGAAGCGAGCAAAAATTTTTCTATTTTTGGTATTTAATGGAACCCACAGCAATTATAGATTTCACAAGAAATATGCTAAAGTCCTAAGATACCCTATAATTTGAATCTCTCAATTTGTGAAACGAGTTTTTTTTTAAATTATAGGGAACTTTCGAAAAACGAGTCTGTTCTGGCCATTAGGATGCAATTCTGGGACATTCTCATGAAAAATTCAGGCCCATTTCGTTGAAAACTCTACAGATATATGCTACTTGTAGTGGTTTGCAAGTATAGGTTAATCACAACAGGTCCAAAGGCGGCCTAGGTGCGGAACCTCGGTTCACCCACGTAACCTATACATCAAGAAGTGACTTCAAAAATGTATGGGCTAGAAGTTTGGACACTTCATCGATACAAAATTGAGCTAGGTATTCCAAAATTTTCAAAAAAAAAATGTCGGTCCTTGAAAAAACGTCAAATGATAAATGGATTGCTAATCTTGTAGGATGGAATATGCCTTGAATGTACCATTTCTGTTCAGAAAGTGATTAAATTTACCTTCCGTTTAATTTGTTATGTTTATTCCTCTCGTCACGGGGGGTGTTGCGGTTGCCCCCCATGGATCGTTTCATGCCCCTGCCCCCCTATACTCTGCGCCGCTGACAAATGTGGAGGTCGAAAGTCGAAAGTTCGTCGAAAACTATAGCACATTGGTTAAATATTCTTGAAAATTTGGTGGAAATGGATTCGTGCCATGTTTTAAGGCTGAGAATTTACATATCTCTATCTACACATCGTATGAAGTACCGAAGGTATATTTGTATGCTGGTCGACAGGGGCTCCGACGACGAGGTCGAGCTAAATATATCAACAGCGATAAGTGAAATAGCGGGGTATCGTTATATGTGGCAAAGGGAGGCTATAAGAAGACATTTTTGGTCTCGTTTTTCATTGGTTCAATTCTCAGCATCGAAATTACTGAAGCAGTGGGAGTATTGGAAACTCGTTTATACTAAGTGGTTGATAAACAGTGGGAGTGTTGGAAATATTGGTTTATCACCACTATCGCACACTATTAACTCATAGAGAATGGTAAAGTACAGAGACCTTTTATCCTGTGCTTTAGTATGTTTGCTCTTTGTTATGTGACGTCAGCACATATTACTTGTGATTGAACCGTCTTGCAATAAAGATCAATTTGTGTTGACCGGCTGCGTTTCTATATTTTAACAGATATTATATGATAAGGAGTAATTATGTTAGCGTGCGATGCGAATAACCTGCGTAAGGTTTGTTTGAAAGCTCAACTTATCAAAACTATTTTTATTTCTGTCAAGTTGAGCTTTCAAATAAGCCTTACGCGATTTTTTCGCATCGCACTCTAATATAACTACAATTAAATGTTTTTAAAATTCGAAATTTTACTATACAAAATATAACTTGTGGAACCTAAAATTTAGGTTTGTCAGACAGAATCAATTGTGTAACAAAATAAAAACGTTTAACCGTACTCCGTTAAGGGGTCATCGAGTAAAGTTTGTGTGGAAGCTCAACTTGACAGAACAAACACTTTTTTTGTCAAGTTGAGCTGTCACACAAACCTTAGGCGTATCGCACTCTATATATAATGATCGCTTTAGCCATTGTGTCAGCGTGAAGAGTAGACACAATTGCGTGCGATGCAATTTTTTTGATTCACTCATCTCTATGCGATGCGAATAAATCGCGTAAGCTTTGTTTTTAAGCTTAATTTGACTGAAATAGAAATAACTTCGTTGTCATTTTTTTCTCTCTCCTTTTCCTTCGTATTCTAATTTACTGATCAGTGAAAAGAATTGCATCACACGCCAATATAACTAATGCCTGCGTACGCTTTTTGGTTCTATTATTAAATCGGACAAAACGACACCCGACAAAATTTTCCCAGAGCCCAGAAAAAATAACGAAGAATAAAATAACTTCAAAACAAAGCCGATATTGGTTAGGAAGAAGCAATCCGCCCCTTGACCCTGCACGGGCCTTCTACCGCACTGCCGGTTGCCTTAGGGGTCATTCATAAAGTATGTCACGCAAAAATCGGCGTTTTTGAAACCCCCGTCCCCCCGTCACACTTGTGTCACACGAGCCCAAACCACCCCCCCCCCTCCCTCGATTTGTGATGTAACGAAAAATAATATTTGAAAACCGCGGAAAGCCATAAAAATTCCGCAAAAACGTCAACTTTTGTTATTTGTGAGAATCGTGAATAGGTATAAGGGTGAAGTCACTCTATCGAATTTCGAAACGCAGCCTGGTACCAAAAAGATATTTGAGTGAAAGTTGTCGGCGGTAACGAGTACTTTTGCACTTGACATCAGGCTGCGTACTTTGTCTCTTTGAGCCATAAAAAAAGAGGCTTCGTGGTGGAACAACTCTAAGTATATCGTAGTGACGGTAATGCAGTCAAATAACTGAAAGATATGCGGACACTCGACAATAAAGTAAAGTTGGATTGAGCTCTAACTCTTAGATGTAAACAGTTAAACATTTTCACAAAATTTGCGTGACGTAACACAGGTCCAGACCCCCCTCCCCCCTGTCACACTATGTCACGCTAAACGCGAACACCCCCTCCGCCCCCCTCAGAGCGTGACATACTTTATGAATGATTCCTTACGTGAAAAGGGCACATTCTTTTAATTCCTGTAGCTATTAGCCAAGTAAAAAATTGTCAGGCTTTGATTTCAGTCATTGCAGTAAAAAGAAGAATTCAGTTCTCTTTTTCACCGACATTTAAATGAGGTTTATGATAAATTTTGCATATTTAATGTACACCGACAGTGCCTAAACGTTTATTTTTCGTGAATAAATTGTTTATATAAAGTTATTATTCATATTCCACATAACATTTTATTTCATTTAACTTTGCTTGCAGGTAGAGAACATCCAGAAAATAATTCGCGAAAAACGTTCACCGTCGCGTCGTCGGTGTTGCTGAATTCACTCTATTTAAAATCTGTCGTTCATCAAGAAACTTTTATTATAGAGAATTTCGCGAGCTTTCAACTTCTTTATGTCAAATTGAATGTTTCTTGTAAAAATATAAAGTGTCCCAGAAATTGAAAGCTCGCGAAGTACCCTAGTGAATGTGACAAAATGTATCATGATCAAACCTTGTCTTGTAACATGCACTATTGCTTCGATTTCATGTTTCATTATCATGTTGAAATTTTGTTGATAAATGAAAAGCTTCATATTTTATGCAACTGAAATAAAGAAATTTATGCATGTCAGAGAAAACAAAATGCCGAATGTCTATGTTTTTTTTTATGATTCTGTTTCGAAGACAATCATTTCGATGACGCCACCAGTGAATTCTTTTTTATGAAAAATGAAATTTTTATTGAAATTTGCAAACAACATCAATCAAAAAAATATCCATGTTGTTCATCACAGATATTTATTGGCATATATACGCTATACTTGTTAAGCAAGGGTTGAAGCTTTCACAATTGGATTCGATTCTATGTGTATGTGAGCTAAACTTCGGAGAACCAATTTTGCAACGACGATAAGTGAATCTTAAAATCGTACTGTATATTGGTGTAGTAGGAGGCTTGCGAAATGAGATCAATGACGTCCACATGGAGGCAGGGCCTATTTTTGAGAAAATATTTTCTCAAATTTTTATTTGGATGAAAAATACATTCAAATAAGGTAAAATCGATGTAAAGTGTATTCTGAATTATAATTTGTTTCGTGCAGATGAAAAAAGCTCAGTAAACCAAGTTTGAACTCGTGCGCATTAAATTAATCCCTAAGTGCTCTTGTTGATGATTCTATTCTTCACCTAAAGTCTGTGGTTTGAATAATTATTCATTAAAGTTTTTAAAACAATTTTGAAAAAATTTGAGAAAATTTTCTCAAAAATAGGCCCTGAATGGAGGGCAAGGGAGTGAGCTCTGACGTATGAACGCAAGCAGTCAGGGGGAAGGAGTGTCGCCAATTAATAAAGTCGACAAAAGAATACATTGAGGAAAATATCTACAAGTGACGTAGGAATTGTGTTTATAATATACGCCGCCGACGTATGTTATCCACCGTGCACGTATTATGTCAGCTCATAACACGTTCGTTACTTATGGCATACTACACAATACTTGAAAAGGGTTGCTAACATTAAACGCGTATATAATACGTCGGCGTCGTCTATTATAAACACAATTCCTACGTCGATGGTAGATATTTTCCTCAGTGTAGCTTCCATGACATATTTTATAAAAGACTAGTCGAATAAAAACAAAATTTAATTTTCGGAAACACATAATCTTCAAATACGATAGTCAAACGAAAACGAAAAAATCCTAATTCACAAGCAAAGTACTAATTGTTAATCTCCAGGGATAGTGCATCCCAAAAACAAAAACTTGGTTGTGGAATGAGAACGTAATGTAGGGAAAAAAGAAATAAAAAAATTCAAACGATGAATGTGTGGAATTTTTCGCATAAACGAAGTTATTTTTGCATAATACCAAACTAAATTAAAATTCGATAAAAATTGGGAAACAATTTCAGAGCTATGCATTGAAAAGAAAAAATCGAAAGAGAAATAAATTTTCCATAGTTAATGGGCTACAGAATTTTCATTTTCGTCAAAACTGAACAATGTGAAAATAGATCAGCCGTGTCCAATGACATAATAATATTTTATTGACTGTGACAATCAAATTTTCCGACCCTGGTCGTTCAAAGGTTCGGAAACTCAGAACAGTACAAACAAAAAATGGAATTCGGCATGTACAACTTTCCAGTACATTTTTACGACTGCTCTATATTTTTGATGTATAATGTGCGCACAACATGTACATTATGAGCAAGTAATATGTGCAATGTACAACATCATTTTTTTTACAAGTGACACGACACTACACATTCATTGTATAATGAACAAGTAGTATGTATAATGGACGTACTCACATTATGAACAAGTGATATTTACAATGTACAACTGGTTTATTTACGTGATGTGCGGGTGATATGTACAATGTACAGAGGAATATTTTTTACAAATGACACGTATACAATGTACAAAGCAATTGTATGACGAACAAATGAGTTGTACATTGTACAAGTGAGTTGTACATTGTAAAAGTGAGTTGTACATTGTACAAGTGAGTTGTACATTGTACAAGTGAGTTGTACATTGTACAAGTGAGTTGTACATTGTATAAGTGAGTTGCAAATTGTACAAGTGAGTTGTACATCGTACAAGTGAGTTGTACATTGTACAAGTGAGTTGTACATTGTACAAGTGAGTCGTACATTGTACAAGTAAGTCGTACATTGTAGTAACAACGTATTGAAATAAGAGTGTACATCCAACATGTAAAGTTAGCTCAATGCAGGTGTCGTGGGTTCGAATCCAGCTTATTTCAAGGAATTTGTGTGAATCGAATACGGTGAATTTAATATAAATTTGATGAAGAACGACGAAGTAAATAAGATATAAGTATAAAAAAAATATTTTTGCATTAAAATTTTGTGAAAATACAATGTGCGTTCTACATGTACAACGTACAGCTGAAGTGTTCAAAAACAGATTGTACATTTTACAAAAACATAGTACAATGTACGTTCTATATGTACAATGTACAGCCAAAGCGTTCAACATAGCTCGTACATTGTACAAATGTATAGTACAATGTACGTCCAGCTAAACCAATGGCTTAAGCGACACTATGTACGGTGGTCCGAATCACGTGAAAAAAGGATGACCAAAACTTTTTTTCGCTTCTTTATGGAATACTAAACTCTTGTCTAGAACATCAAAATTCGATTAAATGCTGTTTGAAATTTGGACAAGGTCTCCAAAAATTGTAAATGAATTTTTTTTGGGCAACTTTTTTTTCACGTGAATCGTTCTAATGTACGGTGCAAAAGAAACGTACAAGTCTCACGTTCGTCCGTTGTTTTTTGTGTAGCAATGCTCCATCATTATGAAAAGGTTAAGACGGAGTAAGAATAGTTGTTTGGATCGCCTTCGACGCGGTTAGCAATTATCGCACAGGTTCAATTTTTATACGTCATCCCTTGTGATTCACGTAGTTTTTCATCACGACAAATCGTAATTTTTCACTTCCCAAACACAAATTTTCAAAAACAATTGAAACACTCATACACTTCTCTTTAAGTTTCCTACTTTCGGCTCTAATATGAAACATGTAATAGTTATTTACATAACTAGGGATGAAAAGTTGAAAAGTCGAGGTTTCGTGTGAATTTTGTTGACCCGAGCCGAAGCACACGAAAGAGTGACTTTTCATTTTCATCCCGAGTTATGTAACGAATTTTACATGCTAGGGCCGTCGAAAGTTCAGGCAACTCGAACGACTTTCGACCCACAAGCATGTAAAACTTAATACGTCACTCGGAAAAGCACTATCGGTTAGGAAGTAAAAATTACGATTTTCGCCGTTGGAGTGATGACAAAGAAATATCTTTGTGTTGAACGTAATATGTTTTTCACAAAGATAATATCTTTTGGACTTCAGAAACACGGGTTGTAGCCACGAAACGTATCAAATTTGTGTTACAACTATTGAATAAGAAGAGAAGGAACGCCGATGAACTCTTTTTTATATGGAAATTCATTCTCTAAATGTGTCCCAACACAAATGTCAAATGTGCTTGCATATGGTGCTTTCAGTTCCACTGAAACATCCACTGAACTTTTCATGCAGGTACACCTTTCTATCGTTCATCGGCGTTCCTTCTCTTCTAATTCAATGGTTACAACACATCGCCGTGAATGACATATAGTCTAAAGTCGTGTAAATTGTTCTATCGGGTTTTCAATTTGCTACTTTTTTAACGGTCAGTAGTGGAAATATTTACAATTCATTTTTGGAACAACAGACAGCCACAAGACAGAATCATAAAAATCGCAGTTTCTTCTTTTTTCTCTCCTCGAGGGCTATCAAATTATATATCTATCTGTTTTCCAAAACTCCCGGAACAAGTAAGCATGTGAAATACAAAGTATGCCACCACCTGCAATCTTAGATCTTGACATTCTCATCAAAAGAATGTTAAATTGAAATACATCACAAGTCAAGTTTAACAATAAAGCAACATTAGCATGTCGGAAAGTTGGGCTATTTACAAACTGAAATTTTTA
>CM055403.1:157119853-157149536 GCA_029228625.1 Pseudolycoriella hygida | reverse complement strand
TCTCTACAAATCTACCTTTGGAAGCAACTTTCTAACTCTCATAGTTCTAGAGATATGGATCATCCCTCACAATTCTAGAAAAGGTCATATCCCAAGATTGTTCCATTTTTCGCTAAAACCCTGAAACACATCTCCTCTAAAGTGTTATTCTCTTCAACTTTGTTTTTGGAAGCAACTTTCTAACTTTCATAGTTCTAGAGATACATACGGTTCATTCCTTTTTTACCTGGTTTGAAGAAATAGATGACACTTTAAGATTAAACAATTTTTTACTGTACCCAGCAAACAAAGTTCTATCCAAATAAGCAAAATTTCGGGGAGCTGCGGGAAACGTGGACTTCGCATAGAAAAATTAGATTTTACCGGTAAATATGATAATAGGACGAAAGTTAGTATTTTATTTAATTGATTCAAAAGTTGTTGTAAATCTTTGCTTAGTCGGGAAATTTCAAAATAAGAGATTTTGCAATGCTACAGACAATTAATGTTATGAAATTATAGTTTTTTTAGTCAAAAACAATTACACAATTTTTAATGTAATTTTAATATTTCCCGATTAATGTAACTAACTTTTTACCTCAAAAAATGTTTCCCAACTTTACTTCCGAGTTTGAAATTTAAAGCATACCTTTCAGTAAAAAGAAAGCTTCCGAAAATCGGTGCAAATTCACATGTGATTTTCACATTTTTTCCAATTTCACATAATTTCACATTTCCTCATCTTGGCCTACCTATCAAGTTTTGTCGATGGCTGGACATCAATTATCTCTTTTTATGATGGAATGTGCCGAGATGTGCACTGACACCACTGAAATGAACGGTTGGTAAGGCAAATGTGCCGTTCACATAATTTCCACGGATGTGAAACAATAACTTTTGAATCAATTAAATAAAATACCAAATTTCATCCTACTATCGTGGTTTCTGATAAAATCAAATTTTTCTATGCAATGTTCACGTTTCCCTCGACTCCCGGCGAAAAATTTGAAATTTCTATCGCGCATTCAAATTTAGCGCAAAAAATCTATGACTTGGGAATAACTTAATTTGCTGGGTACGCTTGAAAGTGAATCTGTCATCTATTTCTTCAAACTAGGTAAAAAAGGAATGAACCGGCTGTAATGGTCATCTCTCACAATTCTAAAAATGGCTTTATCCCGAGATAAGGTAATTTTCCCCCAAAATCATGAAGATCGTCTTTTCTAAAATTTTATTCTCTACAACTTTGCCTTTGGAAGCAACTTTCTGATTGCCATAGTTCTAGAGATATGAGTCATCCCTACCAATTCTAGAATTGGTCGTATCCCAGGAATGTGCCATTTTCCCTAAAACCTTGAGGCAAGTGCTCTCTAAAATTTTATTCTCCACAACTTTGCCTTTGACAATAAATATCCATTTTGCGTAGTTAAGCAAATAGAGACGAAAAACCACCTGCTTTCGGATATGGCCGAGAAATGTAATTTCGTTCATTCCATTGGTCCCAGTCCTCAGACCATTGACCCGACTTCTACAAAAGTTTTTTCGCAGTTTTGTGAGAACAAAAAAATTTATATTAAATGAGATATAATTTAGACAATTTTTTAATTTGATTTTCTTCCAATAACCAATCTTTTAGTTTTGATTTAAATAAGGCATAGTTGTCAAATTGAAGTTCTGGTGGTAGATCATTATAGTACATTATGCACCGCTGTCCAGGATGCTCTATTTTGACGATTTGGAGGTTATTTCCCGAGCCGAAGGCGTGGGAAATAATCCAAATCGTCAAAATAAACCATCCTGGACAGCGGTGCATATTTAGTTTTATCTATCGAGAGCAATATATCGAGTTAAACAGTTTTGCCCTAGGGAATTAAGTACGAGATTATTGCTCTAGATAGATAAAATAGAACCCATGTCACTTATTCTACTTCTACCTAAGTTTGTTCGACTCATTCTATAATTGAATATACTTATTTCGGGAACGAGTATCATGTTTATGTGTGACATAATCAAAGTCAATGGTTGAGTAATTCCTTTGCGTAATTACTGATTTCATGAATAAACAAGTTTGATGGTAATAAAGTCCCTTTATTATTGTTAGTTTATATAATTCAGATGAAGAAAACAACATCGGCAATCCATAAATACTTTTTACAACTCTATTCTGTAATACCCGTAACGGTTTGAGATAACGGATTGCTGTAGAGCTCCATAGAACACATAGATAGCTCAAGTGACAGTGAATCATAGAGAATTATAGTAATAATAAAACTTTTCTAGGTAAGAATTTTGACAATTTTTTTAGTATTCCAATTCTACTAGATATTTTTGAACAGAGATAATTTATGTGATTTTGCGAAGTGAGATGTTTATCAACATATTCCTGAATATTTAAATTCTTCTATAACAAGTTCATTATAATGGAATTGTATGATTGGTGGTGAAATCCCTTTTAAATGTATATTCATGAATTTTGTCTTTGTTACATTCAAGGTAAGTCTATTCAATCGAAAGTACTCCTTCAATTTATCTGTTCACTTTGTTCATTCGCAGCATTTGCGAAGGGGTCTTCAATAATGTAATATAATAAAGTGTCATCCGCAAATAGGTTGGGCATACAGTTTAAATTCAACATTCCAATATCATTTACATAAATCAAAAACAATAGAGGTCCAAGAACACTGCCCTGAGGTACACCACAGAGTATATCACTTAGAGAGCTCGATACATTATTTATATGAACAAATTGCTTTCGATCGTTAATATAACTCTTAATCAAATTTAATACAGGTCCTCTCATACCTGCTCTCTCTAATTTGAATAATAAAATATTATGGTCTGCGGTATCGAATGCCTTGGCAAGACTCAATTTTTTACTACATCAAAACTTTGGTTTTTACACGTTTTAAGTGGCTGAAACTTAAGTGAAATGACTAAAATCTGACTTTAATTATTAGTTCAGATAAAAACAGTCCGACTAGACCTAGATAGCTGACAGACTTGTCGATCTCCAGCGTTATCTATGGTAGTTCTAGTGAAAAGATACCAATTTTTCACTTTCACTTTCTCAATTTTTCTTCGACAAACATATACAAATGCCTCTAAATACAATACAATTGACTCAAAACAATATAGCATTTCATGACGTAACTTACATTCAATACCTATGGATACCAACCTTCCCAATTTGGGTTGAATTTCCTATGTAAAATTACAAAAATGTCCATTTTTCGACCATTTTTGGTATTGTGATCCCAAAAGTCCCTCTTTACAATCATTTTTTTTTTTCATGGAATCGACCCTCCGGGCGAAATTATGTAAAATGGAGTGTTTTATAATTAAGTCGATTCTACGTCGAGTTCATTTTTTAGACAAAGTATCAACATTCATAGAGACCCGTGAGGAAGTACCTTCGGCAATTCCTAAACAGTAATCTTAAACGTGGTGAGACTATTTTACCCTCAGAGCCACTGTTTTCAGCTTTCCAACTATACCCTACATTCAAAATTTGACCGAGAATTGAAATTTTGGCAATCATTTGAGTATGGTAAATAACCGTTACTCGGTCATATAGAGATAACTCTGACTAAAACGCAGACAGAAATATCAATTTTCATCCAAAAACTTTGTGTTAGGTGTCGATGCAAATGTGAATTTCAGGAAAACAAATACCTTGCGGAATAATGCAATTTTTCGCTGGTGTGCAATCCATAAATTGCGATTCGAATAAAAAACATATGAAGGGACCCGTAAGTATCAGAATAGATGTGGCAAACAGAGTTGATGTAACGAAAAGACTCGAACGCATTTAAGTCAATATTGCCTTACCTCTTAAGTGTATGAAATTACGTCCACATTAAATTGTATTGGAAATTGTAGATTGAAAAACCCGTCCGAAAAAACGGTGTAAAAGAACCCTTCAAAAAGCACAAAATTGATCTCCAAATAGACAAAAATGTTCGCCTCAATTTCCTCTACAACATAGCAAAAAAAAGTTTTGTTAAGGGCCGACTTTAGGACCGACCTAGGGCCATAAGGAAATGCCTTTGACACATACTTCCATAGACAAAAATGCTTCCCTCAATCTGCTCTGCAATATGACAAAAAAATGTTTTTTTGGTTAGGGCCGACCTTAGGACCGACCAGAGGCCTAGTTGAGTCCCAAGGCCAAAATTTGTTTATGAATATAATTCGGTACTCGATTACCTCTCAAATAGAATAGGTTAGGATTTGCCCGATTTATGTAAACAAAAACACGTTGGGCCTAGTTTCAGAGTCCTGCCTGAGTCCAAGGGCATCTTATCGAAAAACTTCCTTCCATAAAATGTAAGGCATTCCTAGACCTTTCGATTAAAATTTTTTTTTGAAAATCGGAAGATTTTTATACTCGAGTTATGTACGAAAAAAATGTAGGGCCCTAGCAGAGACTCGTTTTTAGTGCCTAGCTAAGTCCGAGGGCTCAAAATCAAAAAAGTTTCTTCTACAAATTGTCGGCCATGCCCAAATCTTTCAAACAAAAAAATTTATGAAAATCAGAAAAGATTTACCCGAGTTATGTACAAAAAACACGTATGGCCCTAGCAAAGACTCAGTTTTAGTATCCTAGCTAAGTCCAGGGACTTAAATTTGAAAAAGTTTCTTCCATAAATTGTCGGCCATGCCCAGAAAAGATTTACTCGAGTTATGTACAAAAGACCAAAAACCACTTAAACGGCCCTAGCTCAGCGGCCCCTGGGCCGACAGTGCCCAGATTCAATCCCATAAAACATTTTTCGATTACCTTTCAGGTATTTATTTATTTAGCGTATGGTGTACAACTGTAATTTACAAAGTATCTTATATTCTAACGTTAGAATTACTGAAGACCAAGAGGTCCCATACCTTTCAGGGAAAAAAGAATTTTTGAACATCGGTTCAGTTTTACTCAAGTTATCGCGGTGACGGACGGACGGACAATTTTTTTATTGCTGATTCGTCATCTAAGGATCATGATCGATACTCCTCACCTACTCCCCGGTCGAAATTGGGGTGGTTACAAACGTCGTGGTGAACGCATAAGACCCCTTTTCGAAGAACTTCGCTCTTTGTTAGGGTCTAAAAACTTAAAATGTCAGTAGTATTAACGTTATTCTTAGGTGGAAAAGTGACATCAAACAATGACTTTGCAGCTATTTTTCATAATTTGAAATCGGAATCGTAAGAAACAACAGATTAAATTGCAATGACATATTAAGTGTAGACTAGACAGGCAGTCTTTCACAAAAAATTAACACAAATTGAAGCAAACATGAAATTCGAAATGTTAAATATTGGAAGTGTATCCACCTAAATTTATGTGGAATGCGTATTTTCAGCAGCACGATGTGCATACTGCACACAATAACAATCCTAAATCTATTTCTACCCTAAAAATATTAAAAACCTAACCTTAAAATCGAATCCTAAGTTATAATGAAGTTAATCAAAAAACGGTCCGATTGAACAGGCACGCCGACTTCTAGGTGGCAATGGGTGTAGCTGTACCCATCAGCGATTTCTGATTGTATAGCAATCAAAGTTATACGATAGTCAGAGAAAACAACAAAAGAATGTGAGGGATTGTTTTGAAAGTGGACCTACTTCTGCCGAACCTATTTTTGACTACATGCCCGAAGACCCCTCGGCCTGAATAGTCTAAAACCACCTTCCTATTATTCACATATACCTTTACTGCTTGGTGGCTTCCATCCAAAAGTCGAAAAATGGGTGTTCGCAGTCTGCAAATTACTGCCGCTACAGAGTGTGTACATATACGGTGTACATTAGGCAGTAGTGGCACCGATATAGAAATGTGACTTTAGAGTATTAAAGAAAATATCCTTAGCGTGCCACTACTATGGCATAATAAGTACTGTTGGAAAGCTATGATCAGCCGCTACACGGGCATTTTATTTTCCAGCTATAAAAATTCACCAGGTGCAAAAATTCACCTCCCAAAAGTTAGTCAAAATTTCGTTTACAGGCGACCATCACTTTTTTGACGATTCCCTGGAAACAATGAAGCTAATCTGAAATGTTTGTGCTTGCCCCGGGTCTCCTAGACATAAGCTTTCAAATGATACCGTATTTAGCTATGTACACACTCTGTAGCGGCAGTAATTTGCAGACCGCGAACACCCATTTTTCGACTTTTGGATGGTAGGCAGCAGGCAGTAAAGGTATATGTGAATAAAAGGAAGGTGGTTTTAGACTATTCAGGCTGAGGGTTCTTCGGGCATGTAGTCAAATCACCGATCAAAAATAGGTCCGGCAGAAGTAGTTCCACTCTCAAAAAAATCCCTCTGTAGAAGAATCTATGTCTATCGAGACATTTACGGGATTTAGTGAGATGCTAAATCATTTGTTAAGTTTATGTAATAGGATGAGGTTCCAGATGTAACAAAAAAATTAAAAACATTGCCCTAAGTGCGCTCAAAAAATGACATAGTGATGGTTCTACGTATGTGACCACAAATTTTGCACCCATCAGCTCAAATTAAAGTCGGCGTGTCTGCTATTGAACCAATCCTATTGTTATTATCAGTTTAAGATGAACATGTTATTGGGCACTGTGGCCTGTTAGTTTATTGAATAAACACAAATACAAATACAAAAAACGTTTTTTCATGTTTGCTTCAGTTAATGGTTACGTATACCCAGTCTATATGTATTATGTCATTGGATTATTATATTGTATTTGGCTTGAGTTTGTGATGTTTGCATAAACACATGTCAAAATTCATCAATTCAATTAGAACATGAAAGAGAAAATACGTGGGTATTCAAACTTGCATCCCTGTAGTAAATCATCTATAGAAAGAGTAAAACTTGTTGTAGCTAACAGCGTGTTATCGCTATAAACGCACTTAGCAGGGCTGAAAGTACATGCCCTGGCATGTTTCAAATTCGAAACAATACTCTCTAGTACACAAAAATTCAATTTCCGGTTAAAGGTGTGCGCGAAGTGAGCAATGAAAGTTTCCGGAAGATTTTAATTGTTCAAACGAGCGAAAAAAAATTGCGAATGTAAAACTGTATACGAACTCGAACTACAAGAGTATCATCATCAACACCATCGTCAATAACATGCTGTCAAGGAATCTTAGGTAAAGTATCGAATTTTATAAGATAAAGAAAATGGAAGAGGTGCGGAGGACGAAATCAACTTAAATCATTGCAAATTGTAACCAACACTGATATGAGATGTGATGGTAATCAGAGTTTTACAGAAAACAATTTCTGCTTAATTCCCAAAGAAGCAAATGAATTATTTTCTTATCGTGAAAATTAAATAGAAAACGAACCAACCAAACATTTATACTAAGTTCATTCACATGTGAAAGAAAGTGCCTAAGATACATACAAGCGCAAAGAATTCAAAACGGGAAAAAGTCTTTCAAAGAATCATCAAATCATGAAATAAAAACGGGGTGGTTTTCACAAACTGATTTATCTCCTTCAATTCAATGTTGCAATATAAAGCTCAAATGGATAAGTTGCCAAATATGTGAAGGTTTAACAATAAAACAGAGAAACACTCACATAAATAATACTATAAATTCGCTACTTTTTTTTTAAATATTAAAGGTTAACAGATACACAATGCAATCAAATAGCACTGACTTTCTTGTCTTTAATTCCAATGATCTGCACAAACCAAATTCAATTTCTTAATTTAACATTTTTTTTTCAAAAACTTTTAGACTTTACAGCGTGTTTCAATAACTCTTCTCTTAACCGCCGATTTATAGTTTTCATTAATAGTCTCTCTTAATGAACAATTATCCACTTTTCTTTACAAAAATTTAGAATAAAAGCAAGTTGTCTCATTAATTATAAGGAAAATGATGAAGAAAAAACATGAACGAGCTAGAAGTAACCGTACCGGTCTTTCCTGTGCAACAATCAATCCGGGACTGAACTGAGAGCTGTGTAAAACCCCAGCAGCTGCCTGCTCTATACAAATATTTTTTTCGTTATTGTAGCTGTACGTACGACACAGGTCGAATCGGGAAATGTGCGAAAACTTCGGAAAGAATTTGTCGTTTTCATTGATTCGAAATGACTTGTGTGGTTATTGTCGTGGTTGAAAAGGTTAAATTGTAAATCATTTTTTTTCCATAGCATTACAAGAAAATCTTCAAATGTATAATTAATTATTGTATACACATATAACGCTTCAATGTGTTCTTACTTGCGAACGAATTCATTTCTCGCAAATATTTTGAGAAGCACTGTTGCGGACAGCGCGTGCGTTAGCTTGTAAAAGAAGTGTTTTATTTTGCAGGTTGCCGAATCATATTGTATTCCTCATATCTTCACACAGTGCATTAATTTCAAACAACCCATATCCATCACATGTAGCAGTACATAAAATTCAAGGATATATCGTTTCGTGTATTCAATTTACAGCGACGAAATTGTTTCATTTATGTCTGCAAATTTTCTGAGATAATTTGGGAAGATTCTATTTTTCTTGTATTTTTTTTTTTTATGTATGAAAGAAAGAATGCTTCTTGTAATTAAGATGTTTTTTTCAAACAATATGCAGATTTCTATTTTATTTGTTGCTGATGATATGGACAGTTAAAAAAGGTAGATGGTTTATTGATGTTACCCGCCTCTTTCTTTACTCACAGCTTATTATATTCCTTTTTTCTTCGTCATACTTAAATCATAAATGTTGTAGGCTAAAAATACGAGAGAAAAAAATCCTCATTTATCAAATTTTGCTTGGATTATTTGGCTTCTATATATAGTGGAAAGTTGATTAAAATCGGCAGAGTTAAAAAATTCTTTCGGTGTCCAGGATCCTGGTTAAGCTTACGGTATTATGATGTTTGATTTTTCTTTTACTCATTGCTAAAAAAAACGACTTCACTGTTGCGTAACCCCAGTCAACAAAGTCACACTAATGTACATTAAGTGTACATTAAAATCACAACAAAAACCTCTTTAAAGGTAGTGTGTGACGCAGTCTGTAAGTTTGCTTCCAAAACTAATGATATTAGGTGACGCTAACGCTGATAATACGCAGAAGTTTGTTTGAATGAAACCTTGTGTTCAAAGTTTTGATTTCCTGAAAAAATTACAGCGCTTTTTTTAAATCAAAATTACGTTGTGTTAAAAAAAAAATGCGTCACAAATGCCGAAACCAACGTCGAAATAATTTTTCTGTACTTTCAGTTTTTGCGCTGCAGAAATTTGACTTTTTTTTCTTATTGCGTAGACTGTTTAAGGTAAATTTGGCATCACCTCAAGCGATATCATTAATTTTGAAAGCAGACTTACGGACTGCGTCACACTCTACCTTTAAAGAGGTTTTTGTTTCTCCAAAAAACAATTTCTCAAAAAAAATGTTTTTCTTCAAAAAAATTTTTCTTCACACACTTCCCACATCATCCCACACACTTCCCATATCATCCCACACACTTTCCACATCATTCCACACACTTCCCAAATTATTCCACACACTTCCCACATCATCCCACACACTTCCCACATCACTCGCCACACTTCCCACATCATTCTACACACTTCCCACATCATTCCACACACTCCCCACATCATCCCACACACTTCCCGCATAATCAGACACACTTCCTACTTCATTCTAAACATTTTCCGCTTCATTCCACACACTTCCCACTTCATTCCACACACTTCTCACATCATCCCACACATTTCCCACATCATCCTACGCACTTTTCACATCATTACACATCATTTTCGGTCACTTCCAAAAAAAATTTTTCTCATAGTCGCTCTACGGCAGCGTAGCTCATTTCGGACCTTTTTGACGGACTCCTGGAAACGAAACCCCCAACCGATTTCCACAAGACCGGTTGGCTTCGTGAGATGGATACCTTTCATTTGATACCCCTTTCACCGCGATCTGACCACTACCGGCCGAGATATAGCTGAAGGAGCATAATCCTCAATTACTATTGCTTAGTGAAACTAAGCTCTCACATGTGAATGTTGTGAAGTTCTCGAATTATACAATTTATAGGAATGACCGACAGACTGATGGTGGAGGTGGCACGGCCATTCTCATCAAAGATAATGTGAAGCATATGGCTGTGAATACACCATCACTAAAGTCCAGCGAAGCTACGTGCCTGAACGTATCAGTGGGTGGTTCTAAAACTCTGACTGTAGTCTCTTTTTACTGTCCCAAAGCTCTACTGAAAGACGACTTGAAGAAGCTCACGACCTTAAATTCAAACATATTTATTGGTGGTGACTTCAATGCTAAACATCGGTTTTGGCATAATTCAGGCAACAATGCAAACGGAAACAATCTATATAATTTTCTCGTTGATGAAAGTCCAGCAGAACTGATTCATCCAAAAGACTTTACCTGTTATAGGAGTAAGTCAAATCCGAGTACCATTGACCTGGCGCTAGTCAACGGGATAGGGATAACCTGTACAAACGTCTTACATAAGAATCCTGACCACTGCCCTATAGAATATGTTCTACGACTACAGTCTGAATTCGTCCTTGAGACACCTACACAACATTACCTTTTTAAAGAAGCAAATTGGGACTGCTTCAGGAAGGTAATAGATGATGAATTAGAACTTAACCCCTTCTCTGCCACAGAGCCCATAGATTCAAGCGTAAATCAACTTACACTGTTGATAGCTCGTGCGATGACCGAAACCATCCCTTTGAAATGCACAAAACTGCGAAAAAGTTTTTCTTCGAAACTGAAAAAACTTATAGGGCAGAAAAAAAGGTTGAGAAGAGCATACTTTCATGAAATGAAATCAGACGTCTCGATAACACTATAGCAGCTGAATTAAATCTTGCAAACTCTAAGCTGTTTCTGAATAGACTGAGACAAATACAACCAAATCATGAAATGTACAAAAATATTAACAAACTCTTAAGAAGTGACAACACCGTAATACCATCCCTCAAACTGAGTGATGGCACTTTAGTGATCAATCCCATTGACAAAGCAAATGCTATTGCTAATGAGTACAGCAAGATTCACAGACAAAGTCGAAACATGGGGGAGCCGTTATTCAATAAGAAAGTAGAATTCGAAGTACGCTCTTTTCTGACGGCGCCAAGTAATCACGACGATATGTCTGAAATAGCGCTTACAAATCCAGAAGAAATTAAACTCATGCTCAGAAGTCTCAAAAAAAAGAAATCAACTGGGCCTGATTCTATTCCCAATATTGCACTCAAAAAGCTTCCATGCTCGGCACATAACTTCATAGCACAGTTAATAAATCACATACTAATGAAAGGCTACTTTCCGAAGCCATGGAAAATGGCTCATGTCATTCCAATACCCAAACCCGGTAAACCAGCAAATGAAGCCAAAAATCTAAGACCTATTAGCCTCCTGAATAACCTGAGCAAGATTCTTGAAAAGATTCTGCATGCTAGGATACTGAAATTTTGTACGCAGAGGAATCTCCTACCTGATAATCAATTCGGGTTTAGAGGAAAACACTCAACAGTACATGCCCTCATAAGGTTATTTGAGGAATGTGTCCTTGGTTTCAATGATAGTAAAGTAACGGTCGCTGCTTTCTTAGACATTGAAAAAGCTTTTGACACGATGTGGATTGAGGGCCTGATTTACAAAATGATTAATGTGAAATTTCCAAATTATCTGATAAAGATCACTCTATCATACCTCCAGCAAAGAGAATTCAGGGTAAAACTGGCAAATCACCTGTCAGACCCTGTGCTAGTAAAGATGGAGTCCCGCAAGGCTCTATTCTCGGACCCCTTCTGTTTATAATATTTATGACTGATCTTCCCATGCACACAAACACGACTCTATCTATTTTTGCGGATGACACAAACACTTATTCCACCAGATTATCGCCAGTCAGAGCAAAATCTAATGTGCAGAGCCACCTCTACAGGCTCCAAGATTATTACCACAAATGGAAGGTGAAAGTGAATGCAAGTAAATCTGAAGCACTTTACATTAGTAAACATGATCGCATGGGTAATAGACCTGGGGACTTACCGAAGTTAGAAATTAACGGAAAAAAATTCAATATAAAGAAAGCGTTCGTTACCTCGGTTACTATATTCAACCAAATCTGAAACATAATGAGCATGTCAAAAGATCGATTCTTAAGGCACATGTTGGCCTTCATAGGCTTTATCCTATTCTCAGAGTAAACAACGGGTTATCTCATGCAGTGAAAGTAAAGGCGTATGTGACCATACTGAGGCCAGTATTGACATACGCAGTGGCCATGTGGCATGATATCCCAAAGTACTTGATTAGAAAAATGATAATCTTCGAAAATAAATGCCTACGTATGGCAATTGACTTTAAAAGAACCAAAGTCAACTACAGGTATATATCCACTCAATCGCTGCATGAAATTACAAAAACACCCAGACTGAATGAACACCTACATGATTTGGCAAAAAGGATGCTGAGTCGAACCTGCGAACATGAAAACACGATCATTAGTGGGCTTGGTAGTTCTGCAAACGAACGTGCTTCAAATATTTACAAACCTCCTCATTACTTGCTCTGGAGTCGTGATTCTAACCTATTATCCATATAGACAGCTGCATAAATTGAATTATCTGACCGACTTAATGAGTATCTAACAATTACTGAATATTTTATTTGTTTTTGATTGTTCGACTTTCTAAGACAATGCGCACGTATTTTGTCACTTAGGTTAAGTTAGGGTTACGGTTAGGGTTAAGTTTTTTAAAAAAATTCGAAGATTGGTTGCTTTTTCAAACTTTTTACAACCCAAAGGGGAATATCTGTATCTTCAATGAAATTCCTAATTTTATCAAACAACAAAAAACGAGAACTGTCAGGCCCACCGCGGCATACACAAAAAAATTTTCGTCATATAAAGGTAAAGCCCTCTGGCTGTAAATTTAGCGCAACTTAAACTATTAAACTAAATTGTAACAAATTTTACATTCTTGAAATAAATAATTTTTACACAAAAAAAAGTGCTCCCGTTGGTGGATTTTTGTATGAAAACTTTGAAGGCTAATAACTCAGTTCCAAGATTTTTTTTTGGGGGGTAGCCACCGGCTGAATTTTCCATTTGGGACCGAAACTGAACTTCCCTAAAAATTGTAAGGAAATCGCCCGGGCTGTTCTCGAGAAAAAAAGTAGATAGATACATAGAGACATAGATACATAGATAGATACATCGTGGACACACAACACACGAATAAAATTATTATTTTCAAACATATTTTTACCATTTTTATATATGGTTTTTCATATGAAGGTGAACATGACCATCCTTTTATCTCTTTCATACGTACCATCGAAGAATGAGAGGATCATAGTAGGCTGTACACTTTCATATGAAAAACCTTTTTCATATGAAGGTGAACATGACCATCCTTTTATCTCTTTCATACGTACCATCGAAGAATGAGAGGATCATAGTAGGCTGTACACTTTCATATGAAAAACCCGGTATGGAAATACATCTTTGAATGGCGATATCTCGGGTCGTTTTCAACCGATTTTAATGATCCAAAGTGCGTTGGAATCAGGATAGGAAGTAGTTTTTTTAAAAATAACTTTGAGGAGGAGGGGGGCAGGGAGGAAAAACTCCAAAGTTCGCCTATACATCGTGTCTTGTCCCAAAGGTTTTTGTATGGAATTTCTTGGATTTGTGGACGTTTTTTTGGGGTTTCGGAACTGCGTCACGCTCTCCGCTACCGCACCGAGCATGATGAGAAGAAAAAGTCACAATTTTATTCCCGACTGAAAATTCAGCGAATAGAGTCTGGTAATTTCCTCGGTCCAGCATTGAATGAACTCCTTTCTGAAACCACCGGAGATACATCCTTTTGCCGTATTCTTAACGATTTTTATGAATTTAAGGTAATTGTCAACTTCCGTCTTGATCCATCTCACATTGGCATCTAAGTTACGTGAGCAAGCTTTCCAGTCTGCCTTTCTAAAATTCCACCGAGACTTCGGAACAGATTCGATTAGTGGGATTTTAATATCCACCGTTATCAGAATGTGCTGGCTGTGTGGAAAGTCATTTAGAACCTTTCTGGTGACATGTAGTCGCAATTTATTTTATAGGTCAGGATTTGTTTCTGACTGCCATCTTGCTGATCTGAAGGTTCCTCGCTCCTTGGCGTCGAAGCACAACAACAAATTTTCTTGCTCCAACCATTTTGTGAGTTTCGCGCGTCGGTCTGTCTATAGCCCCATTTGGTATGGTGGCTGTTGAAGTCACTGGCTGTCACTGCTGGGGTTAGGACCGAATGTCCAAAAAAAGTATCCCCAACCAAAATATCCCCGTGGACAAAATATTCCCAGACAAAATAACCGGACATAATAACCACAATTTTTCCATTCAAAATAAAGGACAAAATATCCACTCAGACAAAATATCCGCATTCAAAAATTAAGAATATTCAATGTGAAGTGTACTTAGCGCCGCAGGCCTGTAATAAACAGCCAAAAAAAACAAAGCGGGGTCGAGGTGCGGCAGCCCCCGAAAAGGAAGGTCAAGGGGGGAATATCGCCTCTTACGGGGTCTAAGGGGCGGAGCCCCTAGGGGGGTTTGGGGCAGCGCCCCATTAACGTAAGGCCGCCGTAGGCGCGGAGATGAGGGGGCAGAGTCCCCCAACACACAATATAATATCTAATTAATAATACCTACCTATGTTCACCATTTCTGAGTAGACATTACATTTAGAGATATTTTGTCCGTTTTTTGTGTGATATTTTGACTGGGGATAATCGGTCCTATAGCCGTCACTGCTGGGTGAGTGATCCTTGGCATTTCTGCGTCTGACCAGACAGAATTCGGTGGCTTTTACATATTGAGAACTGTAACGTCACCCACACTTGTAATGCAGGATATATTGCTGTTGGCGTTAGAAGCAGAGACATTAAACCAGTTGTCGATACGGTCTCTAATGTATGTTGCCGTGCCGTAATGAGAGTGGTGTGTAGCTCCGACTACGGTAAATTCATTTACGAGGCCTCTACGAGTTAGCAAAATTTTTATCCCCGTTTTGGGTTTCTTGAACGATTATGACGTCCGCGTCATGCGATTTCGCAAGTTTAGCTAAAAAGTCACATTTTGGTTTACTAATTTCTTGGGTATCAATTACTTTCCACTTAAGCAACCGTCAAGCCAACCGGAAGCTGAAACTGAAGCTCAATGGTAGAAGGATCAAACACGACAAGTACCCCAGATACCTAGGTGTAATCTTAGATCGAAGCTTGACATATAAAGCACACTTGGAAAGCGTGAGGAAGAAGTTGAAATCCAGAGTCAACATTATTAAAAAACAGTGACGGATTTCTGCTCACCAGTGTGTATGTCTAGCTGCCACATTAAACTCGTCGACACTCAAATCAACGTTGCTTTGAGACTGGTTTGCGGTGCCGTTCAACCGACAGAAATAGAATAGAAAGATTTGATAATCGACCCAACAGCGGAAGTCGAAATACAGACAATGAGGCACTTGGTGGAAGAGTGTATGATACATCGTTTCCAAGGAACTCTCGTGCATCTCCATACATAGCGCGTTGCCGCCGTTCTTGAAAAGTTCTCCGCGTAAATTGTCAGTCTCCGGAGCTTTGAAATTTTTGAGCTTTGAAATTTCAGCTTCAACTTCTTGCATCGTTGGTTCTTCTATGTATGGTTGCGCAGTCTGAAATTCGTCGTTTTCGTCGTCTCGGATGAGCGGTCTGTTTGGGTTAAACAGTTCCTTAAAGTACTATGCTCATCTCGCAATGCACCTTTCCTCATCTGCTAAGATCAATATATTGTTGTCCAAAGGTTATTGACTGTAGCCGTTTCTGGATTCGTTCACTTTCCGGTAAAATTTCTGAGTCTCCTTACGATTGCCAAACTTCTCAATTTCAAGTAAAACTTTTCCGTCGGAAGAGTTTTCTCTCGAAATTCCTTTCTGGTTCCACCATTTCGCCGGTAAAACCTTGACAGACCAAGGCAGCCTGGTGCTGAAATTCTGACAACGCCTATTTTTAAGAAGAAGCGAGTTTGTTAGTAACACAATCGAAGTCGGCACCAGGCTGCTCACTTGGGACCCTAATGCTGGGAATAAAGAAGGCAGTCTGGTGCTGAAAATCTGTTTTCGCTAAATTGGAGGCAATAGTAATATACAACTCACATATAAGTTTCATTTCGGCACCAGGCTGCTGCTGCCCTCTGCATTCAAAAAGTCTTAACTCGAGGATGCATGCTTGACACCGAGTTGAAACTTATATGACGTATAGAAATCACTAATGTGCACACTTTGGTGAAGACCGATGCTTAGCACCAGGTTGCCTTCCATATTCCCAGGTAAGGAACCAAAGTACGCAGCCAGGTGTCGAATTATAAACTTGTACAATGTCATGTGCGAGTACTTCATAAATTTTGACATTTTCAAATTTTTGGCACCAAGTGTCCTGGCTGAAAAATCCCCTTGACCCACCTTGCGAGGGCTACCGCCCCTCGACCCCGCTTTCTTTGTTGGCTTTTTTGGTTCACGGCCTGCGGCGCTTCCTCCTCGCATATTTCATAAAATAAGCTACCAAAATCACATTACTACCAAATACAATGTACATTACGTACTTCTTCAAATAGATATGATCTACTGCATACTTTTCCGTCACTTCAATAACATCTACCTACACCATATATTAAAAATCCCGACATTTTTCAATCTAAGGAAAATATTACGAATAATCTTCTTCTTTGCACGGCGAATGGCATCTTTCCATATAAACTCTTCTAAAACATCAGATAGCAATGAAGAAACCGGCTAATACAAGAACAGATAACAATCTAATTATGGAAATCATTCACGGTCATGAATTCAAATGTTGCATTCATTTAGAAAGTATTTAATGCTAGTAAGTACCCATACTACCCATAAATGGCCATCAGCCAAAATCAAAGCAAATATTACTGCTCCCTCTTACACTAAGCTATTTCGTTCATATTTCCTCATCAGTTTCAACATTTCGGGAAACCGAATAATCTCAAAATCTGAATTAATTCAATTTCAACGAAATGTCTGTTCATAGATTATAAAAATAGTTTGTTGTAGAAAAAATTTCTGTAACTCCGCAAGCCATTGCATAAAAAGGTAACATTTTCCCCAATTTACTTGGATTTTTGTCAAACGTTAGTGCATATAATGTAACGCTAAAAGTATAATTGTGGCTAGAAATGAAAATCCTTACCTTTTGAGAGATGCAGTTAATTATCAAAAACTGACGTTAGCTTACGGTGCCGTGTAGGATTATACATTTCGAATTAATTTACCGAAATTGTTTTGAAAATGTTCATAATGGTATTACTTCTAAGTTCAAACGATGTATTGAGATGGATTCGTAATAACAATATTTTTTCGTGGACTGATGTAAAATTTTTATAAAGTTCACGTCCCATTCTTACCAATCCTACTTTACTCTATTGTCCAAACTAATGACATACTAAGTATAGACTGGCAGTCTTTTACAAAAAAATTTACAAAAATTTATGCAAACATGAAATTCAAAATGTTAAGAAGTGCCAGTGCGTCCACATATAATGTAGATTACGTATTTTCAGCAGAACGACGTGCAACTGCACACACATTACTTATCTTCATGTTTGCTTCAGTTTATGTTTACGTAAGCCCAGTCTATGTGTGTATTCTGTCACTATCCCACAGAGTCGTCTAACGAACAACGATTACGTTCAAAACGATTAGCTTTAAAATTTTGTATATATTACGATCCGACCCGAAGTGGAGCGTTGTAAAAATAACATGTACATATTACGTCTAGGTAGAAGCCAGCGGCGTCGACTTGTTTACCGTCCATGGGGGGCAAGCCAAACTTTTTAATTTGATGATGTGTATTTGGCAAACATGCCAAAGTAAGCAATGAAACGGTAGCTAATGTTTGCTTTTATAGCGAAAGTTATAAGAACATTTTTGAAGTAATAGATTCCGAATGAAATGAGTTTTTTTTTTAAATTATTGGAAACTTTCTAAAAACGAGTCTGTTCTGGCCATTAGGGTGCAATTCTGAGACATTCTCAAGAAAAATTCAGGCCCAAATCGTTGAAAACTCTACAGATATATGTTACTTGTAGTGGTTTGCAAGTATGGGTTAAGCACAACAGGCCCAAAGGCGGCTTAGGTGCTGAACCTCGGTTC
Source organism: Pseudolycoriella hygida (assembly GCA_029228625.1). NCBI lineage: Eukaryota > Metazoa > Arthropoda > Insecta > Diptera > Sciaridae > Pseudolycoriella > Pseudolycoriella hygida. The sequence continues at coordinate 157,131,374 of CM055403.1, read as the reverse complement.
ACCTACGTAACCTATACATCAAGAAGTGGCTTCAAAAATGTATGGGTTAGAAGCTTTGAATAGCACTTCATCAATACAAAATTGAGCTAGGTATTTCAAAATATTCAAAAAAATTGTCGATCCTTGATAAAACGGCAAATGTAAAATGGATTGCTAATGCGGGCATTGCCCCCCATGGATCATTTCATGGGGGGCACTTGCTTCCCCCCCCCTGCCCCTCTATACTTGGCGCCGCTGGTAGAAGCAATATAAAATCGCATCTGACATACGTAATAGTACATTACCCTGCGAAAGTAGCTCAGTACATGACATGGACATAATCTTGTGTTATAAGAGCCAAACTCACGAATGTTTTTTTGTGCAACGAGCTCATACACGCCGACTTCCAAGGTTAGCTGGGGCCGTCGCCCCCAACGGCAGAATTCGTAGGGGGCGACGCCCCCCATGGGAAGCCGGGACACTAAGTAACCATCTCAAATTTAAGAGTAAATTTGCCAAAAAATCCTACAAAATCACAGATTTAAAACTGCCCTTGATGATGGTGTTAATTTTACATAGAAAGAACCTTTGTGCAAGGCTTCAACGTCCGAACATTTCTCGGGAATTTAAAAAAAGAAGTGGAAAAACGTTTTTATTTAAGTTGATTCCGTAGTGTGAGATCAATCAAAAATATTTTATTTTTGAAAAGGAATAAGGATACGGCTACATTTTCATGCGGTGAGAAAATCATTTTCGCAGAGTGACACGTAAAAGAATTTTTTGTATTGGCAGACAAACTTGATTTTCGGCCCGTTTTTCACACCGCTGATGACCGATTTTGTCTCTAGCAGCCGATAAAGGCATTGAACGAAACGTTAGCGGCCTTCGATTGTTTTGAATCTGTACGAGTTTTTTTGTTTTCGAAGGAACATAGTATGAAAAATTTCGCTCGCTTCGCTCGCAATTTTTAATCTTTGATCATAGTACTTAAAGCTCTCGCAATGTTGCTTTATCTGAACTGGCTACAATTCCATACTTCCCATTCGTGATGGGCTGGAATTAGTTCCATGGGCTTGGGCTCGGTCTGATATTGGACTCTAGATACGGCCCTGTTTGCCCCCCACGGGAAGAGGTGAAGTCGGCGTGTCTGAACGAGCTAGAGGTGAGCGGGATACCCGAAGGTACGAAAAAACCCGACCCGAACCCGAATCACTTTTATCGGGTTGAGAGGTTACGGGTTTTTCAAAATCGAATCGGGTCGGGTTCGGGTCGGCTTTCATTTTTTTCGGGTTGCCGGGCTATCGGATTTTTGAAAATAGAATAGGGTCGGGTTCCGGTGGGGTCGGGTTTCAAAAAAAGACCGACCCGCTCACCTTTACAACAACCTTTGGGAAATGCTGTTTTAACGAGAGTAGAGTCGAAGGCGAAGTATGCAACTACACGAGTCAAAATAACAGTTTCCAGAGCGAGTGAGCTTGCGAATTCACAGAATGAATTACGTAGCGGGGTTCAAAGTATAATGTTTGGTTGAATTTTATATACAAAACGAGAAATGTACCGAGAGCGTTCAACCTTGTAATGCATCATTTTCGCAGGGGGCACATTATTGTTATGTAATATTCAACCTTCGCATATGTGAGGTATAAAAATTTTACCGATATGTGCGAGAGTGTATTGGTGTCAAGAAAGGGGGTTAGGACCGAATGTCAAAAAAAAAATATCCCCAACCAAAATATCCCCGTGGACCAGATGTCCCCAGACAGAATAACCGGACATAATAACCACAATTTTTCCATAAAAAAAAAGAACAAAATATCCCCTCAAACATAATATCCACACTCAAAAAATTAAGAGTATTCAATGTGAAGTGTACTTAGCGCCGCAGGCCAGGTGAGGGAGCAGAGCCCTCCAATACGCAATATAATATATAAATTATAATATTTACCTATATACACCACTTCTGAGTAGACATTATGTCTGGGGATATTTTGTCCGGTTTATATGGGATATTTTGTCTGGGGACATTTTGTACGGGGATATTTTGCCCGAGGATATTTTGACTGGGGATAATCGGTCCTAGAGGCTCAAGAAAGGGGCCGTCCATAAATTACGTAACGAAAAAAATTGATTTTCTGGACACCCTCCCTCCCCCTGTCACGCTAGTGTCACCCAAGCTTTACCTAATTTATGAACAGCTCCTAATGAACTTTACTAATAAAGAATGAATGTTACGTGAAGCAAAGGTAAAGTTTGCACCAATAAAACACACGCGTGCAAGTAAAACATTATACGAAACTATGAAATACATAACTCGATGTGTACTAATATTCACCAAAACGCAAAAAAAACTTTCAAAATATTTTCAAATTTGATTAAAAAAATGCGTCACAAATGCCGAGCCCACCAGTGTTATAGTTTTTCTGTTCTTTCAGTTTCATACGCAAAAATTTGACATCCTGTACAAAAATACTACAGACATTCCTACATACAAGTCAAGTTTTTGCGGTGTGAAAGCTGAAAGAACAGAAAAACTATAACACTAGTGGGTGACGCATTTTTTTAATCAAATGTGAAAATATTTTGAAAGTTTTTTTTGCGTTTCGAAGCGTTAAGCGTCACTCCAATTGATATCAGTTCTTTTGCAAGAAGAGACAAGGACTTGCGTCACATTTCCCTTTTAAAAGGGTTTTTGTTGTGATATCAGTAGTTTTGGAAGCAATAGAAAACGGTTAAAAATATCAAAAAACCTGATGGAAGTTGAAAAGTGCTAGAGAAATCCACAAGAATCCCTTAAACCTAGGAAGCTCCATTGCATGACCTGACTCATGTCGAGAATAACCGAAAAATATCAAAAAACCTGATGGAAGTTGAAAAGTGCTAGAGAAATCCACAAGAATCCCATAAACCTATTAAGCCCCATTGGATGACCTCACTCATGTCAAGAATAACCGAAAAATATCAAAAACTCTAATGGAAGTTGAATACCTCACTTACCCAACCGTAACACTCACCACACACATTATTTTATATGGGATTTGTATGGGAGCTTCCAGGAGCCCTAGCGCCCAAACGAGGCCAGTGACCCCATTTTTTTAAAATCTTAGATGACGTAGAATACCCATCCGAAGGTCCCTGCAAATTTTAAAGAAGATCTGACCGCCAGTTTTCGAGAAATCGCCAAAAAAGTCGTTTTTCATACAAACGGTACAAACTAACTAACTAACTAACGTGGAATATAATTCATTTTCTTCGGCTTCTATGAAGCAGCGCATTTAGTATGGAAAATGACGATTTTCTAAAGGTCATATCTTCGGATCCACTGGACCGATTTTAATGAGTCAAATGTCGATTTCAATCAAAATTGTCTTTGATGCACATAATATTCAAAAAACAAAAACAAATTACAATTCAAAATAATGCTACCGGTACAATTGCACTTGACCAGTCCAGTTGTTCGACCCCTCAGTTACTTATGAAATTGGTGCGAATAATTTATTGAATTCAACTACTTTGATTGCGTTATTATTTCTTCGAGAGACACTCTAGGTCTTTCAAGTCGGTACTCTGTTCAACTTTGAGGGCCTCTACGCCTAATTTTGCGAATTGATCACCAATCCATGTTCTCTGATTTTGTGATAGTTTATTTGTCGTACAAAATGAGTGAACAGCGTCACGTGATTTTCGACAAGTCCAAGCTATAATGCAATACGAGCCATCATCGTCATCATTCGTAGCCAATAACTTGAGGTGGGCTAATTCAATTAACTGGGCTGCACAGTTTCTGTCCGTTGCAATTAAGTATTCGAAGTAGCTATTTTTGTCACCACTTTTTTGTAATACTGTTGACACGTCCATTGATAGACAGCATTTAGGACTACATTTTTCAATTGAAATTAACGATCAATTTATTTCGTAGTCAAAGAAAATTTACTTACTCACTAGACGTTCTACCGAAAATACGGTTGTCTTCCTCCGGGTAGAATTTGATGATTTCATTCTTTTTGTAAGCAACGCTTGTATAGTCATTGTAAAGATATCCTTTCAGTTTCTAAAGTGAACCAGAAAAGCTTAGTATTTAGAAAAACAGACTGGTGTACGCTCTTCTAATTTAAATACAACTAAAAATGTGTGGGTAGGTACTTTTGAGCGTCTTGACATTAGAAAATTTGTAATCTCAAAGTTGAATTCCGTCAAATATCCGTAAGTAACTCGTCAAAAACAACAATTCACATTCCCAAGCAACAACATTTACATGTTTCTGTTCGGTAAATGCGTCAATACCTCGTCGCAAGTGACTCGAAAAACACAATTACCGAGCAACAACATGTAAAATATAGGAGCTCTTCATGCAGAGAGTCACAGCACATCATTTTTAATTGTTTCGCTCACGTTCGCTCACGTATGACAAATACTATAATCTGATTGGCCTAGAGAAATTTTTATCGCTCACGTATGACATTGTTCAATCAGCTGTTATGCTGTTTTGGCTCTCTGAAAAGTTCCTATTGCACGTAAATGCTTCCAAATATTTGTTTTCACTCGTAGGATTACAACATTTCTCTTCTGCTCATGCAACAAACTTCCTACGAGTCAAAACAAGCAATTTGGGAGCAAATACGTAATGTACTAAAAAAAATGTTTCATAAAACTGCCTACACGTATAATATGTGCTATAGCTGTATACTTACCGGTAAGATATCCGGATCGTTGGTATATGAGTTATCTTCGCATTTATCTGCGAAACAAGTGTAAACCAATGTAGCAAAAGTTATTATTACAAACAAAGTAGAACCGAATCCCATTTCAATTCAATTTTAAGAAATTTGCAGTAAAGTATATTTTAAATAGTTAGAATAAGAAGCTATTCTCGCTCTTTTTATAACAAAACTCTAGTCAGTGTGACGTCAGTGTTGACAGTAGTAGTTTGTGTACCATGTTATAGCTGAAACACGATGATCGAAAACGATTTCTTTAAGACGAAAATTGATTCACAATTTTAACTGTCAGCGGGATCACGATGATATCGGTATTACTTCTATTAAATTAATGAATGTAAGACATTTGAAGAACTAATATAATTTAAGGTATTCGTTTCACTAAAAAAGTAAGATTTAAAGAGGAGGATGGAGGACTTCAAAGATTTTTCACCATTTAAAAATGGAAAAATGTAACGTGGACAACAGGATTGAGCAAGTAACTGATATGTCTCGTCTTCGAGAAAGTTGTTGCGTTACTCAAATTAGTCGGAATCAGCATTTGTATTATAGGGGCTCGTGGACATAATTTTCTGAAGAAGTTGTTGTTCACGCTACATTACCGTGGTTTAAGCCATATCAAGGCACGAAGCACATAGAATATTGTGCTTCGTTCGCCTTGTTAGGTGAGGGCCTACTTAAGACTAATTTCAAAAATCTAGCTTGTGTTACTTGTTCTAAACACAATGATTCCCGTAACTTTACACCAGGGGTGCCGACTTTGGTTCAAGTCAATGGGGACGCTCAACATTTTGATTTCTTTCAGCAAATTTAAAACGGAAGCCTAGCGCTGCATCATAGAGATTTGTGAAAATTTAAAAACTTACTTGAAAAAGCTCTTTGTAGAAATTTGAAAGTCAGCGTAATCAATTTTTTTTTTAGAAAAGCACTATCGAATGTGATAATTATTTATTTTTAAACTTTTACGTCCACGGAGACTGTAAATCTAACCAGCGAGTGCTCTATATACTTTGGTTATATACATTTGTTTTATGCCTTTTATTTAGACGACGATCTGCAATCCAACGGCGTGCAGATCGAATAAACTCTCGGCACACGAGTTTGAGGTGAATTTATATTCGTAATATTGTCTGCAGGTCAAATTTGTTTTTCTTAAGTTGCCTTCAAAGTGAAATTGTATAGAAACGAAAGCATGTGTAGCAACATTTTTGCATGAAAGTGTCACGGATGCCAATATAACGTAGCTAATTCACCTCAAACTCGTGTGCCAAGAAAAGACCTGACCCAGCGAGTAGTACAGTAATCCATTACTTTTTCTGTACCGAGTAATGACTTTCGAAGCGATTTCGAATCAATTATTTTGGTAGGGTAAAAAAAAGAGATGACAGTAATTTATTTCGAATGCATTCGCAACAATCTACTTTACTCGCCGGTGATACGCTCAGGGTATGCGTAACCTCATTGCGTGTATGACCTTGCTACAATCAGCGTGTGAAGATTAAGCATATTCACTTTTTAAATTTTCTTCTAAATTCTTGTTCTTATTATGGCCCACAAAAAATTGTTATGATACGAAAGTAGGGAAAATCTCATTTTCAGGATTTTTGTTTCGTTTTTTGTGGCCGGGAAAATTCGAAAATGGTGTTTTGGGGTGTTTTCATGTAAGTAAATTTTGAAAAGATAAGAACATTCCTTGTTTTCAATGGGTAGCCGGACTTTTTTTAAGTTTTGACTTGGGAATCCGTCACAAGCAAAACTTTACTTCGTCTTAATTGGGGGAAAAGTCTATCATGGAATCACCGCATTCAATACGAAAATTATGAACCTATTTTTTCACGAAAATGAAGGAATCTGACATTTTCATACCACTCGCCATTGAGATTGGAAGTTCCGAAAGCTCGTTCTATTGTATTATGGTGCAAACTAGTGATGTAAACGGTGTGGTAATGCAGTTTGTGGCCCAATTGTTTAGCAAACGTTGTACTCTTCTGCACCAAAAATCGGTCTGAAGTAGACATGTTAAAACCGTCACCGAAAATCCATTTTTTACTCAATCTTGACAAGTGGGGTGTTGTTGGAAAGGTAATTGATTGATCTTACTCAAAAATGATTTCGGGTGTCTATTAGTTGAAGGGTTGGGTAAAAACACCCCAAAACACCATTTTCGAATTTTCCCGGCGAAATGAAATGAAACGAAACAAAAACCCTGAAAATGAGTTTTTTCCTTTCATATCATAACCAGTTTTTTGGGACAGTGAAGGTACAATTAAACGCAGTTGGTAGATATAAAAGAACGGAAACGAATGTCGGAAGATCCACTTAACGCTGTTGTTAATATTCAGTATTTTTAAAAACGGAAAAGAATGGTAGGGGCAGGGCGGTAGCGGTAGCTCGAGATTGCCCTGGCAACAAACCGGCTTCTTCGAATTGTTCGTCGAAATAATCACAATCAACTTTCACATTTTTTGCACACTGATTGCAGAAAAGTTTCAATGAATTTTATTCCTCTGTTTTGTTGTTATTGAGTATCGGACTACTGGTCGATGTGCACAGGCACCAACTCGGAAGTGTGACAAGTAAAGTCAAGTCATTTAAGTGCTTCTTTTTAGAATTCTTTCACTGCTGTTTTATTTCTCTAGCTAAATTTCCAACGGGGGCTAAGGCCCCATTATTTCTCGTTGTTGGGGGCCCGACCCCGAAGCCCCCATGGAGTCGGCGCCCCTACTTTACACCACAAAAGTCAACTTTGTGAACGAATTTGGTGAGCTACAATATCTTGTATTTCGATTTTGAAGTGCAAAAAATTCTCGTTTTTCCACGATACCGTTTGAAATTATGTAAAATGAACTTTCAAGGCTAAATTCTGATATTACAGAGATAGACGATAATGGTTGCATTAGCGTTGCTAATCATTAGCCATGCGACGAGCTCTGTTATCAGGGACTATAATATTGAAAATTCTCTAATTGGATTTGCTAAACATTGCAATTATGAAAGATTATTCTCCCCGAGGGTAACACAATGTTTTTGTGTGTGTACGCAGTTTTTATCTACGAAATAAAGCTGTCAATACTTTGCAGCATTTTTAAAACAAACAAATACAAAATGAAAATGGAACGTTTGCATTTTCGAAATTTATTTTTAAACGATGCAAAAATACAATTAGAACAACAAATTGTTCTACGACATGCATCGAAAATTCTATGCTGATTTTATATTTTAGTTTTAAAAGTGCGCTTTCAGTACATTTTCCAATTTTCAATTTTTTATTAAGCAGCACTTGACCAGCAAAAATAGTCTTTTTCGTGAGAGAATCACTAAAAATTACATGCGAAGAAAAGAGATAGATGTAGTCAAGTATAGTAATTTTCGTGTGTGACAAATCTTTGAAATCAGAAAATAATTAATTAAAAATACAAAACGGCATAATTTTGCCATAGCTTAGAACCATTTTTTGCTCAGAATAATATTTCCTACAAAAAATGTTTTCCATGCAAACGGCTCATTCAGTGAGAACAAGTACTGAGAAAATAAATATCACTTATATCTTATATCTATATACATAAGTTATATGCTTACGTTAGCTATAATTATATGCTTACGTTAAAAGTTATGCCCAAATGACTTAGAATTGAAAAGTAGCGTTTGACCATAACTTTTTTTATAAGTTAACTTATAATTACAACTATAAGTTTACGTGAGAAATTAGCGCCATGATTGATCGGTAGTTTATACGAATTTTCCGATAATTGATAATATTCATTGACTGACGGTTAATGATGATTGATCTAAGATCAATCACCATCAATCATTATCAATCATCGATCAAGCCTTGTCAAACATCAATCAAACATCATCAGCCATCAATCAACTGTCCCGTTATAATAGAGATAGACACGAAAGTTCCAATTATAGCGCCATGATTGATCGGTAGTTTATACGAATTTTCCGATAATTGATAATATTCATTGACTGACGGTTAATGATGATTGATCTAAGATCAATCACCATCAATCATTATCAATCATCGATCAAGCCTTGTCAAACATCAATCAAACATCATCAGCCATCAATCAACTGTCCCGTTATAATAGAGATAGACACGAAAGTTCCAATTATAGCGCCATGATTGATCGGTAGTTTATACGAATTTTCCGATAATTGATAATATTCATTGACTGACGGTTAATGATGATTGATCTAAGATCAATCACCATCAATCATTATCAATCATCGATCAAGCCTTATCAAACATCAATCAAACATCATCAACCATCAATCAACTGTCTTGTTATAATAGAGATATCAACCGCCTGAGCGGTAAGTCGTCTACTTCACAGCACGTTTTTCCAGTTTCCCCTGACCAGATAGCTACCCAAATGGTCCACAATTCGAAAGGTTCTCATCAGCACAAAAGAGGAAATCCAACCGAGAATTGAAAATCAACTTGCGGAACAGCGTTCTATCATCCTCGTTTGCGGCTCCGTACACGCCGGAAGAAGTAAGCAAAGACATTACGCAAATCAATGGTGGAAAAGCACCGGGAGTGGACAACATTTTTCCCGATTTTCTAAATCATCTCGGCGCGAACGCTATCAGATGGATAAGCAACTTTTTCACACACATCTATGCTAGTGGGCAGCTACCTAAATCGTGGAAAAGGGTCAAAGTTATAGATTTCTCGAAGCCAAAAAAAACCAACAAACGACCCGGCCAGCTACCGTCCGATTTCTCTCTTGAGCTGTGGTCTTAAGCTCTTTGAGAGAACAATTCTTGGCAGGCTTGAAGAAATCATCAAAATTGGAATACCATAGGACCAGGCAGGATTCCAACAAAATCGCAGCACCTGTGATCTTTGACTAATTTCATCAAACTTGGCTTCGAATGAGGACTAAAGACCGGTGTTGTATTTCTACATTTGTCAGCAGCGTACGACACCGTCTGGAAGAAAGGACTGCTAATGAAATTGAGTTGAATAACAAAATGCAAGAAAACTCTGATCTTGATTGCGAACATGTTGAGTGACAGGTGCCTGCAAGTCGAAATCAACGACAAATATAGGCGCCAACACATTCTGAATGATGGCCGTCCACAGGGATCTGTATTATCGTGCATCTTGTATTGTCTGTACACCAGTGACCTGCCAAACAGTCAATCGAGAAGATTTATCTACGCAGACGACAAAGCCATAGTTGTCCAAGCGAAATCGTTCGATCAAGTTGAAAATTGCATTTTACTTCACCAAATGGAGGCTGAGACCAAGCGCAAGTAAAACAACATCAATCACATCCCATCTGAATAATCATCAAGCCAACAGAAAATTGAAGCTGAAACTGAATGGCAAGAAAATTAAACACGACAAATTTCCCAAGTACCTGGGCGTAAAACACCTGGAAAGCACTCAAAAGAAACTCAGATTGAGAATCAACATTGTGCAAAGACTCAACGGAACGACGTGGGGCTGTTCAGCCAAAACATTGCGTATCACTACCCAATCGTTGGTAATGTGGGTCGTTAACTATTGTTCGCCAGTATGGATGGAAAGTTGCCACAAAAAACTCATTGACACTCAGATTAACGTCACGTTAAGTATGACTTGTGGTGCCGTTCACCCAACTGAAGTAGAATGGCTAAACGTACTAAGTAACATCGCACCATTACATATTTTGCAAGAAAGAATGCAGAAAAATTGACGCTGACGCTGACTCCAACGACCTTGAGACTGATATCTCGAGCGCCATTCTGGGTATTCTTCCGGAACATCGACAATTTGCGTGATCTGAAGTCTCGTTGGAAAGACTGGTGGAACGCAGTGGAAGTGCATAACAAAGATCTGATAGTGGATTCAACGATTGCAGTGGAGGGTTTCGACTTGTCCCGACACACATGGATTCGTTTAAATCGAATCAGAACCGTTCAAGGATGTTGCGCATTTCTGCTGCACGGATGGACTATTATTGAATAACCGCTTTGTCAATGCGGAGAAATGCAAACCATGAAACATTTAGTGGAAGACTGCCGAATTCATCGGTTTCATGGTAATTTACATGAAATACACGCCGTTTCATCTGATGCCCTGAACTGGATAGAGAATTTGGGCGTGGATATTTAAAACAGAAAAAGGCGATTAAGTGCAATACTTATGTGATAAAACATTGAAGTTTTTTTGATCTTTGTTTGCTAATTTGTAAAGTTATTTTTTGTTTTGTTTGGCGAAATTGTTTTCCTAGTCATTTTAAAATAAATAAATAAATAAATCAACCATCATCAGTCATCAATCAACCATCATCAATCATCGATCAACCACCATGAATCATCGATCAACCATCATCAATCATCGATCAACAATAATCAATCATCGATCAACCAGCATCAATCATCGATCAACCATCATCGATCAACTATCATCAGTCATCGATCAACAATCATCAATCATTATCAATCATCGATCAACCATCATAAATAATCGAAAAATCTCTTCCATAAAATTTATAACTTATAAATAACGTAAACATATAATTAAAACATAACCAAAGACCCGTACGTATCAGAACAGATGTGACAAACAGAATAGATGTGGCAAAGTGACTCGAACGTACCTAAATATACAAATAAGCTAACAATCCAACGTTTTCTGTTCTTTTATAACTGTAAGAATTTCGAAGATCCATAGAAATTACCCAAGCTAACGTCAAAGGCCCTACCGAAGTACGTCTCAGACCATTCAAATCTAGAAAAGCTTATATCCAAGGACTAAGTCGTTTTTCCCTAAAACCCAGAAACACGTGTTATCTAAAATTTTATTGTCTACAACTTTGTCCTTGGAA
>CM055403.1:157090302-157119833 GCA_029228625.1 Pseudolycoriella hygida | reverse complement strand
AAATTTAATTTTCTACAACTTCGGAACTAACTTTCTAACTCTCACAGTTCTGGAGATCCGGGTAATTCTGCCCAATTGTGGAATTGGCCATATACCAGGATTGGGCCATATTTCCCCAAAACCCTGAAACGCGTGTTCGCTTAAATTTAATTTTCTATAACTTTGCCTTTGGAACCAACTTTCTAACTCTCATAGTTTTGTAGATCTGGGTCATCCTGCCCAATTATGGAAGTGGCCATATACCAGGATTGTGTCACATTTCCCCAAAACCCTGAAACACGTGTTCGCTTAAATTTAATTCTCTACAACTTTGCCTTTGGAGCCAACTTTCTAACTCTCACAGTTCTGGAGATCCAGGTCATCCTGCCCAATTATGGAAGTGGCCATATTTCCCCAAAACCCTGAAACAGGTGTTCGTTTAAATTTAATTCTCTACAACCTTGCCTTTGAAAGTAAATCTCTGTATTGCGTATTTAAGCAAATACTGAAAAAAAACTATCTCTTATCATTTTGGGCAGAGAAATTTGTTTTCGCCCATTCCATGGCTCCCAGTGCTCAGACCCCTGACCCGATTCCAACAAAAAAAATGCCCCAGTTTTTTGGCATCAAATGTTTTCATTTGACACCAAATTGAGCAATTTCCGTGCTTTACTTGCTGAGATATTTCGAAAAAGTTTCACCGACCCTCGAAAAACCATGTTTTTGGTCACTTCCTCGACCATATCTCCGGAACCACTTGAGCGATTTTGCTCATCTTTGAACTTGAATCATGGGAGGCATGTACCTTTCAGGGAAAAAAAAGATTAGGCTGATCGGTAGAGCCGGTTGGAAAAAAAAGTGGAGACGGACGGACAGACGGACATTTTTTTTATTGCTGATTCGTCATCTCTAGACGATAATAGATGTATCCCCCCACTCCCAGCTCGATCTACCCCATGTTACAATACAATTGTTTGTAGTAAACGTATAGGACCTCTTGTACTTCGTACGGGTCCAACAAACAAAAACAAAATGACAGTTCAGCGAGAATAAGTACTGAGAAAATAAATTTCACTTATATCTTATATCTACATACATAAGTTATGTGCTTACGTTGGCTATAAGTTATATGCTTACGTTGAAAGCTATGCTTAAATGACTTAGAATTGAAAAGTAAAGCGTTTGACCATAACTTTTTTTATAAGCTAACTTAGAACTTTATTTATAATTATAAGTTATAAGTTTTGTTATAAGTTTACGCTTTGATTGATAAATAATTTATGTCGATTTTCCGATGATTGATAATATTCAATGTTTGACGGTTGATGATGATTGATCGAAGATCAATCACCATCAATCATTATCAATCATCGATCAAGCATTATCAATCATCGATCAGCCATCATTAGTCATCAATCAACCAACATCAGTCATCGATCAACCATCATTAATCAACTACCACCAATCAACCATCACAAATAGACCATCATCAATCAATCAATCAAACCACCATCAAAAATCTTTTCAATCAAATTTCTAACTTATAAATAACGTAAACATATACTTAACACATAGTTTTAGGTATAAGTGTTCTCAAAACTCTCACCCCGCTGACATGAAAATACAGAAATTAGGGGTAAACTGACAGCATACCAGACAACATTCCACATAATGAGTGGAAAAAATTTGAATTTTTTAAAACGTATTTCAATCTAACACAAAAGGCATACAGATTTATATAAATATAAAAAAGTTTACAAGCACGGAGTTAATTGACAAAATAACCGGCATCTAAACGGGGACCAAAACGGACCTAATTTATACAATTTTTGACATTTTTTTGTTTTATACTTCGTGGAGGCGTTATTAGCTCCTTAATTCTATTTTAGTTGGCGAATTTCATTACGAAATCCAATAAATGGAAAAAGACACCTCAACAAGATTTTAACAATTGTTGATATTTTTCACAAAGTTATAATATCTCAACAGTGATGAATATAAGTTTCCTCTGTAGACTTTAAAACCCCAACACTGATAATCGGTACCTTACATGCCTAAGGAAATGGCTGTACTCACCACCATGCTTATTCTACATAAAGGTTTCTCACATCCTTCTTGGGATAATGTTGAGCGACGCGACGTTAATAATTTTCAAAAGAGGTATTAGCGTCACTACAAAATTCGTTAGACAGCTCAGCCTTGGCTTTATCGTGAGATATATTTTGCATATTACAAAGTAAAGTACCGATATTAGCGTTAGCGATGTATTGTTGTTCATACAGTACACAATAAAATTTGTACTTTCGATACTACAGTGAACAACTATAGGTAAAAAGAAAATTGAAACTTATTATAATTGAATCAAAGGTAAATGCTCCTTCCCAACAACTCTCGAAACTGCCAGATAGATTGAGTTTCAACTAAATTCACTAATGATGGTAGAAATATCTCCAAAGAAAAATTAGTGACGACTTTTCTCAGAGCACACAAAAAGTTGGTCTTTGAAAAACGAGGAAATTTAGTTTTCATTTAAAGCCTAAAGGTTAAGAAGGAACGGTTTGGCTCAGTAGTGACATACTGGTATTCGACCGAGAATATCCGGGTGATGGCAAATTCTCCATAAAAGTTTTCTTCAGCGTGTATTCACATGACGTAGCGTTCCCATGGGGAGGGTTGAGCCGGAGACATGGCATAGATCTATTCTGGATCAAGAAAATGCAAGGAATCCGAATTTGCAATCATTTTAGACATCCAACCAAAAGTGATTTGTCAGACTCAGAACAATGCCTGCGAAAAAAAAAACACGAAACAGTTAGAGCCGTGAAATACTTTTTCATCTACCAAATGTTCTTATCTAAAGCCTAAATAAAAAACAAATCAATCGATTTCTTCCTGTTCCACACATCTTGGAAATATTTGATCGAAAATCGAATTTATAGGATTCAACAAATCCTAATATATTCCCGGAAGTTTTCTTCCTCGAGCCGATGTCAATGGCGTTTTTTTTTAAATGTATTTTTGTGATTGTAAAATCCAATTTGAAAGTTCATTTAGGCCACCTGAATGAAATTAAAAAACTTTTAACTTTAAGTCGTCTGGTCGTACAGATAAACATTTGACAATGTTGTGGTCATGTTCAAATTGAAACTCATCTAATTCAACTAGACACACAACTATAAGTACATCACTCCGTTTCATAGTTTCTTTCTTATATGGGATATAACAAACATGGGAATTATGTTGAGGTTTGCGGTGTAACAAACACATACCTAAGTTCTAAATTAATGGGTAAGCAGATGTGGACACTTAGCTTTTTATTTCATATCATTCTATATGTACACGTATACACATACGGTCATGTGTTCTGCAAAGTTCCAGAAATGGAAATGTGAATATTTACGAAAGTCTGAATTATAATAAAAATGAAAATGATGGAAAGAAGGACGAAAACCAAAGTTTTAATTAAATATTTCGAGTGGAACCATTTTACAAATTATGCGGCTTCATTAAATCTAGATGTTTTAAGTTATCTTTTCAGAAATTTCAATTGATGGAGTTGCTATAATTGAAATTTACGTTTTGGCAATGACTGGCACAAAATTGTATGAAAAGTAAAGAAATTTGAAAGAATTCGTCGAGGAATAATTACATACATGAGTTGTTTTAAATATAGACACGTATATAAAGTATAGTAACAATAGCGTGAAATTTCAATTGGGGGTTTCGTCTTAATTGCTATAATTTCTGTGTGAATTTGAAAAAAAAAGAAATAAAATTAATTTTCAGCATATTTTCGGAAATGATAAAAACGTGCATACCTTCAGTGACAACTATTTTTGGGCAACGCGTTGTGTAATTCGGTAGTTTTAATATACTAGTTGTAAGCTTATTTGAACGAAACGAAACGAAACTACAACATCACAACACATGATTCCTACGCAAAGTTTTATAGGTAAGTGCTGAGTAAGTCGAAGTTTCTTCAGAATTCGACTCTTTTGATCTTTTGAAGCCCAACCTTAATCGAATCGTAGAAAACCCGAACTCCGAACGGTACTGAAACCTGGCCCGAATTGAGACTTAAATTGTTCATTTTGTTAATTAGCAATTTATTTGAACAAAACATGAAAGCTAATGATCATTTTACATATGAGCGCATTACAATTTATAAATTTCACATAATTTTTCATTTGTTGGGTTTGTTCCAAGATTCTGTTGTAAAACCAATATAATCTGGTTGTAATTGAATTCGACATGAGCGAATGAAGGAATTTGTTGGTACATTCAACGCAAAATAAATAGAAACTTTACTGACAGTCGAGAAATTTTTGTCACAAAAAGACTACCAAAAATTCTTCCGTTCATCATTTAAATCGTTAACGAGCCTTCCTGTTGCTTCCAAGAACCTGTTTAAGGTGGCAGGTCCAAGTTCAGATGGTCTCACAACGAAATCCCCCAGAATTCTACGTTTAGCTTGGAGGTATTTGGGGCATTCACATAATTACGTATATGCCAGTATTCTCTTCTAATCCGCAAGAGCACCTTTTGGTTTCTGACAGCCATTAGATATATATACGAGAATGCTACAGCGTGTGTGAAACTTCACGAAAATACGACTAAATTCAAAGTTAGTAGAGGAGTCAGACAAGGTGACACTAGCTCTCCTAAGTTGTCAGTATTGGAGACTTTGTTCAAGAAGCTAGAATGGAGTGAGATGGGAATAAACGTGAATGGAAAGCTTCTAAATCACCTCCGGTTTGCAGACGACATTGTGTTGATAGCATCAGATATGGACCGATTACAAACGATGTTAAATCAATTGAATTGTAAATCCAACGACTATGGTCTAGAGATTAACCGGTCAAAGACGAAAATAATGACAAACATTGATGATGATAACGATATTAAAATCGGAAGTGAAATTATTGCAAAGGTCGACAATAATATCTACCTTGGCCACAAATTGAAGCTAGGGCTAGACAACCAGACTGCCGAAGTACGTCGAAGAATTGGACTAGGATGGGCAGCATTTGGAATACTAAGTTTCATTTTCAAAAGTAGGATGAACAACAACTTTGATGCTTGCGTACTACCAGGTCTCACGTATTGAGCCAGAACTCTTACCTTGATAAGCTTAGAGTAGCACAACGAGGGATGGAACGTAGTATGCTAGGAATATCGCTCAGGGACAAAATGACCAATGAATGGATACGTCAACAAACGAAAGTCGTTGATGTCATGGTACGGATCGCGACGCTAAAGTGGAACTGAGCAGGACATGTGGCAAGGTTGACCGATGATCGATGGACAAAATTAATTATGCAATGGAGACAACCCAACACAAGACCAATGGGAAGACCACCATAGAGATGGGTAAACGGCATCAAAAAGATCGCAGGTATAACATGGCAACAAGTGGCAATGAATCAAGAGGAGTGGAAGAAGCGAGGGGAGGCCTACATCCAACAGTGGATATAAATGGCTGTAAAAGAAGAGAAGAAGAGATAGCTTATTCAGGTGTCGGTTTAGCCCATAGTGTCTAGTAGTCGCCCCTACTACTATATTCCTATCACGACTTCGGTGCATTTTCAGCAGATCATTGGCCCATTTCCAGTCGGGCTTCGGGAAGAAGCGCTTTGTGTGAGCGCCTCCTTCATATGCTTTCCAGCGTTCCACATACTCCCGCCGCAAGCCCATCTGACCTTCCGTTTCCGAGGTGATCCGATTATTCAGTTTTATATAGTTTAGACAATCCCTTCCCTTTTCACTAGCCTTGAGGTTGACGTGGGCGATCTGAGCGCCTTAATCATCTCTTTACTGTCCGAACAGATAAAGATCTCCCATCCCTACGTCCCCATCGGCAGTCATTCTCGTGCTACCATGAGTGCTGCGTAAGCCTCTGTCTGGAGGACGCTGGAAGTTGTACCCAAATAGAACCATCTGTCCGAAGTGTACACTCCAGCCCCTGCCCCTTTCACGACCTTAGATCCATCCGTGAAAAATATTTTCGCATTTCTTGGCAGACAAGCTGGTGACCACCCATGTTGCCATTCTTGCCTGCTCGGAAATATTGTTTCAAACCGCATAGTAAAGTCAGCTACCGACGTCATTTTGCCCCTTCGGATTCGAAATAACGTCTCTAATTCTACCACGCCCTATACCGAAGTACGTGGCCCACAAGCCTGAGTTCCCTAACCTATTCGCAGTATGGAAAGCTCTGGCTTTAATTTTAAAGTCCAGAGGTGGTATCGCTAGCAAAGTCTTCAAGGCCGCAATGGGCGTGGTCTTTAATGCTAATGCATACTAGCCTTTGTATATCATTTCCCACAAGCCTGAGTTCCCTAGCCTATCCGCAATAGCGAAAGTTCTGGCATTAATTATCAAGTCCAGCGGCGGCGATATTGCTAGCAAAGTTATACTAGCCTTTGTATCTCATTCAGTCTTTTTCTCGCCTTCTCTACGTCCATTCTAGGCCACCATACTACTGATCCATGACTCATAAAATGTCAGATGACAGCCTCGTACAACCACAGAATGGCCTTAGACGATTGGAGCCAGTTCCACCCGAAATAGTTCTTGAGTTGTTCTCAATTAAGGTTGCTGTCCAGTGTGATACCAAGATCAGTTCGAGGTCCACATCGAAGAGCCTGATCTTCCCCACCAGGTCTGATCCTGTGCTTCTTCTGCTGAATAACACAATATCTTCACTATTCTCAGCGCAACTCTCATGTGATCATCCAGCGTACTCTCAAACTTCCCTCTAGCTAAGACAGTCAGGTCGTCTGAGTACCCTTGCACATAGATTCCTCCCTCGTTCAATTTCCTGATGAGGGAGTCTACTGCTATACACCAGAGTATTGGTGAAAGGGCATCCTTTGGCTACCCAAATATGTGACCTCCACCGCTCTACCTCTGAGAATACTTTCTATCCATGTCACCACAACGCCTCCCAATCCTCTTTCAACCAAGGTTTGGCTGATGACATCAAATCTCGTGTTGTCGAAAGGCCCTTCGATGTCCATAAAACATCCCAGGGCCACTTCTACGAACGAGAATGATTTCTCTACCTTCGCTGCCAGACTATGTGAGGCATAGTTCGTAGATCTGCTGGTCTAGTATGCGTTCTGGTTGTCATGAAGCGGAAACTTAGCCAGGATTTCATCGCTAATGTAGAAGTCTATCAACATTTCGAACGTTTTCAGGACTTATTGTTCTGAAATCCTCAGCCAAGCAGAATCAAATTCTCTCACATAAAGGACAAAATGGTGCCTTCCATAAAATATGAGAGTAGTCAGCTTTGGAGGCAAGACTTGCAGGGTCATATTTGACACGTTTTTCTTTAATTATAATTTTGTAATTGAGCATTTCGAGCGTGGAATGGCTCAGAAGAGCTTTCAGACGTAGTGTATCTCACGAGCAAAATTGATCCTTTCGTTGTTCTCAGTCTGACAAAAATTTAACAAGTTCTCAGATGCACTTTTAAAGTTTTTTTATGAAAAACGCATATCGAGTGAACTGCCGCAACGGCTACGAACGTGAGCATTCCAATAATACACATAATTTTGTCTGTTGCCTACAAGTGAAATTTTGAAGTAATCTGTAAAGGCACGCAATAATCTAATTAGCTACTAAATCGATTTTCGAGCTTTGGAATTTGAGTGTAATGCAGCAAAATGATGTAAAATTATGTCCGTTAGGGTGGGTCGATTTTGGCCCATTTTAAAACACACGTTTACGGTAGTTTAAAGTGTTCGGAAATACAAAAGTAATAACGCAGAAAAGTTTCTTCCATTCCCATGTTCCTACAACCGAAAATGTGCATGGCCGGAAATTGACCCACCCTAGTCCGTTGCTATTCTTTCGCGTACATGTAGTTTTTTTATGACATTTCATCAAAGGAAAATTTGTCTTTGATTATCAGCCTAGTTCTTTGTGACATGTCCGCCGAAAATTGAAAATTGAACTCGCAACAAAATCTCCGTTAAATCGGGACTTCCTTTCCTTCTTTTTTCCTGGTTAGGGTGGCACTTTCTGCCTTGATAGACGAAAAAATTCACTAACGGAAACATGTTTTGAAATTGTTTTACGTTCGATTAAAAAATGCGTAGCGGAAGCCGGGTCCACCAGTGAACGTTCATATAGCAAACCAATAATGCGTAGCAGAAGCCGGGTCCACCGGTGAACCTTATATAGCAAACCAATTTTTTCAAATGATTTAGAATTCCATACAGAAAATTGTTGAGTTTAGGACATCCTCGCCATTATTTTTGGAAGGATATTTTATCTATTTTGAATTGTTCGGAAAGCATCAAAATGGACTGAAAAGGGGCTTCTTCTAGATTAGATATCTCCGGATCTAGTGGACAGATTTTGTTGAGTGACTGGTCGATACAGACCATAATTTTCCGTGGAATCCGAAAAAAGTCCGAAAAAAAAGTCAAAAAGTTGCTTGCGATCTACAAAAAAATTTTTAATCGTATGGTGGACTTGCGTCACGACCACTGAGCCACTATCTTACTTTTCAAAGACAAAATGTAACAAAATTTGCAAGATTTCCTCATCAGAGTCAGTACTCAAAGTTTCGCTATCGACACTCTGAGCTATGGGGTGGTGTGTTCGACCAGCAAGCTTCATAAACACCAAAAACCTAGTAGAGCAAAGTCATTTTGAATATGTCCGTAGTTTTCAGTTTATTATAAAATTATGTAAAATTACATTTTGCAGCATTTCACACGAATGTTGAATACCTAAGGCCGATTCATGTATTATTCAGCAATTACATTATTCCACAACTCCACTTGTAGAAAACCGACATAGGTGATATGGTTGTCGTTGGAAAGTTCAACTATAGTGCCAGTTGTCATATTATGCACTCTTACCTAAAGTAAACTTTAGCCTCCTCATAATAGGAGAGATCGCGCTCAAGCGATGTAAAGTCCTCAAAAAATTGGTATGGGGAAAGTGTGCAGTTCTAAACATTAACCATATAGGCAAACAGATGGCAGAAAATCACATGGTGGGTTAAGAGAGATGAGATGATAGCATTGAGGAATTGTTCCAACATTTTGAGAGCTTTGTATTTATTACATGTCAAATTTGGTTTAATTATTGAACGAATTAAATCGTAAAACCGTTTAAATCATAAATACACTTCTCCCGCTTCGTATTTATTGAAACTCCTTTGTTTACACTTCAAATATTTTATTTTGCAGTATCATAACGGGAAATCACCGTTTCACCGGGGAACAACCTATGATTAGACGGTAAAACACCAATTCATTCGCCGATGATTCACCGGGAAATCACCGATGATTCACTGTGGAATCAGCGATGATTCACCAGGAAATCACCGATGATTCACAGTGAAATCACCGACAGGTGGTTGACAGTAGAATCACCGATGATTGACCATGGCATCACCGATGATTTACCGGAAAATCACAGATGATTCACCGGGAAATCACAGATTGTTCGCCGGGAAATCACTGATGGGGGATTCACCGATGATTCACAGGGCATTCACCGATGATTCATCGTGAAATCCCCGATGATTCACAGTGGAATCGCCGATGATTCACAGTGGAATCACCGATGATTTAAGTCCAAAATTAACTTCTACACTACACTCTATCGCTTCCTTCCTATACCCATGACAATGGTTTATAAATACATACACACATTTATATTACTGATACGAGACGGGTTTCAATGATATTTCTGCAAGGCTCCTCCTTCCACAGTAGTTAAGGTTGCAGAAAGCACGAGCAACCAAGTTGTCATATAATATAATAGTCAAAGATAAGCAACTCAACTCAACTACTAATAGCAGAGCTACTATCGACTTTTTGTTGCTCTACTTAGCTCCACTTATCCCACAGTCCCTCAATTTCAAATGTATATGTAACGTATACGTTGTTGATTTATTGAAAATTGTGTAAACAAAGCTTCTATGAAATATCAGACTCTTATTGTAAAGAGGTGTATCTCCCCGATCAATTCCTTTTCATCGTACATCACGTAGTGTAAGGTCACAGTTTTCTGGTGAAGATATCATTAAAAAGAATTTAGCGGCCGTTCGCAAGGAAAACGTGACATTTCGTTTTGTACTTCCATCCACACTTAATTAAATATGATACACTTCAAACTTCAAATGAACTTGTTTTAGCTTCACTTATTGAGGTTTAACATGAATTTCAGACTTTGTCGGAGTAAAGAATGGGTGAGTGTTTATAAATTCTTCAATTAAAATACAAAAGAAAACCATGGTAATTAAAAATTCGCATTTGGACTCAATGCAATTTAAAATTACGGATACCATTGTTTCTCTATGTAGCTTTGTACGATGTATGGAGTATGGGTAGCCAAGTGTAAAATCTGAAAGCGCAGAACAATTATTACGTTGGGAGGGTCCAGCATTTCTGACGTATTTTTTTATTCAAATATGAAAATATTTCAGAAAAATTGTTTGCGTTCCGAAGCGATTGTGATATCAGTTCTTTCGGAAGTAGGAAAATTGTTTTTGACGAATTATATAGAGAATTTTTTTCGAGCCGCCGCCACCTGCCGCCGAACCAAAGCGCGACGACTACTTCTTCCATGGGCGAAAATGATCCCCTCAACTTACTATACAATACACACCCAACTTCCAACTCAACAGCTTTCCCTTTGACACCAAACCTCTATCTCGAACACCCAACCTTTGACTCATAGAAAATGTGCTACCATACACATTACACACACAAACACATACGCGCATACCATAGTCGCAAGCGCATACCGAAAGATATCCCTAGAAGCAGTATGTGTCATAGCCGGGACGATGCCCATTCGCAGAATGCTGACGGAAGACAGCGAATGTCATAAAAGGAAGAGAAGGGAGGGTCAAACTCCTCGGACAAGGGAAGGTGGACCCATAGACTCCTACCAAACATAACGACATGGGTCGTCCCAAAGACGATGAAAGTAATCGATTGCATCCTAAGTTTTTCATAAAATATTTGAAAAATCACAGCATGCTTTGCCCTGAAACCAAAACAATCGTTTGAGAATTAAGAAAATCCTTTTGCACTTAAAACACACGATTGCCTGCGCCTCGGTATACACGACAGTTGGTTACATCTAGGCTGTTAATCCACGCGATTGTTTCGTCTGATGCTCTGTACAAGTCCTCTAAGCTTCCGGAGATGCGGCGACTAGGGCAATGGCTTAAAATATGGTCCATCGTTTGGTTTTTCCCACAATCGTAGTGGGGACTCTGCAAAATTTCTGCATGAGAAACACGCAGCATCCCTGTCCTGTTCTAAATCTGTGAATTCTCAGCCAGAGTCGTCTAGGTAGGTCGAGGCCGTTAACCGGTTCTTTTGGGTCTTCAATTAAGTGCTCATTTACAACAGTTGTCTTTCGCCACAACACTTTCCATCTTGTCTTCAGATCGTCAAAATTGCTAATATTTTTGTTGAAACGCCAAAAGGGTTTTCTTGATTTTAGACGAAGGGTGGGGGGAGCTAGTTCCATGTCGCTATATAAAGGCAGGTCGAGGTCTGTTTCGATTTCGGAAACGATTCTTATCACTTGGTTTAACTGAGTGTCGACTTTATTTGCATGGCAGCTGTTCATCCATACTAGGGCACAATACTCGGCTACGGGAAGCCCCATATCTTGGGTTGCGTTTTCGCTGTGCACCCCCATGTAGATCCGGTAAGTTTTTGGAGTAGATTCACTCGCGTCTTCAATTTTGTTCTTAACCGTTCAGCATTCATACGATATGTGAGACTGCGGTCAAGTGTGACACCTAAGTAAGTAGGATTAGGGGTATATAGGTGTAAAGTTTTCCCTACATTCGGTTTTAGACGCCACTCTTTGAAGAATCTTGACATGGTGTCCAGATCGTCGTTTAATATATTTTCGAGGTCCTCAAAGGTTTCGGCTTGGATCGATAGAGCATTGTCGTCGGCATAGGTGAACTTCCGAGAAAGCGTCGTTGGAAGATCCTTCATGTCCACGCAAAATAAAAAGTAGGAGCCTTGCGGTAGGTCGTCATTTAGTCCTCTTTTCCTACTTATTTTTCCATTGATATCCACATATGGAAGTTGCGATCGCTCAGTAAGTTCATCAATGCTGTAGAGTGGTTCGACATGGAATAATCACGCTCAACTTAAACAGCAGCTCTCGCTTCCACACTGTGTCGTAGGCCGCCAACAAGTCCAAGAATATCGCGAGGTGAGCTGATGACGCTGAGTAGGTCAGAGGTAAATGCCGAAAACATAATATTGGAGATCTGCCGCGATGAGGAGGTGTGGAAATTAGCGGATAATGTAGTTGCAAAAATAATGAGGAAGCTGCAGAGTGTATGGAGAGACGATCAAAGAAGACTGCCAGTTGATCTAAGAGAGTAAGTGCGAAAGCACAGTCCCTCTCCGAAGTAATGCTGAGAAGAGGGGAGAAGAGAGCATGGAGAGTAAGGAAGGGAGTTTTAGTTGGTAGGCCATTAAAGAATGGAATCTAACAGGAGGACCCAGGAGGACCGGGTGTCTATGAAGATTTCCTCGCCCTTATAAAAAAAATAGCGTCTTCTAAGAGCCCTGGCTCCCAAAGGAGGCCGGTACCCCCCTTTTTTAAAATCTCATCTCATATGGCGTAGAATCTCTCATAGTGATGACAACATCCCAAATCAAGGGAAACTTTTCCACGAGGAATCGTTTCGTCATTGAGATCATCAAAAGTTCGATCTGAGACGGGTCCGCCAAAATGGGTTGAAACATGACTACGTAAGACCATCTCCTGGTGAACTCTGGACGATATTTTCAGAACACTTTATCTATGAAAGTGAAGCTAAGGAGTTCCCAAATAATCTATGAACATTGATTGGCTTTATTTATGTAGAGCTGTGAACACTTGAAATTAGTCTCTAAACTTATGGAACATATGTTACCCGAGCCGAAGCAAAGCTTGTTGCTCAAAAACACACAGTTCGGCTCTCATCACAAAATTGTGTCCCCTTGTAATGAATTACTTTCGCAGGGACCAATGTAATGTACTATTACATTCTTCAAATTACCGATAAACGGTAAAACTGAAAAACCTTCTGTTTCCAAATGTTTGTTTTGACTCACGGAAGTCAAAACAAACGATTAAGACTGAAAACAAAATTTGGAGGCAGATACGTAATGTAATATAAATCGCGTGTCATGCAATTCGATGCATGAGTTATCAAAATATTATTACATACACGTAATAGATTTGTTACCTTCTTCATTCATTCATGCTGTTTTTATCGCATGTAGACATAGTGTTAGAAAGTTATACTAAGCATAAATGCGCGGAAAAAGCCCCTAAAATAAGTCTAAAAATAAATTTCTGATTTGTGATTTAAATAATTTCTAATCGATATTCAAACATAGCCCGGTTGAACTTTAAACGGAAAACAAAATTTGATATGATTGAGAGACGGATACCAACTGTAAATCAATACGATAAATTAAACCGAATAGTGACAACATTTTCAATTAATGAAACACAAACATGCAAACACCGTATACTTACTGTTTTTTCACACTGTCTTGCTGAACATTATCATGACCGCATATATTCACATTGTTTGTCACGTAGACATATTCAGGCATATCCGTCGTGACCCAATCAAAGAATGATAATTGCCATTCAATTATATTGGCGCTACTTGATAACCGAATGAAGAAAAGAGGAAAATCAAAAACAATCAAGAAAGTTCGTGTTCAGCTACAATATGCAAAACCATTTCTTTTATTATACTTTTACAAATATAAATAAATATATTTCTCTGTTATATAAAATGTATGTTTTATATGCGAATTCATTCAGATGGTGCGGGAAACGTAAACTTTTGAGGAACAAGTTTCACTTTGTAAATCATTACTTAAGCCTAGTACCGAAGTCTCCATAGTCAACGTAAAATAGAAATCGTTAAAATGATAATAGAGAGTTTGGGTAAAGCGACTTACAGCCAAGGTTATAACATATACATATAGCTATAAGTAATAAGTTATATGTTTACGTTATAAGTTACAAGTTTACGATATAAGTCATAAGTTTACGTTACGAGCTATGAGTTATAATTTATAAGTTACAAGTTTACGGTACAAGTTATAAGTTTATAGCCCAGATCAGTATTGTAACTGATCCACATCAGTACTGAACAGTTTTAAAACTGATCCGGATCAATACTGATCAATTTCAAACTTATGCGGATCAGTACTGATCAGTCCGAAAAGTGATCCGGGCCAGTACTGATCAGTCTGAAAACTGAAATTGATCAGTTTTAAAACCGATCCGGATCAGTACTGATCAGTCTAAAAACTGATCCGGATAAGAGATGATCAGTCTTAAAACTTATATGGATCAGTACTTATCAGTTTCAAAACTATTAATCCAAATTATTGTTGGAACTGATCAGTACTGGTCTGGATCAGTTACAATACTGATTTGGGCTATGAACTTAAAATACTAGCTTATAACGTAAACTTGTAACTTAAAAATTACGCTATAAGGTTGTTAGCCACATACATTTGCTATCTCAGTTTTAAATTTGACATTTGTTTGAAAAAACGTGACAGCAATATTATGTGGCTTACTACATTATAGCGTAAGTCTGTTCACTTATAACTCAAAACAAATAGCTATATGTATATGTCATAAATTTGGCTATAAGTGGCTTTGCCCAAATTCTCTAATATTTGTCTTATAAAATAACCAAACTTTAAGTGCTTTTCATTGACTTTAAATAATTGAAAAAGATTATTCTGCGATCTGCACAAAAAGCTCTTAATTTGTCAAAAGAAATGCTTGGAAATAAAAAGACACAAGTACGCCACGATAAGCAACCAGGTCGATGGTCGGAGCTACCCGGTGGCGGTCGCTCTAAGAAACGACTTTTTATATCGAAAAAATGATTCGGACACTTCATTAATCGATTTTCTACAAATTCCCAGATATGCTTTGAGTTTTTTTAAGAAATTGCTTAATGAAGCGCTTATCCGGTAGCTTTCACCATCGACCCGGTTGCTTATAGTGGCGTACTTTCTGCAACTGGTTGTAGTACACCGACTTTTGATTTCAACAAACTCACATTTAAATATTGGATGCATTTGTATACAATTAAATCGATTTCTAGTGTGGTAAGGAGACCATCAACTAGAATCGACTGTAAAATTTAAAAGTGTCTGTTTGCATGTGTCGCACAGTGGCTAATTTTGCGAAAGTTGCGGACAAAATTCAAATTAAATTATGAACCAAACCAAATTTAAAAGTCATAAGTGAAATTTACTCATTTTTGAGATTTTCAACCGTTTTTGATACAAAATCGACAAATTGCAGTAGTCCCTAAAGCGACAAATTCAAATATGCGCAGACTTGCGCGGATTCAAAATAATTTGCATGCAAGTCTACGAAAGATATAAAAACAAAGATTTTTCTTGGGATTTGTTAGTTGGGGAATCTGCTTATAAGTGAGGCAAGTATTTTCCATACATTTTAAGAAATTTGCTAAACTTTCACCTTGCGTAGATCACGTTGGCATCACTTGCAAATATTTTTCTTCTGGATTTGAGATCTGTATTTCAAATGGAGTAAGTCCACAAAAAAAATTTCTCTGAAAGAAAATTTGAGTTCTGGCTGCAACTCCTTCAAAATTAACCACTGTACGCTACTGACAGAAATGAGGACAATTTCTTCTCGAATTTTTGTCCCTCTGCATGTACATACAGTTCTGCACCTGTTTTCGATGCTTGATTTGAGGTACTTTTGCTTGTAGCTCTCACTACATTCGAGTTGAAACTCGCGAAATTACTTAAGATCAACCGTTTCATGAAAACTGTATCTGTTGTTAGACCTATTGCAGCTTGTAATAAAGTTGTAAAGTTTCGAAACT
The DNA here is from genome assembly GCA_029228625.1 of Pseudolycoriella hygida. NCBI lineage: Eukaryota > Metazoa > Arthropoda > Insecta > Diptera > Sciaridae > Pseudolycoriella > Pseudolycoriella hygida. The sequence continues at coordinate 157,103,953 of CM055403.1, read as the reverse complement.
TATCAGTACTGATCCGTATCAGTTTTAAAACTGATCAGTACTGATCCGTATCAGTTTCAAAACTGATCAGTACTGATCCGTATCAGTTTTAAAACTGATCAGTACTGATACGTATCAGTTTTAAAACTGATCTGTACTGATACGTATCAGTTTTAAAACTGATAACTACTGCTTCAGTACTGATCAATTTTAAAACTGATATGGATCATTACTGATCAATTTCAAAACTGATACGGATCAGTACTGATAAGTTTCAAAACTGATACGGATCAATGCTGATCAGTTTCAAAACTGATCTAAAACAGTACTGATCAGTTTTAAAACTTATAGCTTGTACCTTATAGCGTATAACTTATAAAAATGGATATCTCATAAAAATATATAGCTTAAAACGTTATAAGTTTACGCAGACTTATAACTTATAGCTATATGCATATGTTATAAATTAAGCGATAAGTCGCTTTGCCCAAACTCTCTATTTTTTCAACTTCAAATTGCATTTATTGCATACCATAAATAATTTACAAAATAACAAATAAATGAATCTCCAAATACGTAAATGGATAAAACCGAAGCATACTCTTGAATACGGTATACAAGTCGCGAGTAATTAAAAATATGTAATACATTCGCTCAGTGTGTTAGTAAAGCTTCGCTCCTCGTGCGTACACGCATCTTATAAACACTAGACACGTGCAGTAATTTACTACACTCGCACAATTTTAACTTTGGATAATTCTTTTGTTCAAAACAAAAGAAACACGCAAAGTTAGAATCGTGCGAATGTATTAGATTCCATTTAAGAAATTTGTGAAAATATTACGACAAAGAATTCGAAGAATGCGGTGAACGTGTTCAATTCAACTCAAACACAATTTCATTACAAACCAAGTTGGGAAACTTTGCAAATACAAAATACCTCGTAGAAAAAGAGGTATTCGTGGAGTCAAAAGAAAATACAATAACTTTTTGTCGTTTATCACTAACTCAGGGGTTTTGAAGTCAAGACGAAACAAAAATTATTACGTTAAAAAAAATGGAAAACTCAGCTCGAGCAGCAAATTCAGCTCGAGTTGATAAATTTGGCACAGTTTGGTAAAAACTGGAAGCAGTCCACATTTTTGAGCTGGTCTCATATTAAAAAATTGGTTTATTTTGTGATGACTTTCTTTGTTGCACACGACATACTGTAACCTACTATACACACTAGTGAAAAAGTGTCTAAGTCCCGTTTGAGGGGTTAGGACGGAACGTCTCAACAAAATAATGTCTCCAACCAAAATATCCCTTCGGACAAAATAACCCCGGACAAAATATACCCCGACAAAATATCCCCGGACAAAATATCCCCGGACAAAATATCCCCGGAAAAATATCCCCGGACAAAATATCGCTGGACAAAATATCCTACATGAACCGGACAAAATATCATAGGGAATAATCGGTCCTAGAGCTCCCGTTTGAGGGACGTAAGTCTTTCACTCCCCTTTAGATGGTTTCAGCAACAAATTGAGAAGCAAAACGGGATGATCTGATTTAGTTTCAACACACACAATTAACGACGCGAAGAATGTGTAAAAGACGCAATGATTCACAATAGTTAATTTGCTAAACGTTCGATAAAACTATTTTGTTCATAGTGCTGGCTGTTGTTTATTATTTGTTGGTGTTTCCTGCAGCGCCGAAAATGAATTCAAAAAAATTGAAGTTGCTTCATTTGTTCTTATTACAGTTTAACAATCATTGAGAACCTTCACTTATGGCAAAATGGAATTAAATTTAAATGAGATTCTGCATTGTTCAATGGAATGCAGATGTCCTTAAAAATTTAGAATTTTAAAATATTTCAAACTTATAAATATTCATAACGTTTTCCATTATGTAAAATTTTAAATTGTTTTTTCAAAAACTTTCAAAATTTAATTTTTTTAAAGAACGACAAAAAAAATTTCATGAAAGTAACACACAGCGAAAAATTGCCATTTTTTCGATTTTTACTTCTTTCAAAATGTATTGAACAATCGACTTCACTTGTTTCATATTATTTTTGACAATTTGTTTTTGGTTGAGTTTAGTACAGTCACGGAAATATATATTGCATGACAATAGACCTAGTAGTTGGCACCAAACCAGTAAACAATCATTGGTGCCTCAAAATCCGAAAAGGGTGCGAACTTTAGAAGAGAAGTTAGGGTTAAATGTCGCAAAAGTAAGGATAGATACTCTCATAGAGTAGAGAAGGACGTACAGTAACGGAATCATCATATTGTGCAACATTTCATTTCACTAGTAAAATTTACTCCTGGTATAAAAAGTTGCACAATCTTATAAATCCCCTACTGTAAGAAAGTTCGAAGTAAATCAGGAAGCACTAATTGAGGTTTCTTCGTTAAGAAGCTACGGTTTTGTATATTCAGATTTATTGTATGCGTTTCTCAATACTTTTAAGATATGGAGAGCATAATTTTCCACTGTTAAAATTAGTATGAAAGTTTTGTTTCCGACGTTATACTTTTGTTGTCTTCTTTTTATTCTGCGTTTTTTTAAGCCGTTCAGTCAATCAACCTATTCCGGTATTCTTCAAAAGTAAAAGAAGTTTCGTATTTTATTTGTATCTATTTGTACAGAGTCCTATTGAGTCTATGTGACGACTCCAAAACATTTCGCTGAATATCGTTAACCACTGAATTTTCTTCACTTAAAAAACCGATCGTCCAACAACCAAATTTTTTGTAGTTTCAAGCATTATTTTCAAGAAGGGTTCACGATCAGACATGGAGTGCTACCGAGGTGTCGCAATACTACCCACGTTCGGAAAACTTTTTGAATCCATTGTTTGTGGACTGCTCAGAGAAATGTTTAGAAAGATGATCTCAGTGACACAACATGGATTCATGAAGGGTCGATCGACATCTACGAATTTGGTTGATTTCATCAATGAAGGTGTTCGCGCTGTGGAGAGGGGGAATCAGGTGGACGCCATATACACTGATGCAAGCAAAGCGTTTGACAGAGTACGGCACACCTCTCATATTTTGTAAACTGAAAGACATTGGCGTTCACTCTGAGCTGCTTAACTAGATCAGGTCTTATCTGTGCGGTCAATATGTAAAGATGATGGGGTGGAGGTCAAGCCCATTTTCGGTAACTTCCGGTGTTACACAGGGAAGTCATCTGGGACCGCTCTTCTTTCTTATCTACATTAATGACGTCGTGAAAGCCTTAAAGTTCTTAAAGTGCTCTCTGTTGGCTGATGACCTCAAGATCTACCGAGAAATAAGAACGTGGCGAGACTGCATTGCTTTACAGAGTTTTTTTCTCGCTCTGAATCGTTGTTCGCTTACAATGGGCTAGAACTGACAGAACAGTGTGGCGGGGCTTATCTTGAAAAGGGTAGTGGAAGTACGAGATTTGGGAGCGACTATCACTGAAGATCTATCGTTCAACCGGCATATAGATACGATTGTGGCGACCTACTCGATGCTCGGCTTCATGAAGCGGATTTGCAAAGACTTCCGTAGTGTTGACGCTGTCAAGAGCGTATATTTTGCGCTAGTTAGGACACTTCTAGAGTATGCATCAGTTGTATGGGCACCGTATTATCAGAATCAGATTGAACGATTTATGAGAAAGATTTTTATGTGAGTATATACTCTCCTTGCTGGGAAACCCATAAAATAGAACGTTTCAATCAGCGAAAGTAAAATAGAGATGTTTAGGATAGGATAGGATAAAGTGGGTACGAACGCCGAAAGGCTGATCATTGCACCTAAGCCGCCAATGGGCCTGTTGTGCAAGCCCACAGGGTTTAGAGGTTATCCCTTTTTATACGATTTAGTTAGATAGTCTAGCACCGTCTTCAGCGGATGGTCTCTTATGGATTTCGGATTCATTATTTATGAACCAAAATATTTAGCTCGGGCCATTATATAGGCGGAACAACGGCAGAGGAGGTGTTCGACGGACTCGATGTCCCCGCATCTGTTACACAGTGGGCTGTTGGCAAAGCCAATCGTGTGCAGGTGTTTATTAAGAAAGCAGTGGCCTGTTAGGATATCTGTTAGCCTCTTGACATCGCGTTTGGAGAATGAGAGAAGTTCCTTTGTATGGTTTTCGTTTATCCTAATGCAGTTTTTGGCATGGCATGCATAGTTGAGGGATTCCCAGTGGTGGGAGGAGGTTTTAGCCTTCCAGTATGAAATTAGTCTAAACAGTAGAAGCTGATACAGCTACGCTACGTTCAGGACCTACAAATGAGAAAGATGAGGCCGTTCTAGCTAGTTCGTGAGTCTGTTCATTACCCGCTATACCGCTATGACCTGGTACACAAACTTGGCGCAAAGTGGAGAATAATTTTATCCGATCTCTGCATTCTGAAACGAGTGATGAGGAAAATTTGTAACTCCCTAGGGCTTCAATAGATTATTGGCTGTTGAGCAGATATAGATTCTATAGTATTCTTGCAAGTTATCCAGAGAAGATAACAGATGTCTAGTAAAGTTCATAATTGACATTTACTGAAGCGCCATCTAGCCATTAATTTGTTATTCATTAGCACGAAATATTATAAAAATCATGTGTTTGTCGTGTCTCAAGTAGCAACACCCAAGTTATTTTCATAGCTGAATTTACGCTATAGGCAGTTATTAACGAAAATAGATGGCAGCACATTCTATATGCTTGACATTTGAAGTAGACTAACTTAATTGAGAATTTTGACATTAGGAGATGACTATCTTTAGTTTGTGATATCGGCGTTACGAGTATAATAGATGTCGCACTTTTCGTTAAGAATGGCTCATGAACTAGTTTCTTTTCTCTCGTGGCGTTATCTACAGCTGGATACGGATCAATCATTAAGCTAATTACTCAATCAATTCAACAGAAGACTAAGAGAGTAAATGACACACAGTCCACTTTCTCATCATACTAAATCTAACATACCAATCGTTCAAACTATTTGATAAAGACATTTGTATGGCAAACTAGCGATATTTCCGTAATAATAGAGTGAGGATTCCGTTGTGTGTCGAATCCGATAGATTGTGTCATTAGTTTTATGTTTGTCCGTATTAATTCAGCTACGAAAAAACATAGATGTCACAACTTGAGGTTCGGTGACAAGACACGGGTCTATACAGCTACGAAAAAAATGGACGGCGCCACCGACAGAGGTACTTCAGTTTTATATTGATTCGTATATGAAAATAAGGGGCCGTTTTTAAAGTATGTCACGCTAAAATCGACTCCCCCTTCTCCAATTATATTTTTGTCACACAAGCTCTTACTCCCCCACCCCCTCCGATTTGTGACGTAACAAGAGAAGATATTTAAAAATCACGGAAAGTCATAAAAAGTTCAAAAACTTCAAATTTTCTTATTTGTGAGAATCGTGAATTAGCATGCATAAGAGTGATGTCACTCCATCTAAATCCGAAACGCAGCCTGGTACCTAAAACTGATTTAAGTGAAAGTAGCAGGCGGCAGCGAATGGTTTGTGGTAAAAAATTTCTAAGCTTGAAATTAGGCTGCGTACCTTGTGTCTGCAACCGTGGGGCAAAGTGTTCAGAACAGTAATGACGATGATGATGTACATTGGGGCCAAAAGAAAAGTGCCCGGATAGGCTATGTGCCTTATTGAGAGAGCTCTTCCCACAGCACGAACAGATCACATGGCCGCATGACCATGAAGCGGAAGACAGATATGAACGGTCGATCACTGCAGAAGTGATCCAAATGGTTGCAAAAAAGTCAAAGTATAACAAGGCGCCAGGACCAGATGGGATCCCCAATGTAGCTCTGGAGACAGCAGCATGCGCGAAGCCTAACATGCTCAGATTGACATGGAAGACACTTCAGATTTAAGTGCGTACCAGTCATAGCCACAACCGCACGGCCCCCATGGGCGAGGAATTGGGATACGCCCAATTATCGCGAGCCGAGGCTCTACCTTTCGAATTCCAGTATGTAAGTACCGTCCTTCATCCAAGGTGGGGAGAGACAACTAGCAGCCTCTTCTGCAATTATGTCCTTGAGAGGACGGTGTGTGCAGCGGACCATGCGTCCAGCTACCACAAGCCCCTTCGTTTCAGCGCCATAGGCACCTCAACCAGTGTTTGGGCCCAGATGTTACCATCTAGTGGCTTTCCCAAACCCCGATTTAACCCTCGTTGGAGGTTTCTCACCAGTTCTGCTAAACCAACTACAGTTAGGGCCTTACAGCCCCGACACTGCTAGGTCCGCTCGGGTGAGTGGCGTTGCGAAATGCCCAATGGTCCTGTTGGAATTGGTCCGTAGACCGTTCAACCAGCGATGTCCACCCCCGTTCAGATTGACAATGCAGAAATGCTTCGACGACGGGTGTTTTCCCGAAATATGGAAGAAACAGAAGCTGGTCCTAATACCAAAACCAAGAAAACCGTCAGACAAGTCATCATAGACCTATACGCTTGTTGGATGAATTGGGAAAAATGCTGGAAACCGCGATCCTGAATAGACTAAGAAAACACACAGAGGGCGAGCACGGACTGTCAGATGGAGATAGCATACAATGAGAGTCCCCGATTTCCTCTGCAGGATGCTGAAAAGCTACTTCGAGCGACGAGTGCTAACGTACGATAGACTGTAGACATCACAGCTGGAGTACCATAGGGATCCATATTAGGACCAACGCTGTGGAATGTAATGAATGACGCAACACAGTCTAGATGCGCTACGACGATTGCTTTCGCCGACGACTTGATCCTCACGGTATCCGGAACGTCGAAGATGGAGGTAGAGGTGGTTACGATGGAGACGCTAGAAACTGTCGAAAACTGGATGACAACGGCAAAACTGAAGCTGGCCCACCAGAAAACTGAGATCATGCTAGTGAGTAACTGCAAAAAAACTGAGCGGATCATTTTAAACATTGACGGGGAAGAAATCACATTCACTCGCGAATTAAAATACCTTGGAGTTATGCTGGACGACCACAGAAATTGTAATAGTCATGTGGAGTGCACGTGCGAAAAGGCAATGAAAGCCAGCGCAGCACAGAATAAAGCCAAACGGCATTGGACCGCGCAGCAGCAAAAAGTGGCTCCTAGTAAGCGTCACCCTATCGATATTGCGCTACGGGGCACCAGCATGGATACAGGCGCTAGATACGAAGAGGAATCGGAGACGACTTAATAGAGCCCGAAGGCTGACAAGCATAAGGGTAGCAAGCTCATACCGAACGATATCCTTAGAAGCGCGGTATGTGTTATAGGCGGGACGATGCCCATATGCATAACGCTGACGGAAGACAGTGAATGTCATAGAAAGAAGAAGGGGGAGGGTCAAACTACTGAAACAGTAAGGACGCAATTAAGAGCCGAACCACTGAGACAGTGGCAGCAAGAGTGGGACTCCTTGGACAAGGGAAGGTGGACCCATAGACTCATACCGAACATAACGACATGGGTACAGAGAAAACATGGAGAGGTTAATTTCCAACTGACACAGTTTCTGTCTGGCCACGGATGCTTCAGGAAGTACCTGCACAAGTTTGGATTCACGGAGTCACCTTTCTCCACGACATGCGAGAGGGAGGAAGAGACGGTGGAGCACGTGTTATTTGTCTGCCCCCGCTTCGAACATGAACGAGGTGAGCTGATGACTGTAAGTAGGTCAGATGTAAGTGCCGAAAACATAATATCGGTGATGTGCCGCGATGGGGAAGTGTGGAAAGTGGCGGATAATGTAGTTGCGAAAATAATGGGGAAGCTGCAAATTGCATGGAGAGAGTAGGTGCGAAAGCACAGTTCCTCCCCGAATTAATGCTGTGCGGCGGTTCTAAGGAAGGTCATTAAGGTAGGTTATTAAAGAATTGAATCTAACACTACCTTGGTCCAGGACCGGGTGTCTGAAGATTTCCTCACCCTTATATCAGATTTATCAGTTTGGGACGATCACATACGTGATCTTGAAACACAGATCTGTCGATCCTTTGTTTCCTTTCCGGCCATCATTTAAATCATGGCAGCCTTCCTGTCGCCGTTAGGAATCTGTCCAGGGTGACAGGCTCCAATGCAGCAACCTCTAAAAGTTGTACCATATAGTCTCCCAGAACTCTGCGCTTCAGTTGAAGGAACCTAGGGCAATCACATATCAAGTGCATGCCAGTCTCCTCCTCCAATTCACAGTAACATCTGGGAGTCGCTGAGAGCCTCAACTTGTGTAGGTGTCGATTCAGCCCACAATGTCTGGTAATGGCTCCTACGACCCTCCTAATGCGATTCCGGTCCATCCCAAGCAAATCTTTGGCCCACTTCTCGTTAGGTTTCGGGAAAAAGCGCTTCGTGTGAGCGCCCCCTTCATACGCCTTCCAGCGTTTTGCGTGTTTCCGTTCCACCCAGTCCTGTAGCGCTTTAATGCACAGTGATTGGGGTACCGGCAAGCGTGGTTCAAGTCCACTTGTCGGAGTTGTAGAGCCAGCTTTTGCTAGCTCATCTGCTCTCTCGTTCCCTTCCACGCCCGAGTGCCCAGGCACCCAGACCAGACTAATCTGGTTGTTCAGACCCGTTAGGTTCAGGTAATCTTTACACTCTTTCGCAAGCCTGGAAGTCGTGATTGGTGACACAAGTGTCCTAATCGCTTCCTTACTGTCGAAACATATAAGGAATTTTTTCCCGCGCGTTCCAGTAGGTAGTACTTCATGAGCCCCCATTAGCGCTCCAAAGATTTCTGCCTGTGGAACGTTAGCAAATCCACCCAAATGGAAAGATTTGCCCTCTCCGGTCTCTGGAGCGTACACTCCGGCTCCAACTACTTCTAAAGTCTTAGATCCATCAGTGAATCTGACTATACCACTTCTGGGCAGATAATTAGGCCAGCCCTCCAGCCAGTCTTCCCTGGCCGGATACTTGGCGTTAAGTCGATTACCGGTTTCATTCTACCCTTGGGCATGATAAAAATCGGGTCTAAGACCACGTTACGTATTTTGCCATGTCCGGTTCGGAAATTCGGTGTCCACAAGCCGTTTTGCGCCAACCTGTCAGCCATGGCAAAAGCCCTCGCTTGAACTATCAGGTCTACAAGTGGCAAATTCAGCAGTGTCTCCATTGCTGCAGTGGCTGTGGTTTTCATAGCTCCAGTGATGCAAATGCACACTAGCCTTTGAATTTCACTCAAGTCTTTCCTCGCCCTCTCGACGTTGAGCCTTTATAAAAAAAAATAACTGCAAAGAATACGGATACAATATGAATTAAAAGCTTTTAAAATCAGTGTACACTATCACGTCATCGATTTCTCTTTTTCGTGAATGGCGAAGCAAACAGCCACACACGAGCGGTGAAAGTCAGGTGCCCAACGGTCGAACATAGAATACGATTTCTTTGTTACATAGAGGTTAGAATTATTCAAAAATCGATGAAATTTAAAAAAAAAAACGTTTTGAAAAATTTCGCGTGACGTAACACGGGTTAAAACCTCCTCACCCCTGTCACTTTAGGCCCGAACTCCCCCCTCGAGCGTGACATATTTAATGTATGGTCCCTAAGCGGATGACGCCACCAACAGGGGGCTATTCTTGCCTGATGAAAAGTGGTGCATGACGTATTTAGCCCGTTAAGGAGATAGTTCTATGTTGAGATGTTAATTCAGGTATGAAAAAACATAGATGTCGCTCGGGGGTCTATAGATCGTGTCATGTCACCGAATCTCAAGTGGTGACATCTATGTATTCTTTGTAGCTGAATTAACGTCACAACATAGAACTACTCCCTTCTTTCAAGTAGCGTCATCCATACTCTCATAGCTGAATACGGACAAACATAAAACTAATGACACAATCTATTAGATAGATGAAAAGTTTTATGAAGATCATTTAGCACACTTTTATGGGGAGGGGTCTATAAAAGCGTGCGAGAGGTGGTGGATAGTCTAGAGTTGGTACTATGTGAATTGCCCCTCAGGGGAACTCAAATTTTCAACTCTTACGCTAGGCCCCAAAGTTTCCGACAACTTAGTTTTTTCCATACATTTTTGTACCCTCCTGTAATATCCATTAACAAATTATTTGCATAACTGACGAGTTTTTTTATCGCAGCTGTCTGTGCAAATACTTTTGAAATTGAAAATATTATCAACATTGAGTAACATTCACAGGATTTGTTTGTTGGTTCGTTCATGGATCGTTTTCCGATATACAAACAATGGACAATGTGATGTTTTGAGTTGTCTATCCTATAATTCTGTTACAAACTTTCATAATGCATGCATTTTGCATGTTGAATTTATTTGTATCGACGATTTTTTTTTCATTTCGCTTTGGTGTTTGTTCCCTTATCTGATCTATGATTAACATTTGATAGGAAAGTTAAAATGTTACTGGACACGATACCATTGGCAGGTGTATGAGCCACACACTACCAAAGACAACAAAAACTTGTGACTATGTCGGAAACACACAAAAAAAAAATGTTTATCTTATCAGCGAAAACAATACAGGATTACGTAACGAAATATAACTCATCAACGAGCAATCAGTTGATTTATAGAAATTATTTTAAAAAGATACCCGCGATTTTTATCCTTATCTAAAGCTCTTGATCAACAATAATACAATGAATAATTTAATCCATTTGAAACCCATTCGGTTTAGAACAATTAGAAGTGAGAGACTTCACGATTGAAGTCCCTTTTGTTTTCGCTTAATACGTGCGTAAGGTCCTACCGCAGGGTCCATTATGAAGTCATAGATAACACGACACCAAGACGTGTGTTGTGGCATATTGTCATAGAATTCTGCGGCAATTCGTTTCACTTCTGGTAAACGGCTGCCGGGAACTGCCGGGAAGTCGTGATGTTCGTTGTGGTACTAAAAAAAAGGTTTTTTTCTTACGAATGATTCGATGTTTCGTTACTTACCCCCACGTTGAATGTTATAAAATTTAATGGACCGTAATATGAATACGTTTCGAATCCTTTGGCGAACATGTAATGTTCTGAAATAAAATGCCCAGCTACCGGATGGAATCCCATGGCTAGTAGGGTACCAATAATTAAGTACCAGAGCACTCTCCATCCAAAGAAATACACAACGATTGTATCGAATGTTAATTGTATGGCTAAATTGATCACTTCTTGACGATTCGGTGGCTTTGGGTTGACGATTAACGGTCGTAACATGTAAAATAGCGGCTGAAAGCATACCCAACAAAATTTCCCAAATGTATTCGAAAAGAGTTTGGCCTCAAGCAACGTTGGTAAATCCGTGTCAATCACTTCGTCGCCTTGGTACCGATGATGCTCCAAATGGTATTTCTTAAATGATATGGACATCGGTACACCCAATGGAAGATTACAAAAATATCCAAACAAACGGTTGTGAAGTGGTCGGGCGTGACCAAAGGCTAAATTATGTGAAATTTCATGCACAGCCAGTGACAGCGAATGATTCACAACACCACCGAAGCAATACGCAACGAGAATTGTAATCGGCCACGACTGGCCTTTCATGACAAATAACATAGCAAATTGTGTAAGAACCATTGAGCCAGCAACATACTTAAAATTAGGATCATAACCGAAAAGCTTTTTTATTTGCGGATACTTTTCCAATATCATTTTTCGTCTACTGGCATGCGGCTCTTCTGTATAACTCCACTCAAAATCATCTCTCGTAACCGTTTGGCCCATTTCAGGTGTATTTGGATTTTATGAGGTATTTCAGCGTAAGCACGTTTATCACAGAATGGAAAATTATAATATCAAAAGCAAATTAAATATTTTAAACCGTAACGCGAAACGTATTCATTTAGACTGCCACTAGCTCTTCGCTAATGAGCAAATGACTAAAATTAAAATTATTTAATAATGACAATACGGTCTCGCGATAGGTATTTTGACAGCCGCATAAAGTCAAGGCCATCTACATGCGAATGGCATAACTGCAGTTGAAGTCGTTAAGTCTTACGCGGCACTTACACAGTAAAGTACATTACGTTGGAATTATGGGTAATAATTTAGGGTGAAATATAAAAGTTTTCATTTTTAGACCCGTACGAAGACCAAAGTTCTTCGAAAAGGGTCTTGTGCGTTTACCACGACATTTGTAACCAGTCGAATTTCGACCGGGGGAGAGGGGCGGAGCATCGATCATGGTCCTTAAATGACGAATCAACAATAAAAAACATAGAAGGGACCCGTACGTATCAGAATAGATGCGGCAAACAGAGTTGATGTTACGAAGAGACTCGAACGTATTTCAGTACATATTGCCTTAACTCTTAAGTGTATGAAATTACGGCCACATTAAGTTGTATGGGAAATTGCCGATAGGGCAATTTTGAAAAACCCGTCCGAAGTAACGGTGTCAAAAAATTCTCCGAACGTACAAAATTGACCTCCAAATATAAAAAAATGTTCGCCTCAATTTCCTCTACAACATAGCAAAAACCACTTTTTGGGCTAGGGCCGACCTAGGGCCCTAAGTAGAGGCCTCGAATACATACTTCCATAGACAAAAATGTTTCCCTCAATTTGCTCTGCAACATAGCAAAAAACATTTTTTTATGTTAGGACCGACATGAGGCCCACTTGAGTCCTGAGCACAGGCAAAAATTCTTCTATAAATTGTCGGCCGTGCCGAGATCTTTCAAACAAAAAAACGATTCTGAAAATCGGAAGAGATTTACTCGAGTTATGTACAAAAAACACGTAGGGTCCTAACAAAGACTCTTTTTTAGTGCCCTAGCTAAGGCCAAAGACTCAAATCGAAAAATGTTTCTTCCACAAATTGTCGGTCATGCCCAGATCTTTCAAACAAAAAATTTTTTTTGAAAATTGGTAAAGATTTACTCGAGTTATGTACAAAAAACACATAGAGCCCTAGCAGAGACTCGTTTTTAGTGCCCTAGCTAAGTCCGAGGACTCAAATTAAAAAAAGTTTCTTCCATAAATTGTCGGCCATGCTCAGATCTTTCAAAAAAAAAAAAAATTATGAAAATCAGAAAAGATTTACTCGAGTTATGTGCAAAAGACCAAAAACCACTTAAATGGCCCTAGCTCGGCGGCTCTTGGGCCGACAGTGCCCAGATTCAATGCCATAAAATATTTTTCGACTACCTTTCAGGAAAATAAAAGTTTTTGAAAATCGGTCAAGATTTACTCAAGTTAGGGGTCATACACAAATTACGTACGCACCTTGGGGGGGGGGGGGGGGGAGTTTCAAAACTCGTACGGAAGCGGCAATCATAGCTCGAGACGACGTAGAGGAAGCCGGCTGGTTGAATATAGATGACGTGGAACATTCCAAGGAGTCGATTTCAGAAATTAAAAAGAAACAAAATGAAATGAAAAAAGTGCCTGTCATTTCTATAGAGAAACATATGACACAGGCATCGACGAACGAATAATGGGATTTTTCAAAATCAATTCTTTTAATGACGAAAAGGGGGGGGTTTTTTTTTTTTTTTTTGAGGGTGAGGAAACCTTCCAAAGGCACCTGGTCCTCCTGGACCCAGGTAGTGTTGGATTTTTACCAACTAAAACCTCCTTCCTTGATCGCCACGCTCTCGTCTCCCCGGAACCGCCTCACAGCATTACTTCGGGGAGGGGCTGTGCTTTCGCACCTACTTTCTCAGCTCAACTGCCCGTCTTCGTTGATCGTCTCTCCCTGCACTTT
>CM055403.1:157079191-157089802 GCA_029228625.1 Pseudolycoriella hygida | reverse complement strand
AACCTTCAAAAGGCACCTGGTCCTCCTGGACCCAGGGAGTGTTGGATTTTTACCAACTAAAACCTCCTTCCTTGATCGCCACGCTCTCGTCTCCCCGGAACCGCCTCACAGCATTACTTCGGGGAGGGGCTGTGCTTTCGCACCTACTTTCTCAGATCAACTGCCAGTCTTCGTTGATCGTCTCTCCATGCACTTTGTAGCTTCACCATTATCTTCGCAATTGCGTTGTCCGCTACTTTCCACACTTCTTCGTCGCGACACATTTCCGATATTATTTTGTCGGCGTTTACGTCTGGCCTGCTCGCGGCTATCAGCTCACATCGCTCCTGTTCAAAACGGGGACAGACAAACACAACGTGCTCTGCGGTTTCTTCCTCTTCAACGCATGTCACGCAGAAAGGTGATTCCGCGTGTCCAAACCTATGCAGGTACTTCCTGTAGCACCCATGACCCGACAGGAACTGCGGCAGGTGGAAGCTAACCTCTCCGTGTTCCCTATTTACCCATGTGGTTACGTCCGGGATAAGCCTATGAGTCCATCTTCCATTTTCCGCGGAGTCCCACTCTCGCTGCCATTGACTCAGTGATTCGACGCTTACTTGTGCCCTCACTGTTTTGGTGTTTTGGCCCCCCCTTTCCTTCAGTCTGTGGCATTCACTGTCTTCCATCAGCATTATGCATATAGGCATCGTTCCGGCTATCACACATACCGCTTCCGAGGAAATCGTTCTGTATGCGCTTGCTACCCTTATGCTTGACAACCTCTGTGTTTTTATCAACCTCCTACGGTTCCTCTTTGTGTCTAACGCCCTTATCCACGCTGGTGCCCCGTAGCGCAGTATCGATAGGGTAACACTTGCTAGGAGCCTCCTTTTACTGCTGCTCGGTCCAAACCCATTCGGCATTATCATGGCCAGTGCTGCATTGGCTTTCATTGCCTTTTCGCACGTATAATCTACGTGGGCATTAAAGTTTCCACGATCGTCTAACATGACTCCAAGGTGTTTTAGCTGGCGAGTGGATGTGATCTCGTTCCCTCGATGTTCATTACAATCCGCTCAGTTTTCCGACAATTGCTCACGAGCATGATCTCGGTTTTCTGATGGGCCAGCTTCAGTTTAGCCATTGTCATCCAACTTTCTACAGTTTCCAACGCCTCTTTCGTGACGACTTCCACCTCCAACTTTGACGTTCCGATAACTATGAAAATTAGGTCGTCGGCAAAAGCAATCGTCGTAATCCATCTTGGCAGCTGCAGCCGCAGCGCTGCGTCGTACATCGTATTCCACAGCGTTGGTCCTAATATGGATCCTTGTGGAACACCAGCTGTGATGTCTACCATCTTTTTCCCTTCCCTGGTATCATACATTAGCACCCGTCGTTCGAAATAGCTTTTCATTCCCCTGCAGAGGAAATCGGGGACTCTCATAGCATGCATTGCCTTAGCTATCTCCGTCCAGCTTGCGTTATTAAAGGCATTTTCAACGTCTATCTTCGTTATAACGCAGAAGCGGTTCCCTGTTCTTTTTTTTCTTTCGCGCCTTGTCGGCAATCTCCATAACTCTTTCTATTGCTTCGATCGTCGATCTTCCTTTTCGAAATCCGAATTGGTCGTCGGACAGTCCGTGCTCACCCTCTGTGTTTTTGTGTAATCTGTTCCGGATCATGGCCTCCAGCAGTTTTCCCATACCATCCAGCAAACATATAGGTCTATATGATGGTTCACCTTGTGGTTTCCTTGGTTTTGGTAGTATGACCAGCTTCTGTTTCTTCCATATATCAGGAAAATTTCCGTCGTCGAGGCACTTCTGCAATGTCAATCTGAGCATGTCCGGCTTTATGCATGCCGCCGTCTTCAAAGCTACATTGGGGATCCCATCTGGTCCTGGCGCCTTGTTATTTTTCAGCTTTTTGACAGCCGTCTGAATCTCTTCTATAGTGATCACCCGGTCCTGTCTGTCTTCAATTTCATCGTCGTAAGGAGTTTGCGGCCATGCGACCTGTTCATGTTGCGGGAATAGCCCTCTCACTATGGCTCCTAGCGTCTCAGGACAACTTTCTTTTGGCACTGATGAACCTCTAATTTTTGTCATCGCTATCCTGTACACGTTTCCCCATGGATTTGCGTCAGCTTCCTGGCACAGCTTCTTAAAGCAGTTTCTCTTGCTAGCTCGGATTACCCGCTTTAATGTTAGTTTTGCCGTACGATGTTCGTCTCGCCTCGCGGCTCTGGCACTCTCACTTTGGGCCCGCTGCATCCTCCTTCTTGTCCTGAAGCAGTCTGCGCGCAAGAGCCTAATTTCGTCGTTCCACCAAAATGCCGATTTTCGTTTATTCTTCGGTTCTATCCTTCTTGGCATCGCTACGTCGCATGCATGCACCAATACTTTCGTCCATTCTTCTGCCGATTTCTCAACGCCTTCGTCTTCTGATTGGAGGTATTCCTTGAAAGCTTCTTGATCGAAATTTCTCGTCTTCCATCTCCGCTCTCTTACTTGATTCATCTGCCTTGCCGCCACCGTGCTCTTTTTCAAAGTGTACCTCAATGCCTGGTGGTCGCTGTATGTGTAGCTTTCATCCACTCGCCAATTCAGACTTGGTACTAGTGTTGGACTACAGAATGTCACGTCAATAATCGCCTCTCGTCCATTCTTGCGGAAAGTAGTTGTGTTTCCCACGTTTACCAGAACCACATTCAGTCTAGCTAGCGCTTCTTGTAGAATGAAGCCTCTTTCGTTTGTAAATCTACTGCCCCACTCAACTGCCCATGAGTTAACGTCGCCTCCAATGTTGACTGGGCTTAATCCCGTTAGCTCTCCTGTGAGTAAGTCTAACATTCGTTCAAACTGTTCAATCGTCCATCTTGGTGGTGCATAACAGCTGACAATATACACTCCGTCAATTTTCGCAATCACGAATCCTTCGTGGGTGCCTCATACAACCTCCTTTATGGGATACTTTCCCGTCGTCAATATTGCGGCCATCCCGGCTCTGTCAACAGCCCAGTTACCGTTGTTTTTATTAATTCGGTACGGTTCTGCAATAATTGCTACGTCACATTTTTGCTCCGCTGTGGCTTGCCAAAGAAGTTGTTGTGCCATGTCACAATGATTAAGGTTTATTTGGATCACTTCCATTCTTGTCCCGTCTTTGATTTAAGCGCCTGTTTATAGACTGGGCATCTCGCTCCACCCGTCACGTGGTCATTTTCTGACGTGCACAGCAGGCATTTTGGTGGTTTCGTGCAATCTCTTGCTAGGTGGTTTTCTCCCCCACATCTCCTGCACAACTTGGATCTATCTTCGTTCTTGCAGTTCCTTGCTTGGTGTCCAAAGTCCATGCACTTAAAACACCTTTCCAACTGCTGGGTTTCCCTCAACGGGCATACGGACCAGCCCACCTTTATCTTGCCGATTTTCAAAATCTTAATCGCTGCGTCCACTGAAAGTTTTATTTCCGCCGTTTGGAGTTCGTCTCTCGTTTTTCTCATACGTATCGTCATGGAATCTATCTCGTCATTTATATTACCTTGCTCTTTCAGGGCTTTTCGAAGGTCTTCGCTTGTCGTGATTTCGTCCATATACCTACATTCAATCGTGGTCATGTGGGACAACGCTCTCACTTTTGCTGCTTCGCCCAGTGACTTCTTGACTAGTTCTTTATAATCTGCACTTTTAATTTCTGGGCCCTTCTTGAGTTCAAACAGCATTTCGCCTTTTTGCGTTCGTCTTATTCTCGAGACATTTTCACCCAGGTCCTTGAGGTCTGGGTCTTCTTTAATTTTTTTGAGGATATCGGCGTACGTCATTCCTGTTTCTGCCGCCACTATTAGAGCATCAGCTTTAGGTCTCAGACTTCTAAGCTTTTGCTTCTCGCTCTTCCCTTTCTTCTTTTTTCTCACCTCTCTCCACTCGCTTATACTGGGCTTCGGTGTTTGTGCATCCAGTCTGTTTGTGGTCCTTTCATTGTTTCTCCTGTCCCTTTTACTCCTTTTTGCCGCGCTTCTTGGAGTGGGCGTAATATCCGGTGTTTGTCTTCTTTTTGTCGAGAGCGGGGTGGCTAGCACCTCGATACCTTCGCCAACTTCAGTAACTTCGCCGACTTCAATGCCTGCTCTCGCCTTCTTGTAATTTGCTTCGAATCTCCGCATCCTCCACGGCTTATCTTCCTGTTCCACTTCGTTTAGGCAGGCTCGAATGCTGATCACCTTCGTCTTAATGTCTTTGTGCACGTTATTTTTATTTTGTATAAATTCGTGTAACTCTTTCACCATCTTTTTAACTAGCTCCAATTTTGTCTGCTTTGGTTCATCGTTGTCGTCGTTATGGAGAACGTCTGTGTGGATAACCTCTATACTTCTCGCTTCCCTTCCCGGGGGGGGGGGTATGGAAAATCGTACGTACACGACAGGGGGGTCTCAATATTAGTACGGAAGCGTACGATGGGGGGGGGGGGGAGGGGTTCAAAAACATCAAAAAAACTGCGTACGTAATTTGTGCATAACCCCTTATCGTGTTGACGGACAGACAGACCGACAGACAGACAGACCGACAGACGGACATTTTTTTCGCTGATTTGTCATCTGGAGGCAACAAAAAAAGTTTCCCCCTTACTCCCGGGTTCGAATTCGCAATGTAACAAACGTGGTAGTAAACGCATCAGACCTACATAATTCGCGCGGGTCTAAAAATGTCCGTCTATCCGTTAACACGATAACTCAAGTGAAACTCAACCAATTTTTAAAACTTTTTTTCCCCTGAAATCTAAAAATCTTTTATGGGATTGAATCTGGGCACTGTCGGCCCAAGGGCCGCCGAACTAGGGCCGTTTAAGTGGTTTTTGGTCTTTTGCACATAACTCGAGTAAATCTTTTCCAATTTTCATAATTTTTTTTTTGTTTGAAAGATCTGGGTATGGCCGACAATTTATGGAAGAAACTTTCTTGGATTTGAGTCTTTGGACTTAGCTAGGGCACTAAAAACGAGTCTATGCTAGGGCCATGCGTGTTTTTTGTACATAACTCGAGTAAATCTATTGGGATTGTCATAAACTTTTTTTTGTTTGAAAGATCTGGGCACGGCCGACAATTTGTAGAAGAAACTTTCTTGCCTTTTGCTCTTTTGCTCTTGGACTTAGCTAGGGCACTAAAAACGAGTATTTGCTAGGGCCCTACATTTTTTTTGTACATAACTCTAGTATAAACCTCTTCCGATTTTCAAAAAAAATTTTAATTCGAAAGATCTAGGAATGTCTCACATTTTATGGAAGAAAGATTTTTGATAAGATGCCTTTGGACTCAGCCAGGACCCTCAAACTAGGCCCCACATGTTTTTGTTTACATAAATCGGGCAAATCCAAACCGATTTTGTTGATTCTTCTTCTATTTGAGGGATAACCGTGTACCGAATTATATTCATAAACAAATTTGGGCCTGAGCTAAGGGCTCAAGTGGACCTCTGGTCGGTCCTAAGGTCGGCTCTAACCAAGGAAACGGTTTTTTTTGTCATATTGCAGAGCAGATTGAGGGAAACATTTTTGTTTATGGAAGTATGTGTCAGGGGCATTTCCTTATGGCCCTAGGTCGGTCCTAAAGTCGGCAATTAAAAAAAATTGTTTTTTGCTATGTTGTAGAGAAAATTGAAGCGAACATTTTTGTCTATTTGGAGATCAATTTTGTTTTTCAATATTGCCCTGTCGGCAATTTCCAATACAATTTAAGGTGGACGTAAGGCAATATTTACTTACATACGTTCGAGTCTTTTCATAACATCAACTCTGTTTGCCGTATCTATTCTGACACGTTCGGGTCCCTTCATATGTTTTTTGTAAATAAGTCGAGCAACTCTTTTCCGATTTTCATAACTTTTTTTGTTTGAAAGATCTGGGCACGACCGACACCGACAATTTATGGAAGAAAAATTTTTGAATTTGAGTCCTTGGACTTAGCTAGGGCACTCAAAACGAGTTTTTGCTAGGGTCATACGTATTTTTTGAACACAACTCGAGTAAATGTTTTCCGATTTTCAAAAAAAAATTTTAATCGAAAAGTCTAGGAATGTCTCACACTTCATGAAATAAAATTTTGTAATTAGAGGCCGTTGGACTCAGCCAGGTTCCCAAAACTGAGTTTCTACTAGAGCCCAACGCGTTTATTTACACAAATCGTGTAAATCGGAAAGATTTTTTTACACCGTTTCTTCGGACGGGTTTTTCAATATTGCCCTATCGGCAATTTCCAATACACTTTAATGTGGACGTAAGGCAATATTTACTTTATGCAACATCAACTCTGTTTGCCGCATCTAATCTGATACGTACGGGTCCCTTCATTCATACCTTCATCATTTGAAAGCAAATGTTTGTTGATTTGAAATAGGAAATATTTTCAACAATGGATTTTAAGTGAAAGCAAGACAGATCGCAAAAAATTGCGACGTTTTGGCAGGCCAGTCTCTTATGGCCCATCTACTGTAGTAAAATGATAGTCAGAATTCAGTATCGTTTAGTAAAGAAGGTCTAAATTTGCTCTACGAAGTCACATACTAATTCGGAATGCGATGTTTTTTTTTCCAAAAATTCTTAAGAGCACGTTGCAAAAATGTGAACCATCAAATGTTTGTTTTAGAACAAAATCCTGCGTAAATAAAAAATTTTTCAATTGGAGAATTTAATAGAGCAGAATAGAATACATCAGAATTCAAAAAGTTTGAGTATGAACGTCGAACGTTGCTCTGAAAAATCATCGCATTCCAAGTTCATTTGCGATGTTATTTGAGACCTACATTCTTAAAATTTTTGAACTCTGATTCATCTATTATTTGGGTAAGATTCATCCTCACACAGTTACATGAGCTAAAATTTTGAATAATTTCCGTTCTAAAAAAACATCGCAAGCTTGACAACTCACATTTTTGCGACATGCTCTTTACGGGTTTTCGTGACACTTCGTAAAAGGAAAACTTTCATAGCCATCTGGTGTTTGGGGCGTTTCGGTTAAAGCGTAAATCGCCTAGTTTCGTTAGCCACCTAGTTTTTGTGACATTCGCAAAAGGAAAAGTTTCCTAGCTTAGTCAGCCACCTAGTTTTTGTGACGTTTCATTAAAGCCCCAATTCCCTAATTTTTTGTGACATTTCGCAAACGAAAAAGCTTTCTAGTTTTGTTAGCCACCTAGTTTTTTGTTGCATTACGTACAAGGAAAAATAATGAAATCATGGGCGCGCGATAGCGATGCGCCCGTGACGCAAGTCCCTATACGATCAAAAAATTAGCAAAAAATTTTTTCGTAGACTTTGGAACCATATATACAGCTAAGTTTTGACTTTTTTCCCTTGCGTCGTACCTTTAGAAACTCGTCATTTTCCATACAAAATGTAACATTTTATAGAAACCAAAGTTAATGGAAACATCCTACGTTAGTTAGTTAGTTAGTTCCAGAGTCATTTGTATGAAAATCAATCATACATAATGGGTAAAATATGAGCAAAATTTTTGGACTGTGTTAGGACGGAGATAGATGTTTGGTGTCAAAGAAAAAGTTGATGGGTTGGGTGTGTAGTGTGTCAGGGTGACCATCAAAATGGCCGACGATGGTATGGGACGAATTTAGGGGGAAAATTGATTTTTTTAAAATTTTTTTTTTGTTGAAGCTATGTACTTAGATGTTTCGTGTCAAAGGAAATTTGTTTTCGACGAAAATTTTTTTCGCCGGAAAAATTTGTGCGACGAAAAGGCTTTTCGCCGGAAAATATGTTTTTTACATGACGCGCGGATAATTTTTTTCGCCGACATTTCTTTTTCTAAGACGAAGAATTTTCTCGCGGAAATTTTTTCGCCGAATTGGGTTTTCGCTGAATTTTTTTTTGCTGAAATATTTTTGCAAAAAACGTTTTTTCGCTGAAAATTTTTTCAGACTACACAATTATTTTCGCTGGAAAATTTTTCTCCAAAATTTGTTTTTACTTTACCTTATCAAAACACTATTAACAACCAATAATTTATTAAAAATGAAATGTGACGCTAGTCCTCGTCCCTTCTTCCAAAACAACTAATATTAATTTGAGTGACGCTTACAGCTTCGGAACGCAAAAAATTCTTTTGAAATATATTCATTTTCGATTAAAGAAATGCGTCACACAAATACCGGACCCTCCCAACGTAATTTCAGATTTCGCACGACAAAAATGTGGCTACCCGTACTCCACACATCACGCAAAACTTTTTTTTTTCGTGTCAAATCTGAAAGAATAAAAAAACTATAACATTGGGGGGTCCGGCATTCGTGACACATTTCATTAATCGAAAATGAAAATATTTCACGTTTCCCGATTTTTTTTTTCACGTGACATTTTGTAAAAAGGACAATTACTTTCTTTCCAAGTGGCATTTGTAAAAGGAAAAATTACTTTTTTTCGATTGCCATTTTGTAAAAGGATAAGTTACTTTCTTTCCATGTGGCATTAGTTAAAGGAAAAATTACTGTTAAGTCTGGACGCAAAAATTTATTGGTTTGTATGCGAAATTTTGTGGCTTTCGCTAAAACAATGTTTTCTTTGAAAATCTGTCAACTGTGCGAATAGTCACTTTATTATACAGCGGCTATTCGCACATTGTGCGAATAGTCACACTATTATGGACATACTACTGTACGTACTACATGGCCTACTACAAATTGAAAAAAAAAGAAAAGAAATTGCACTAGGCCCGATTTTAGAACCGGTCTAGAGCACTTAGGAGAGGCCTCTGATCTACACTTCCATGAATAAAAACGATCGCCTCTTTTTTCTCTGAAACAAAGCACAAAAAACTTTATGATTAAAGAAATATTAACAGAAACCACCAAATATCGTGTAGGGTCGCGTAACGTGAGTTGGGCCTACACTGAGGACTCTGCAGCCCGAACCACTCAACAGATTTTGACTTTAGTGTTCATGAATTTCTGATGTCCATATCTTTCATTGTAAAGCTTCAAAAGCGATTTGGTGATAATCTTTAAGGAAAAGAAAGTTTTTGAAAATCGGATGAGATTTACCCGATTTATGTAGAAAAAAAACGTTGGGCCCTAGAAGAGATTTAGTTTTAGGGCCCTGAATGAGTCGAAAAGCTCAAAACTAAAAAACGTTACTTCCGTAAAATGTCAGGTATGCTCAAACAAAAAACCAAAATTTATGAAAATCGGAAAAAATTTACTCGAGTTATGTGCAAAAGACCAAAAACCACTTAAACGGCCATAGCTCGGCGGCCCTTTGGCCGACATTGCCCAGATTCAATCCCATAAAAGATATTTCAATTACCTTTCAGGGGAAAAAAAAATTTGAAAATCGGTTGAGTTTTACTTAAGCTATCGCGGTGACGGACGAACATTTTTTCTCTAAAAAACTTAGAGAAAATCAGTGAAGATTTTCAACGAATTTCACTGAAAAAAATCAAATTAGCGAAAAAGTGAATCTTTTTGTTTAATTTTGTCGCTAATTTAATTTTTTTCTGCGAATTTCGTTGAAAATCTTCGCTGATTTTCTCTAACTTTTTTTCCTTATGACAGCGGAATGCCAAAATGAAGGAATTCTGAACCCTAAAGTTTATTTAAGCAACTTTACCCCTCTTCTCTCTAAACTAACATTTTTAGACCCGTACGAAGTACGTAGGTCTGATGCGTTTACTACCACGTTTGTTACATTGCGAATTCGAACCCGGGAGTAAGGGGGAACCTTTTTTTGTTGCCTCTAGATGACAAATCAGCGAAAAAAACAATGTCTGCCTGTCTGTCTGTCTGTCGGTCTGTCTGTCCGTCAACACGATAACTTGAGTAAATCTTGACCGATTTTCAAATACTTTTTTTTTTCCTGAAAGGTAGTCGAAAAATATTTTATGGGATTGAATCTGGGCACTGTCGGCCCAAGGGCCGCCGAGCTAGGGCCGTTTAAGTGGTTTTTGGTCTTTGGCACATAACTCGAGTAAATCTTTTTTGATTTTCATAATTTTTTTTTGTTGAGCATGGTCGACAATTTATGGAAGAAACGTTTTTTAATTTGAGTCCTCGGACTTAGCTAGGGCACTAAAAACGAGTCTCTGCTAGGGCTCTATGTGTTTTGTGTACATAACTCGAGTAAATCTTTACCGATTTTCAAAATCTCTTTTTTGTTTGAAAGATCTGGGCATGATCGACAATTTGTGGAAGAAACATTTTTCGTATTGAGTCTTTGGACTTAGCTAGGGCACTAAAAAAGAGTCTTTGTTAGGGTCATACGTGTTTTTTGTACATAACTCGAGTAAATCTCTTCCGATTTTCAAAAAATTTTTTTTTGAAAGATCTCGGCACGGCTGACAATTTATAGAAGAATTTTTGCCTGTGCTTAGGGCTCAAGTGGGCCTCATGTCGGCCCTAACATAAAAAAATGTTTTTTGCTATGTTGCAGAGCAAATTGAGGGAAACATTTTTGTCTATGGAAGTATGTATCCGAGGCCTGTATTTAAGGCCCTAGGTCAGTACTAAAGTCGGCCCTAGCCCAAAAAATAGTTTTTTGCTATGTTGTAGACAAAATTGAGGAGACCATTTTTCTCTATTCGGAGGTCAATTTTGTGCGTTCGGAGAATTTTTTTACACCGTTACTTCG
>CM055403.1:157043989-157078691 GCA_029228625.1 Pseudolycoriella hygida | reverse complement strand
TAAATTTTTGTTTAGTATCGAGATTTAATTCGAGTTTTTCATCTTTATTGAGAACTTATAGGCGGCTTTAGGGAACACATGTTTTGCCGAGAATTGAGTAATGTGCGTAAAATACCACAAGTTTAAGAAATTTGAGATTCACAAACTTTTACTATATCAAAACAAACACGTCGCATAAGATTTACCGACTACTCTGACTACACGTACGTTATGAGCCATTTACCTATCCATCGCACACCAGTTGTATCAACTTACCGAGTGGGTACACGTTAATAGTAGATTATGGATAGGCGACAGAAAATTATATGTTAATCGAGTATGTGTAATATATAACGAGATTACATATAATTTTCTGTCGCCTATACATATACTGCTTTATCGCCCAAGAAATAGTATGACATACATTGAACTGAGTTCTTTGAACAAATACCTTTTCACGAACAATCTTAACATGACAACCAACACATCACAATTTTATTTGTATTGGAAATTCCCGAAAGAGCAATATTCAAAAACCCGTATCTTCGTGTGTAACGTGTCATTGATTGTGTAGGTGTCACACACAACCAATTACGCCAAGTAACTATGTAAAATAAGTTTCAACCATTTTAAATTTGCAAAACAAAACTAAAGTAAATCATCACATGTTCATGCTTTGTTTACTATACGTCACATTCACTACAATTGCAATATGAGAAATTGTTATGTAAATGCATGGGCTATGCATGTAATTCCAGAAGTTTCTATTGACACTTAGAACATTATTTTTGTTTGATTATTGCGAAAAAAATTAGCGATGCGATACGTTGAATGGAGTGCCATTCATTTTGAGGCAGCATGAATTTCTTTTTCATTAAAGAAGTAAAACTTTCAGTTGAAACAAAATCAAAATAAATAAATGTGTTAGCTTCTCTACCGCTTTTACATAAGTAAAGTACATACTTTACTGGCCTGACCGATAAAGTATTTACTTCGTACAAAGTAAATATTTTATCGGTCAGTAAGTAAATAATATACATTTACATCTGTTAGTGCGACGGTAAAATGTTATTTTGTGTGCCGAATAACGAGGTTTATTGTAATGTCATACTGTTTCGCGGGCGATAAAAATTATTAAAATGCATGTGTGCAACTCAGGTTGCATTCTGGTATTTCACAAGTCAGCTTAACTACGAGTGTATTACGGTGGTCCAAAAAATTTAAAGGTATGGGTCCACCGCGCTAAAATGATTCTAAATGAGTTCCTGACAAACAGTTTCTGTGGAGCCGACTTGATCAAAAGTCATTTAGGTGGTGCGCAAGAGAGAAATAGTCAAAAAATCGCGAAACTCAGAAGAAATTCGCCAGCTCCACGCTTCATACCTGGAGGCAAAATTGTTGTAGAGCTATTTTTAATTGAAAGCCAGAAACATAATGTTTTGAGCGATACTACACTAGGCATATAAATATTTGTTAAAAAATTTCATTGGCTCCTGGTATGAAGCGTGGAGCTGGCGAATTTCTTTTGAATCTCGCTTTTTAGACCCGTACGAAGAGCGAAGTTCTTCGAAAAGGGGTCCTATGCGTTTATCACGATGTTTGTAACCACCCCAATTTCGACCCGGTAGTAGGGGGGAGCTTCGATCGTAGTCCTTAGATGACGAATCATCAATAAAAAAAAATGTCCGTCCGTCCGTCACATCGATAACTTGAGTAACTCAAACGATTTTCAAAAACTTTTTTTCCCTGAAAGGTAATTAGAGGTGAGCGGGTTGCCCGAAATTCGAAAAAAAGCCCTCCCGAACACGACCTGAACCCGAACTACTTTTCACGGGTTTGGGTTTCGGGCTTCCGGGTCTAGAAAATTCCGGTCGGTCGGGTTTTAAAATTTCCGGTCGGGCGGGTTTCGGGTGTACTTTTTATCGGGTTTACGATTCGGGTTCGATAATAATGTTACAAAAAAAATTTTTGAAAATGATGCACTCTAGAATATTGAAATCACATCGACTACAAAACAATGATGTAAAAGAGGTGAGCGGGTTGCTCGAAATTCGAAAAAAAAGCCCGCCCGAACCCGACCCGACCCGAACCCGACCAGAACCCGAACTACTTTTCACGGGTTGGGGTTTCGGGTTTAGAAAATCCCGGATGGTCGGGCTTCGGGTTTTAATTTCGGATCGGGTTTTGTCCGGGCCGGGCTTCCAAAAAAGGTCGACCCGCACACCTCTAAAGGTAATTGAAAAATCTCTTATGGGATTGAATCTGGACACTGTCGACTCAAAGGCCGCCGAGCTAAGGCCGTTGAACTGGTTTTTGGTCTTTTGTACATAACTCGATTTTTTTTGTTTGAAAGACTCGGCATGCCTGGCATTTAATAGAAGAAACTTTTTCAATTTTGGGCTTTTGGACTCAACCAGGGCCAGAGCCTATTGCTTGGGGATTTTTTTATACTTTTTTGGGAAATTGTAATTTCAATCCTTCACAACGCTCATAACCGGTTGAAAACAATGCCATTGTGTTACATTATCCGAAAACATTTGTTCTACCCCTTTCTTGTTGAGCACACTTCGCAGAAAATACAAATTAGTGCCAAAATGAAGGTATTGAAAGATTGAAATTAAAAAATAAAAATTTTGCTGAGCAGACAGTCCAAAATTTCGAATTTTCAATTTGTCTGGAAAGAGATGCCATTCATCATAAAGTTTACTTTTGGGAATTTTTGGGAATTGGGAATTTTTAGGAAATTTTGGGAATTTTTAAGAAATTTTGGGAAAGGTTAGTGAAATTTGGGAATTTTTTCCCAAATAATAGGCTCTGGGCAGGGCGCTAAAACTTTTTGTGCAGTGTTGACGAGAAAAAAGAGGTGAACTTTTTTGTTCGTGGAAGTATGGATCAGAGGTCTCTCCTAAGTGGTCTAGGTCGGTTCTAAGATCGGGTCTGGTGCAATTTTTTTTCAAATTTTTTCCTTTTTTTTTAGTTTTGGGCTTTTTTAGGGATTGGAAATGTTTTTTGCGCCGTTTCTTCGGACGGGTTTCTCAAAATTGGCCTTTCGACAATTTCCAATCCAATTTGATTTCGACGCCATTTCATACACTTAAGAGTTAAGGCGACATTAACTTAGATACGGTTGAATCTTTTTGCAACATCTATTCTGTTTGGCACATCTATTCTGATACGTACGGGTCCTCTGCATATGTTTTTTTTACTATCCCTCTCACCGCCTAAATGACTTCTGATAAAGTCGGCTCCAAAATTTTTGTCAGGAACTCGTTAGGAATCATTTTAGTGCGGTGGCCCCATACCTTCAAATTTTCTAATCACCCGAGTGTGCATACATGGACATGTCAAAATAAATAGAAGAAACAATAACTACTACACTAAACTACTTATTAAAGAGCCATTGTATGCTTATTAAAACGTGCATCACCTCGGTATAAGAAGAAGTAACACTTTTTAACTGGTGATGCTATGTAGCAACGCCAAAATGACGCAAGCATCGTTTATTTTCAAGATTGATTTAATTATTCTCAAACGTCATACTCGCATCAATCATCAATTGGATTCGACTCAAGACCTTTTTCAACGCGAGTTTGACATTTGATAAATGAAACATGAGAACACGAAGTTGCGTTGCAAAATATAGCGTGGTGTTTTCGAACACTTTTT
Organism: Pseudolycoriella hygida; assembly: GCA_029228625.1. NCBI lineage: Eukaryota > Metazoa > Arthropoda > Insecta > Diptera > Sciaridae > Pseudolycoriella > Pseudolycoriella hygida. The sequence continues at coordinate 157,075,046 of CM055403.1, read as the reverse complement.
TCTCGACATTTGAATTTGAAAACCACTTACTTCAGAGTAGTCCTGGGATCTTAGGCTATATACTACTATTTTGTGTTACTCAAGTCAAAAATTATCACAAAAATTTCAACCAATTTTGCTTTGCAACGCCACCTATTTATAGTTTCTCTGATGAAAACAATAGTAGATTCCACTGCAAATGATAAAAATTTTTCCCGAAAGGTAATTTTCACATTTTTACCCATTCACGATGTATTTGAGATCGAAAATTCATACATTGCACCAGAGCCGTAGCACACAATGATGTATCCATGCGTAAAAAGATATTATTTGATATAAAAAAGGTATAGGGCAATTGGAAGTTAAGTTATGAGGCAAAAACACTCTTTGAAGTGTTATGAACTGTTCGAATAATTTGATTGTTGATTTTTTTCGAACAGTTTATAACAGTTCAGTGGTTGTTTTTGCCTCATAGCCATAGATACATCATTGTGAGAATAAATTGCTACCCTAAAGTCAATATTTTCTTGCTAAGGCCCTGCATTGCACGGATGAACTTTTTCAGTTTCTGTACGCACACCTCCATCTCTTTTCTCTTTCAGTCTTCTATAAGTGTTAACCACCTTATCACGTGAAAGCCGTTTACAAGCTGCACGGAATTCACGTGGACAGACACGACTTTTGTTTCGATATTTAATTGCTTGCAACGAAAAAGGGGAAGGTGGAAATTTGCCGGCACACGGCACAGCAATGGATTTCGTGAAGAGCGTGCACAACGAGTTATATACTTTGCAACTGTAATGAGACATTCCATACAACAAGTGAATTATATTTCTCTCTTTCACTTTACCATCTGATATACGTTTTACATAGTCACCAAAATAACTAACTAATATATAACTTTAATAAATTATATGTAAAACCAACACACCTGCTATGTAAAAAAAATGTGAATTTCTTCATGTTGTTTGAAAATGCAAATTTCTCTGGACCAAACATTTATTTCGTAAATCTTTTTCCGCAATGATTTAAAGTTCAAATATTGATTTTTTTCAACTCAATTGTTGTTTTTTCTCATACAAAGCTGATAGATTTCAGTAAGTGTAACAGATGGCTCTTGAGTTAGCAGTTCGTTGTTTTGACAGGCCCGTAGCCAGAGTGGGTTGGCAGGAGGGGCTGAGCCTTATACTAAATGCAATGCTGCCATTAGCGTTTCCAATGCCCAGGAGATGTTACTATTGACAGTAACAGGTGAAGTATTGGTGACTGTATGATAACAACGCAGCAAAAATTTTGTTTATTTAACAAACCGACTTTTTTGGCTCGTGCACGACTCGATAACTTTTCTTGAAATTTTGCAGGGACCTTCAGGTGATCATTAAAAAGGGTTTTTGTTGTGATATCAGTAGTTTTGGAAGAATTTGGAAATTTTGAAAAAAAAAAATTGCCGGCGGAAAAAAAAAAATTTTCAGCGAAAAAAAACATTTTCAGCAAAAAAATTCAATTTAGTTTCAGCGAAAAAATTTGGCGAAAAAAAATTTTCAGGCAAAAAATTTTCCGGCGAAAAATTTTTGTGAAAAAAAATTTCAGCGAAAAAAAAATTGGGCGAAAAAAATTTTCCAGCGAAAAAAAATTTTCATAGAAAAAAAATTTCGGCGAAAAAAAATTTTACAAAGCAAAGGATTTTTTTCACGAGAGTTATTGAGTATGCTGGAGGTTAGTTCCCAGTAGTTAATATTAGAAATATGTTGTGGAAATGTGCCACAAGCGAAATTATGAAAACAGTTTGTCCTTTATTCATTAAATCTCATTCTTAGAGAAAGTAAGTGACAGTTTCGAGAATCTCAGGGGACTTTGAGGTTGCCAGAAGGGGCTTAGCCCCTCCTGCCCCTTTAGATACGGGCCTTTGTCTTTAAGACAGTGTTGGTTTAATCTGAGTGTATATGTCATATGCAAAAAATGGTCATGGGTACTTGGTAGTCGGTAAAATGGTGAACATAACTCTGAAGTTACGATTCACATGGTAAATGCGTTACCACTGAAATGGTGAATAAACGTTGTGCGCCATACATCTCAAAAATCTATACAGCTTGAGTTTTCAACACACTCATGCATCTCGTTTGTATCTTTTGCGTTACGTTCGGCAAACACAATGTTGACCGCTTTTGTGCAACCGCTTTTTGCCTCAGTGGTAGTGAAAATTGTTCGTTAATATTTTCATGTTATGACATAATCCACTACTCTCTCACAAATTTTGTATTCTCATTTGGAAACATAGTCTATGCTACCTATACCATCAACATTGCTCCATAAACTTCATAAACCGGGCACATTTGTGTGTTAAGTTTTTTTGATCATACATGATATTTCACTGGTGTTGGCCGCCATCATAGTGGCTTGGCTGTTTTGCTGTGAACAAGAACAAACCCGCATTTACACAAAGAGCTCAAGAAACAATAATCTTTTATGTTGTGTGGTATTAAAAAACGATATTTTTGTCATTAATTGTGCGCGTTTTAAACCTCATATTTCGTTTTATATAAAAATTGTTAATCATTCGATTCGGAATTGATTCGAGGACTTTTAATTAAAAATATTTCCGAACAAAAGAACTTAGAACGCGACTAAAAAACATATTGGAATTATGTGATGTATTTTTGAAAGCGGAATTGAATCGGTCGAATGTGCGTTTGTTGAAACAAAGAAGTTTTTTTCGGCTCGTTATTATTTCATGCAAATTATTACTTAAAACGTTATGTGAAAATATGACAAAAACAGTAATGATCTGTATGACAATAATTGCGACAAACCCAGTCTGTTAGTTGATCGATACGAAAAGAAAAGAAACAAGAAAAGTGAAAGTCAGCGGCTGGCTCGCACTGGGATAGACGTTGCGATTTTTTTTTTTAAGTAAAAAAAAAAAACCAAAGTGCTTTGTCTGTAATAAAGTTATAATTCGTGTTTTAGTTATTGGAATGAAACTGTCTAGATCTTGAAAACATAAACATTTAATAAACATTTTGTGATAAAAATTGAATTAAAAACAAACATCTAAGTGTTTTTTTCTCATCATCCTGCTAAAAGCAGAAAACATCATCGAAGACATAACACAACATTCTGGATATAACTTTGAAGTGGTATGGATGGGGTTTCTTTGTGTTTTCCGTATATATGCAGGGCTGTCCAAGTCCTCATTTATGCATCTTTTTTTGAAATCATAAATTTAAGAATTTTATTACAATCAAAAGGAAACCACAACTTGTTCCATAGAATTTTAATTTAATTTACTTAACTTTCTCATTTACCTAGGTCTTTTCACGGAGTACAACGTACTCTGCTTTATTTACTGAGTATGAAACTATTTCTTGTTTTTTTTTTTAAAAGAAAATATTCTTCCGCTGTATACGCTCTAGCAACAACAAAATATTCTTACAATTTAACAACGCGTTTTCAAGGCCTTTTAATGTTAGTCACCGCCGTCATTTATTCTCTCAACTACACACATAATTTACCTACAATCTTATATAGCTATATCATATCGTTGGTGTTCTTGTACAAAAAATATATCATGGTTAAATGAACCTTCTATCTGAATGAACCAAAAATTTCACAGAATTTAAATAAAAAATACAGAATATAATGAAAAATAAATTACGTCATTATGCGTGTCTGGCGAAGCCATGCATAGAATATATATCTGTATAATATATTCATCCGGTGGATGTTTCAGTGAACATATTGTAGTTTTATTGATTTACTGTAACTTCGCTGCATATTCATTAAAATAATTCATTTCACCCCCTAAGTAAAACGTTCTTTTTTTTTTTTTAAAGTCACCCTCTCACATTTTCCTCTGTCAAATATCACCCAACCTACTCGAACCCGAAAGCAATACAGACGACGTTTATAAATTTTTTGATATTACAATATACTTATTTCCTTCGTTTTATGCTTAATGCTGGAATATATTATACTTAGTACCTAGTTGGAATGCTCCGCAGAGTCGGAGTGTATCTGTATAATAATAATAATAAAAAAAAAGAAAGAACCAAAACGAACTGAACTCTTGTTCGTATTATGGGAAGTAAAACTGCATACAGCCATGTATCTACATGCACACGGCTGGTTACATATAAATACCCGTGATGTGCGATATGAGTCTCGAACTGTAGGTCTGTTTTCGGTTTTTAGTTTTCTACCGAAAATACGACCATCTCATCAAAGAATATTAAATACAAAACAGGGGTAAGTAAAATATATTCCTGTTTTGCTCCGTCTATTAAATATTTACTATAAGAGGGCAAATAGATTTTTGTTTATGTGCTGCTGTATGTTGTGTGGTTGTATTAATAAAATTTTCATTTTGTAATTTTTTTTTCCTCTCTCGTCTTTTTCCCTATTTCATTTTGATGTTTTTAGACTGGGTTTTATTGATTTTTCGGAATATTTTCGGGATGGAAAACTTTTATTGTTTTGTTGATGTTGTTATAATACTTATAAATGTGTATGTGAAAGAGCATAATAAAAGGTGTAGAATGGGATATACGATGCGGGATAGTTAAACAAGAGTGGTAACGATGGAAATGATGAAACAAAGGAAATGACTGTCTGGTGTAGTGGTGTAGACGCATCGAATTTGTGTTGCTTTTTTTTTCATTCTTAAATTTGGTGTTCGTTTCTTGCGCCTTATTTGTATTTGTTTGGGTATTTAAAGTTTCTTGTAACAATGGCGGCTTTAAAGGGAATTAATGTATAAATTCACGTGTAAATAACGGGTTTGAGAGGAAGCGTACTTAATGCAATACTTAACGAGGTTATAGGGGCTGTTTCACAAGGACTTTTCACAAACATTTATCACAAAGCAACACATACTTCTAAGATTTTGCCTGAGTGATTGTCGGTGCTTTATACCTTTTCTTATAGTGCTAAACTAATCGACAGTCACCTTTCGTTTAGTTGTTACGTTTAGTTGTTAAGAAGCCAACAGACAGATTTTTATGTTCGTCTGGCATATCTTCATGCGTTTGATTTATATCGCAAACGGTTATTGCACTATGACTTGAAAAGGGAACACGATGCTCATTTCCAATATGAAAGAATGAAAAAAAACCTAAACGTTGACAAAGCCATTCTGGGTGTACGAATATTTGTTGAAGGGTCGATTATACACAACGTGAAATTAAGGGTCTAGTTGTATAACTTTATTACAATGTACACATACAGACAGACGAATGTAAATGGTGTATGGCTTGGTTTAGTGGCTAAACAGGGTAAAGCCTCTTCGTTATGAATTTCACAATAATCTTCTTTGAATTTGAATAAAATCAAATGTCCTCGGGATAAATTTTTGTTCGATTTAAAATGAAAACCTTATTCGTTTAAAGTTTGCATGCGATTTCATCGATCAAAAAGGTCAATGTGTTATGCGCGTTGCAACTTTTTGTTTTCATTTAATATTAGACAGGTGGGAATAATCACAGACAATTCTCTTATTTTTTGCTCGGGGATACTTATTTCAGTACAGAATAGAGGAGTAATATTATCATTGATGGAAATAGTGACGGTGAATTTTCACATGACGCTCAGTCAGCTTGTAAGAAAATTATATTTCCGAAAGTGCTGCCCCCGTTGAATGGGTGTAAAATAGCTCCATCTTTCGAGAAAAAAAAACACGAGAAGAAGTTGCAAATTCCTTTAAGACTTAAGTCGACAAGGCGGGCCATTTCAACATTATCCCTTTTTTCAGTGAATTTTTTGTATGGAAAACCTTGAAAACAGCTGAAACTTGATAACAAGTAAATTTATAAGCACACGACCGTATTTGGAAAATTTGGAAATCCAATCTTTTGTGCTCTCTTATAACTATAAAAATTTCAAAGATCCATAGAAATTACCCAAAGTAATGTCAAAGGCCCTACCGAAGTACGTCTGAGACCTTTGATTTTAATAGCCTAAATGTTCTCCGCTGCACAATAGCAAAAAGAGGACCAACGTAGTTTTTTCAAGAAATCCTGAAACTATTTTCTCTAAAATGTAATTCTCACCTACTTTGCCTTGAGAAGCAAACTTCAAACTGTCGTTATTTTATAGATATGTGTCATACCTCACAATTCTAGAAGTTGCTTTATCCCGGATTTGATGATTCTTCCCTAAAACCCTGAAACACGTGTTCTCTAAAATTTTGTTCTCTACAACTCTCCCTTTGTAAGCAATTTTCTATCTTCCATAGTTCTAGGAGATATGGGACATCCCGCCCAATCTTAGAAGTGGCCATATTCCCGGATTTGGCCATTTTTTCTTAAAACCCTGAAACACGTTTTCTCTAAAATTTTATTCTCTACAACTTCGCCTTTGGAAGCAACTTTCTAACTTCCATAGTTCTAGAGATATGTGTCATCCCGCCCAATTCTGGAAGTGGTCACATTCCCGAATTAGGCCATTTTTTCTTAAAACCCTGAAACACGTTTTCTCTAAAATTTTATTCTCTACAACTTCGCCTTTGGAAGCAACTTTCTAACTTCCATAGTTCTAGAGATATGTGTCATCCCGCCCAATTCTGGAAGTGGTCACATTCCCGAATTAGGCCATTTTTTCTTAAAACCCTGAAACACGTTTTCTCTAAAATTTTATTCTCTACAACTTCGCCTTTGGAAGCAACTTTCTAACTTCCATAGTTCTAGAGATATGGGTCATTTCGCCCAATTCTAGAAGTGGCCACATCCCAGGATTAGGCCATTTTTTCTTAAAACCCTGAAACACGTGTTCTCTAAAATTTTATTCTCTACAACTTTACCTTTGGAAGCAACTTTCTATCTTCCATAGTTCTAGAGATATGGGTCATCTCGCCCAACTCTAGAAGTGACCACATTCCCGAATTAGGCCATTTTTTCTTAAAACCCTGAAACACGTGTTCTCTAAAATTTTGTTCTCTTCAACTCTCCCTTTGTAAGCAATTTTCTATCTTCCATAGTTCTAGAGATATGGGACATCCCGCCCAATTCTAGAAGTGGCCACATTCCAGAATTAGGCCAATTTTTCTCAAAGCCCTGAAACATGTGTTCTCTAAAATTTTATTCTTCACAACTTTGCCTTTGGAATCAACTTTCTAACTTCCATAGTTCTAGAGATAAGGGTCATCCCGCCCAATTCTTGAAGTAGCCACATTCCACAATTAGGCCATTTTTTCTTAAAACCCTGAAACACGTGTTCTCTAAAATTTTGTTCTGTACAACTTTCCCTTTGTAAGCAACTTTCTAACTTCCATAGTTCTAGAGATATGGGTCATCCCGCCCAATTCTAGAAGTGGCCACATTCCAGAATTAGGCCAATTTTTCTCAAAACCCTGAAACAAGTGTTCTCTAAAATGTTATTCTCTTCAAGTTCGCCTTGAGAAGCAACTTTAGAACTGCAAATATGTACGAAAAACCATCTGCTTTCGTATATGGCCAAGAAACTCGTCCATTCTATTGGTCCTAGTGCCACCACTGACCCAATTCCACAAAAAAAATATTCCCGGTTTTGTGAGACCATTTGGCACCAAAATGAACAATTTCCGTGCTGTTCTTGCTTGCGAAAAAGTTTCACTGACCCTCGAAAAACCATGTTTTTAGTCATTTTGACCATATCTCCGGAACCACTTAACCGATTTTGCTCATCTTCGAACATGAATCGTGGGATAGATCTATCTTTCGGGGGAAAAAAATCAGGGTGATCAGTTGAGCTGTTCGAAATTAAAAGGTGAAGACGAACGGACAGACATAGACGATAATATACGCATCCCACTATCTTCCACCTCGATCTACATTGTTTGTAGTAAACATATAGGACTTTTGGAGTTAGTACGGGTCCAAAAATGCGCGTATGGTTTCGAGAACTAAGTTCTCATCTTCAAGGCTCGGTCAAAACTAAAAACATTACAAAAGATATATTTCTCTACTATCACAGGCAATTTTACTAACATTGTTGAAGTAGAAATTTACAATGTGTCGTCGAAATCTAGTTGCTTTTTTTAAGTTGGGTTTATTATCCACAATCAACAAATCTTTCTTCGTCATCAACTGTCTCGTTGACCATGTCAATTTCGTCGTCAATAATAATAACATTTTTGTCAAGTGTTCTCTTCACTTGGAATAACTTTAGAAGAGAAGAGATTACATTTCCATTGTCAGCGTTCATGAGGTTCAAATGCGTGTGTTCGGCTATGTGTCACTGAACTCAATATTCCATGGGCGTCGAATTTCTTGGACCAACTTTAGAGTCGTTATGTCTAAGGAATGGTCGGTGTCGAATAGGTGTTTTCCCACGGCTGTTTTCTTTTTCCAATTTTTGGACTTCACATGTTCATAAAAGCGGACCAATAACTGTCTAATTGTCATCCCGAAATAATACTTCCCACAAGTCGCACATTGTATTCTATAAATTCCCGACTTCCTGATGTCAGGTGGAATGTCTTTAATGAAGCCTAAGGAGTTTTTCAGCGTGTTGTCATTCCTATGAACCAGTTGAATGTTATGTTCACGATACACTTTTCTCAGCTCGCTGGTCACTCATTACCAATGTGTAAACCCAACTCTTTGCGGTGGTTCGATTCGGAGGAGTTGGTTTATAGAAAGTGGAGAAATTTAAAAGTTCTTTCTTTCTTTGGTGCTTCTTGATGATGTTAGTGATAGAGTTCTAATTTAATCTGCCAATTTCAATTATTGTCTCCTTCTCTTTCTGGATTTTTTCCTCGGTGAGTGGTAAATTAACCATAAAGTGGAGTGATATGCTGCCATTTCGTGTTTGATATCATGATGGGAATCAGAAGTGATCAGTCTTTGGGTGCTAGAGGGCTTTCTATAAACGTCCAAGGTCAAAACATTATCATTGATTTCAACCATGGTATTCAGGAAAGGAAAGCGGTTGTTGTTCTGTCTCTCAATGGTGGACCGGACTGCATCTTTCTCGATTTCATTCATCTTACTCTCAAACAAATTTTTTGTTGTGTAGCGAAATCGAAGTGAGACTGGAAGGAATTTCAGAAAAGCGGGAAGCGAAAACGAAAAAAAAGTATGAAAGGGCAGTGGAAGAAATAACTTAAAAATGGTAAATGTGCTGACGATGGCTCATTTTATTCGAAAATTTTCAACATACCCCAATACACATGAGATGTGTACGTACACATCGAGTGTGTATTGTGGCATTTTCAAAGATATTTTTCTGTAATAGTGAGAGTGTGTTGGTGCACATACCGCGGGAAGAAACTTTTCGTCCCAAGTGATGGGAAAATTTTTCCTATTCGTCACGTATACAGAAAAAATTATTTCCACACGCGGCATTAAAGCTACCGACATGGAAAGTGGGTTTTTTACAGAAAATCAAAATTAAACCTTATGAAATGTACCTATAAGTAGTCCACATTTCAACATTTGTTTTTGACATGTGATTCTTAAAACTCGGATCAAAGCCTAAAAGTACAAAATCTTCTCTAGCAGATCGTCAGACTGTTTCAATTTAAAAAAAAATTAAAAAGAAAGCTCTCAAGATCAAGGTGATATGAAAAATGTAAAGAAAATCAAAAACCCTGGCAACGAATTTTTAATATGTAAATCTGTATAGAGTTGATGATATCATACTTGATGTGAAAATCTTTCGGAATGTTCTCATTCCAAAATTTTCAATACACAACCCCAATAAATACCTTATATTTTATTTTATCATTCGGAGGGATATAAATATGACTTACGAGTCTTATCAGTGCTAACTGTATTTTATGTTTTTCAAAACCACTTATTTGCTCGGAATGTTCTTTACCACAATTTTTCATCTAAATATATCACCCATAAGTACAATTTTACAACGTAAAAGCAAAATCTACTCTCAAAGTACGTGCAAAAATTGTTTCGCAATTTTCATCACAATTTACGTATACATTCTATCGCTACACTCTTTTATACTTAAAAATATTAAACTTTGATTTCTTCCATAAAAAATGTACACTTTGTATATTTTAGCCTCAATTTCGCGCTTATCTAATATATTTTGGCCTCTTAAATATTTCATAAATTTTTCATCAAGAGACCGGACGGAATATTTAATACAAAAAAAAATGTTTTTTTTTTTTCAATGAATGTGTAGTGCTTTTCCCGTCTTTTATACGTCGCTCTCATAAGATGCTAATTCGGGAATATAATTCAGTATTTTTGTTGTATTTTAATCACAACATTATTATATCCCTCAATTTTCTCCTAAAATCAACGAATAAAACGTTACAAATTTTGATTATTTCGTGACTCTGCACGCGTGTGCTAACTAATATTTATGAGATTTATAGATTATTAACGCACATTATGTATAATGTGTTCTCATAATATGAAGGTTTTTGTACCTTCGTAATTGATGTAAAAGGTTCACATATGCATACCGTATGGGTTTTGAGTCTGTAATATAATTTGTCACCGTGTATAATGGTAAACGTGAGCTAATGTCCGTAAATGATATAGAAATTACAATGTACGCTAGAATAAAGTGAATAGTGGCATTAAGGTGTGAGGAAAGGGGGTGTTGGATTAAAATATGTTACAACGTACGCATTTGCCATAACATTTTCCTTGTTACACACATGGCAGACATGAGTGCCGCTCCGCTTCGGGGGGTTTGAAAAACGTTAGAATTACAGGTGAACAAGTAGTTCAGGCTTTACACTGAGGAAAATATCTACAATTGTGTTTATAATATACGCCGCCGACGTATTATATACTCGGTGAATGTATCATCAACCTTATTTAAGTATTGTATAGTATGTCATACGTAACGAATGTGTTATGAGCTCTCAAAGTACGTACACGGCGTTCGTAATACGTGCACGGCTTTCGTAATACGTGCACGGCGTTCGTAGTACGTGCGCGGCGTTCGTAATACGTGCAAGGCGTTCGTAATACGTGCACGGCGTTCGTAATACGTGCACGGCGTTCGTAATATGTGCACGACGTCCGTTTATTTATTTATTCCAATGACTTTAAGAAATAATTATCTACAATATTCGTACTACAAGTTACATCACAGAAAATAACAAATTAAAAATAAAAGTTTCGATTTTACAAAATTACACTTTCACCTTTAAGTTCGTCAACCATTCGGATGCCTTGTTCGAAACCGATTCAATCGCACCCAGGTTTTTCTCGGAAGATCGTACACTGCTACTTCCATGGTGGGGTCGGCGATTAGTGGCTTGTACACAACTTCAGCTCTTTGCCACCAGTCTCTCCATCTTGTCTTCATGTCGTCTAAATTGTCTTTTTCACGATAGAAAATCCAGAAGGGATGTCTGGATTTCAATCGGAGATTAGTTAATGCTGATTCGATGTCTTCATAGATCGGAAGTTCAGTGTCCATTTCGATTTTGGTGCAGTCTTTCAGTGCTGCTTCTTGTCTATAGAGAAGGGGTGGCGCTATATTGCTTATTATGTTCAACCACTCAACTTCTGTAGGATCCACTGCCCCACTGACAATTCTTAGTGCACGGTTGATCTGGGTATCTACTTTATTGACATGACCGCTGTTCATCCAGACTGGTGAGCAGTAATTTGCTGTTCACATTATCATCGCCTGTGTAGTGATTCTCAGTGTTCTTGCCGAGGATCCTCAGGATGATCCTGCTAGTTTTTGAATAATATTAACTTCGGGACATAACTTTCGTTTTGATTCGCTCCAGATTTTTTCGATGAGTAAGACCCCGATCTAGGTATACCGGCCTAAGTATACCGGGTTGGCCGTGTACAAGACTGTTTCTCCGTTCATTTTGAGGCTTAATTGGTGATTTGCTTGGTGATTGTCTAAGTGAAATATGCAGTGGACAGTTTTCTCGGCGTTTGGCCTGAGTCTCCAGTCCTTGAAGTATTTCGCCATTGTTTTTAGGTCGTCGTTTAGTTTGAATTCCAGTTCGTTAAAAGTTTTTGCTTGCGTAACCAGTGCGCTGTCGTCAGCGTATAAGAATTTTTTCGATGATGTCGCAGGCATATCCATTGTGTATACGCAGTAGAAGAAACTAGCGAGCACCGATACTTGAGGTAGTCCGTTATTTAGCACTCTTTTTCGACTAATAGTGCCGTTTATTTCCACTTTAATCGCACGGTCGCTCAGCATATTCATCACCACGGTTAGTGTTTTTCGACACGGTATTATTTTGCTGAGTTTATACATTAGTCCTAGTTTCCAGACAGAGTCATATGGCGCTGATAAGTCCAGGAACACAACTGCGGTTTTTTGACCTTTTTGAAATCCAAGCTCACAGCACAGCAGTTCCGATTTTTTCTGAATCCAGCTTGTTCTTTCGGAATTTTACTATCGATGATGTCTTTTATTCTTGCGAGCATGACCCTTTCAAAAAGTTTATAGCAACAACTAAGCAGTGATATTGACCGATAGTTTTTGCCCAAGTGAGATTCTTTGTTGGGTTTGAGGACTGCTATAATCTTTGTCAACTTGCAAGCTTTAGGTAGGCGACCATTTTCATAAATATTCGTGTAGAGTTTTGCTAACTTTTTTCTTGCCGCTGGGCCTAAATTTTTAGTTTTAATAATAATAATACCGTAATATGTGCACGGCGTTTGTAATACGTGCACGGCGTTCGTAATACGTGCACGACGTTCGTAATACGTGCGCGACGTTCGTAATACGTGCACGGCGTCCATAATACGTGTACGGCGTTCGTAATACGTGTACGGTGGTTAAAATACGTCGGCGGAGTATATTATAAAAACAATTCTTACGTCGCTTGTAGATATTTTCCTCAGTGTAGATTCCTCTTTTAGCTACTTTCCTAAATCATCTTTAAATATGTAACTAACTTAGAGGATTCTATTCGGTTCAGCTAATTCTAGCCAATTTTTCAGTGGCGATCGCCACTACAGTTTCTACCGAGACACATGATTTATATTAAAAATCAATTTCTCTTAAGAGGAACCTAAACGAAATTCTTTGTTCAACTGCATAAGTAAGATAAAATTTCATAAGTCATACGAATGCCAACTTTGGAGATATCCAATTTCTCACTCTCATTTTTTATATGAACACTCGAATGAGAGTGAGAGATTGGATATTTCCAAAGTTAGCATTCGTTATGACGTCCTTCAATATCAACTTTTTGATTGATATGAATTAGGGTGGGTCATGTGGGTCAATTTCCGGCCATTTTACAACACACACATTTTCGGTTGTAGGAACATTTCTGCGTTATTACTTTTGCATTTCCGAACACTTTTGAATACCGCACAACGCACATCCAAATGAAATTCGTTTTTTTGTATGGAAAATCAAAATTTCGGAAGGCTGTGCGGTACTCAAAAGTGTTCGGAAATACAAAACTAATAACGCAGAAAAGTTTCTCTCATGTTCCTACAACCGAAAACGTGTGTGTTGTAAAATGGCCCAAAATCGACCCACCCTAAGAATGCTTTCCTTCATCGTCTGGACTTATTTTTTAATTTCGAAACTTCGAACACAATGCATCCAATACATATGGGTAATTTCACGGTATAGTTGAATGAAATGTAACGTAGGAACGCTCATATCACTGTTTTCTAAATGAGATACAGCATTACAATTGTTGTTACCCATATGCGATTTAGTGGGAAAAAGCTGTCTGCGAAAATGGAGGTAGTAGAGAGTACTCTAACATACAACCCAATTAACCAAATTCTTCCGCTTCGGACATTGAACGAAAGAAGCTTTAAGAAGCTTTTGAAAGCCTTCAATGTTCTTTGTCCAAACGAATTTCCGAATTGAACAAAAGAAGCTTTAAGAAGCTTTTGAAAGCCTTCATTGTTCTTTGTCCAAACGAATTTCCGCGGAAGAATTTGGTTAATTGGGCAATAGTATTATCCCACTTTTTCGATTAGCAAAGAGAATAGAAAGGACAGCCCGGTGCCAAAATATCTTTATGGCGAAGTAGATCTGAGTGGATTAATGGGCTATTTACCACTGACACAGTAAAACGTCGGTAACGAAATGATCTCTGAGAGAATCCATGTACTAGTAAACAAAAATGATCTAGCCTCTGACCCGGACGGGTCGTAACGCCAGATTTTTATTATTATTAGGTCTGAGTAGATGACAACAGCAGTGCCAAACTGAAAAGTATTCAGTTGTAGAGTTTTAGGTACCGGAAAATAGAACTCCACCCACTCAAACTAACTAGAGCATTTTAGCTGACGTTTTCACCACATACAAACTTGTTGCTTTCGTGTCGTTGTCACCACGCTCAACATCATATACATATACATAGCTGTGGTGAAAACGAGGTGAAAACGATTTTGACACGAAATCTGGAACGGTCCGAGCCCTTTGCCTTTAAAAAGGCCCATTGTCTTTCCTATTGCTCAGTTTTCAAGCTATCATGCGTCAATCCAAAAATATCCATAAATAAGCGAGCTTTGAGACCTGGCTCTGCATGACCAAAACTTTTCGTTGGTGACTCAAGCAGATTGATTTAGGCTACTAAACAACGATCTTGTCTATGTCTAACACATACATGAACGAAAAGAAAACATTCAAATACTTTTTTAAAACTTGAAGTGGGTCGTCATTAAATGTTGTAATATAGTTTGCATGACATATCTCAATTGGTATAGTATAACTTAATTGAAACCGAGTAACATAATTGGTGTAGTCGATGCGTAATCGAAATTTGTTTTGAGGCGCTCTCTGAAAGAGTTTTCAAGTACTTAAATTGTTCAACGTTTTCTTTTTATCTATTTTTTCCCGTTGACAGTAAAAATTCGAATGTTTACAATTGGAATATCGACTTAAAATATCCAAAACCAGACAATTTCAAAAATATTTTTTCCAAGTAATTTTCGTTGTACACAAACAATTTGTTGATTGCCTTACCGAAAAGCAACTCAAATATTTTTAGAAATTGTCTCTAAATCTCAAGACCATGGACGCTTCAATCATAATCAAAAATTTACATCAGCAGATACTGGCAACTAATATTGCAAATTTCATAATCATAACATTTCACGAGTTGTGTAAACAGAAAGGTGCTGAAACTCAATAACGACATTTCTCAGAATTACGGGTAATGCTACAAATTTTATTTCGCTTAGTACTCAGTACAGTGACTCAAATGCAATTTTTCGTTTTTCTTAAAAATCATAAAATATGCGAACGTCACATAAAACCAATCTTCTTCGGATATTTGTTATAGACTTTAGTAACCGTATTTCAATCTCTTATATCGTTTGGTCATTTTTCTTCGTTTCTTTTCAATTCAGCGTGGCCTTCCATCGCATTACCTGTGTAAAGGAAATAATGTTTAACCCAGACGGACGATCTTTTTCTTTACTTCTTAGACCTGTACGAAGCACTGGGACTTATGCTTTTACTACAACTTTTGTAACCAGTCGAATTTAGATGTAAAAGCTTTTGAGCTGTTTATATTTCCCTCCGTCCGTTTGTCAATACAATAACTCGAGTAAATGTCATCTGATTAAAATAAAATTCCCTATTCTATGGTAGGCAGTTCTTAACGAAAATAGATGGCAGCACAGTCTATACATTTGACATTTGAAGCAGGCTAATTTATTTGAGAATTTTGACATTTGGAGCAGACTATCTTTAGTTCATGATATCGACGTTTCGAAGATAATAGATGTCGCACTTTTAGTTGTAGTAGTTGAGATGTTGGGATTAAAGACGGGTATTTCCGGGCCAATGGCCGCCTAATTGGTCTTGAGTTTCTTGTAGGATTCGGAACAGATCAGATATATCTGCTTTGTTCCAGATTAATCTGAAAACTTTTCAACCTGAATCTGACCTGAAAATTTTATTCTTCATTTGAATTCGATCTGATTTGATTTTTGGCCTGAATTTAACAGATCTCAATTTGATCTGAAATCTGATAAATCTGAATGTTATCTCGATAGAACTAAAACAATTCTTTGTGCTCGGAATTATAATACAGGTAGGAAAGTTTTGTCTGATGAAGTGTGGAGTGTGTGAGATGATGTAGCAAATGTGTGGGATGCAGTGGAAAGTGTGTGAGATGATGTTGGAAGTGTGTGGGACCAGGGGCACTCACTTCTAAGTATCTGGGTCTTATGAGTTTTGAGATACAGAAGTGAGTATCGCAGGGTATGTGATCAAGCGGAAAGTGTTTGTGATGAAGTGGAATGTGTAAAAGTGTGTGGGAGTGAAAAGTGTTTGAAATGAAGTAAAAACACATCCGACTTCATCCCACACACTTCCCCGCTTCATTTTACACACTTCACACTTCATCCCACACACTTCCCACTTCATTCCACACATTTCCCACTTCACCACACACATTTCCCACTTCACCACACACTCTTCCCACTTAATCCCACACACTTACCACTTCGTCCCACCCACTTACCACTTACAACCTGAAAACAAAATCTGATCTGATCTGAATCTGAAAAGTAAAGATATGAAATATTCAGATCAGATCAGATAATTATTTACAGTAATCTGAACTGAATGTTCACAGATTTTCTTTTTTTCAGATTCAGATCAGATAAAAACCATCTTTTCCGAACCCTAGTTTCTTGTACACAATCAATAAGAATTTAATACAATTTCATTACATTCTCGACATTCATTGTAATGCTTCGGTATTCGTACGGGCCTGCCTAGCATATATTTATGTTCTTTTTGTACTGTTGGTCTCGAATGTTCTTTTCTCGTTAATCCTCGTCTCCTTTGTACTGTAAAGTTCTATAAAATTGATAGAATATCTACACCACAGCTACAGTGTAATATGAGATACACTCTTAGTATGGTATAACTATTTCCAAGTAAAGGAAAAAAAAATGTTAGTGTTTGATGGTTGGATTAACTTGCTTCGATAATTTATTTGTTCGTATTACGTTTGCTCGAATTGGCATTTTTATCCCAGATAAATCCTTAATTGCACACCATGAGTGAGTTTTGTTATTTGCGATGCAATGATTTCGTTAGCAATAAAGGGTCATCCATAGGTGACGTCAGTGTTAACATACAGATTTGAAAGCTTCAGCGGTTCGGAGAATTCACATTTTGTAATGTACAGGTGGGGGAAGGACATAAGTTAAAACTGTCAACAGGGTTGTATTAGGTATTTATCTTCATCTCTTATAGCGACGAACAAGAAAACCTTCCACTTAGTCTAATGGGACGTACAACTTGCTATCCAATTTTTAAAATAATCGACTGTTCAGTCCCACGATCTGAAAATTTCATGAATTTGAATTGTTTTGTTGCATTTGTACTTTCCGCAAATTGAAGCAAATTGAAGACAATGCTTATGTCGGACCTTTTCATTGTAAAGCAAAATCGTTTGAATCGATAGAATGATCCTTATTCTAGGCACATTATTATCCCTAACAATTTACTCCAGTCTATATTTTCAGATATGGGCTTTAGTCACTTTTACCGAATGTATTTCACTCTGCTAAATTTAAAAATGCTAAATTTTTCACTGCGAATTTTCATCTGTTTTATATATTTTTCCATCTTTTTCCATCTATATACATCTATTTCAATCTTCGATGCATCTATTTTCATCTTCGATCCATCTATTTCCATCTCCATATTCGATTCACCTGTTATGAATCGAATGTTATGGATTGGAATACACGTGTGCGAGTCCTATTTTTACAGCTATAATGTCCATTGAAGAACACATCCTGGAACACGTGTATTTCAATTTATAACATTCAATTCATAGCAGATGGAACGAAGATGGAAATAGATGGATCGGAGATGGAAAAATTTGTAAAACAGATTTACATTTGCAGTGAAAAATTTGAGATTTTAAAATTTAGCAGGGTGAAATACGCTCCTAAAAGTAATAAGTTTTTACTATTGGATTCTATCTACCGGTTGGAACAAAAATTCACTGAAAAAATTTTTTTTCGAAAACAGACGAGACATGGAAAAAGTGTTTTCATGCCTTTTTAGACGGGTCAGGTAAAAATCGCCCACGGTGTTTTCGCCCAGAATGATAATATCGTTCCTGTGATGATAATATCGTTCCCGTGACGATATTATCGCCCGCTGGTACGATAATATCGTTTTTGGAACTATATTATCGCCCGCTGGTATGATAATATCGTTACTGTAACGATAATATCTTCCGCTGGTATGATAATATTGTTTCCGTGACGATATTGTCGTCCGATGGTATGATATTATCATTTCTGGAACGATAGTATCGACAAGTGATATGATAATATCGTTCTTGTAACGATATCATCGTCCGGCGGTGTGACAATATCGTTACTGTAATGATATTATCGCCCGGTGGTATGATATTATCATTTATGGAACGATATTATCGCCCAGTGATATGATAATATCGTTCTTGTAACGATATTATCGTCCGGTGGTATAGTAATATCGTTCCTGTGACAATATTATCGCCCAGTGGTATAATATTATCATTTCTATGACGATATTATCCTCCGGTGGCACGATATTATCATTCTTGAAACGATATTATCTTCCGCTGGCATGATATTATCATTTCTGAAATGATATTATCGTCCGCTGGCACGATATTATCGTTTTTGGTACGAAAATACGGTGGGCGATTTTGCCCGTTCTCCTTTTTAGACCCGTACGAAGAGCGTAGTTCTTCGAAAATACGCCTTATGCGTTTACTACGACGTTTGTAACCACCCCAATTTGGACCCGGAAGTAGGGAGAAGCATCGATCATGGTCCTTAGATGACGAATCATCCGTCTGTCCGTCAGTCCATCTGTCATCGCGATAACTTGAGTAAAACACAACCGATTTGCAAAAACTTTTTTTCCCTGAAAGGTAATTGAAAAGTCTTCTTCTGGGACTGGATCTGGGCACTGTTGGCCCAAGGGCTAATGAGCTAGGGTCGTTTAAGTGGTTTTTGGTCTTTTGTACATGATGAATATTTTATTTAAATAAAATAAATATAGGGAAAGCAACAAACTGTACATTTCAATTAATTACTCTTCCTTTTCTGAAAGTCGAGGTAATATTGTTCGAAATTTCGGTTCTTCTTATGTTTGAATTGTAATGTCTACTTTTGAGCCAACGCGTTGTTTTGCCTGAGTTTGTTACAGAATGTTATTTCCAAATATATTGGACAAGGAGAGTCATTTTTTTTTTCAAATTAAAAGTGAAAACGAATGCAATTTTTTCAAGATAGCCACAATTAGTCAAAAGAATCATAACAGCGTCCAGTGTTTATAACTCAAGCTTTTCCGATTTCCATAACTCTTGTTTGTTTGAAAGGTCTGGGCATGCCTGACAATTCATGGAAGAAAAACTTTTTTTAATTTTGAGCTTTTGGACTCACCAGTGCCCTAAAACTGAATCTCTACTACGGCTCAACGTGTTTTTTCTACATAAATAAAAAAACTGATTACAATATTGAATTTGAGCAAAATCAATTGAAAAGTTTCGAAGTTATGGTCGAAAAAGTTGTCAAAAACGAGGTTTTTTGAAGGTTGGTGAAACTTTTGACTAATGTGCTGCGAAATTCGCACGAAAATCGCTCTTGAAGCTTTAATATAAAAGATATGGACATCAGAAAATTACGAAAATTAAGTTAGTGAAAACATGTTGAGTGATTCGGGCTGTAGTGTCCTTAGTGTAGGCCAAACTATCGCTACGCGACCCTACATGATATTTGGTGGTTTTTCGTGAATATTCCTTTAATGATAAGGTTTTTTGTGCATTGTTGCAAAGAAAAAAGAGCCAACTTTTTATTAGATTTATCAGTTTGGGACGGCTGAGAGCCTCAAAACACAGATCTTCCGATCCTTTGTTCCTCTTTCCCGTTCATCATGTAAATCATTTGAACCTACCTGTGCTCGCTAGGAACTTGTCCAGGACAAGTGGCCCCAGCTTCAACACATCCAGCGATCTGATCACATGACCACCAAGAATCCTATGTCTTAGTAGAGAGAAGTTCGAACATTCACAAATGATGTGGTGTCCCGTTTCCTCACCAAGCCCACAGGTGCAGTTAGGGTCGTTGACGATACCCATTTTGGCCAAGTGACGGCTTAGTCCACAGTGTCCTGTGATCGCTCCCACAACTCTTCTTATTCGATCTCGGTCCATGTGCAGCAGTTCCTTCGCCCAACCACGATCGGCCACTGGGAAGAATATCTTTGTATGTAGACCTCCTTTATAAGCTTGCCAATGCTTGTTTGCCTCTGACCATGTCCAATCCTTTATCACCTTGTCACACAGCGACTGCGGTATGGGAATGAACGGTTCTGTCCGTGGCTAACAGATTTTAGATTTAGAGCCCAGCTTCGCCAGCTCATCTGCCTTTTCACTACCTTCTATTCCAGAGTGCCCAGGTACCCAAGCGACCGTTATCTGATTTCTCAGACCTAGTTTGTTCAGGGTCTCCTTGAACTCTTTCATAAGTTTGGAAGTTGTGACAGGCGACATTATCGCCTTAAAAATCGCTTCACTATCAGAAACACTCTGGCCTAGTTTCCTAGATAGAAATTCTCTTCCGTTCTGGGTTCCAGAGTAATTACTCCAGCCCCCGTTCTTTCAGAGTTTTTCGAACCGTCCGTAAAGCTTATGAGTCCATCTTCGGGTATACAGTCGGGGTAATTGCCTAGCCATTCTTGTCTACTCGGTACGATAACCTCATAGCGTCTCTCAAAGTTGATCTCCGCTTTTATGTGGTCTCTAGGGATGTCAAAATAGGATCAGCTATTGCATTTCTTATTCTTCCATGTCCTACAGAAAAATTCCTCATCCACAGACCGTTAAGCCAAAGCCTATCTGCTGTCGCAATTGCTCTAGCCTTGACGATCGTATGGACCGGTGGTACAGCTAGCAGCGCTTTCATGGCTGCCGTCGCTGTCGTCTTCATAGCTCCGGTAATACATATGCATACCAGCCTCTGAATCTCGCTCATCTCCTCTTTCGCGCACTCCTTTTCCAGCATAGGCCACCACACTACACTACCGTGGCAGATCATAGGCCTCACTACTGCTTCATAGATCCACAGTATCGCCTTGGACGGTAGGACCCAGTTCTTACCAAACGCGTTCCTACATATCCAAAAGACCGTCAGAGCTTTCCTCGCTCTTTCCTTTGCGTGTTAAAAAATTCTGAGCTTAGTGCCATTGCTTCGTATGGGTTTTTCAATATTGCCCCTTCGGCAATTTAATGTGGACGTAATTGTAATATACTTAAGAGGTAGGCAATATTTACTTAGATACATTCGAGTCTTTTTGTAACATCTATTCCGATGCGTACGGGTCCCTTGCATATGCTTTCGTGTTGATTCTCTTTATGCGCAAGGAAAGTCATGGTTCTGCTGTGCGAATGAGACACGCAAACAGATGAGAAAATACGTTGTGTAATGTCTCGTCGGTTATTCCAAATAAATGCGTAGGATTCACTACAAAAACGGAGCAGCCCTCTTTGAATTATAGAAACCACCATACTAAAAGACCTGTTTTCATAATAGTGTACTTGAAGTGAATGATCTTGTACCGAAAAATTAATACAAATATACACGAAAAAGTCGGTTTCATTCACAAGAAGTCCTTTTTATTTACACAAAAGAGATGATAGACTTTGTACAAAGATGAGATTGATGTTCGACATAAAAAGACCATTTCTAAATATTTTCCTCACAAGAAACTAAAAATTAGTTTCATTTTCCCCATACGTTTCTTTTACGAAGTATTTTGTAAGAAAAACTTGTACTTTTTACACAATATCGTGAAAAGCAATTGGAGTTTTCCTTGTACAAAATTATTACGAAGAAAAATTGGAATTTTCCTTTCACAAGCTTCATTTTAAAGAATCGATGTGATGCATGGTTTTTTACGAGATAAAACTTTCAATGTAACACTTAATTGCAGTTGTCATTTATGGGTGACCCCCTCTTGTAGAAAATTGTAACGATTACGTTGTGCTCCTCGGGAAAATAGAAAAAATGAAAATTTGGAAATCGTTTCCCGCATCAAAATACATATATGTTCTATGTTGTGTACGACATTTTGTGAATGAAGAGGAACGAACGAATGATAAACAAATAAACAAATTTTTTTTTCTCTGTAAATTCAATCAGTTCAAGATGTGTATCGTTAACACCAAAAGTAAAATTAATCATTAAAATGTAAACAATCTCTCGAAATCACTTCCAAAATTAAACTCTAAATTTTCTCTTTCTCTAAACAAGCTTATTGAAATTGTTTTTTTACATATTTTTAAATCGAATTTACCTTATTATATATTACATCATGGCGCATACAACCATCGTCTTAAGATTATTGCAGCTATGTGTGCTGTAATGCTTCGCGGTTGTACAACGAGATATGATCAATGCTGAGTATGTGTGTCTGTCTGATATTATGCACATTACCGGCATTAAAAATGAAGAAAACTTTTGATTTCACAGAGCACTGGTTTGTTGGACAAGTTTGTTGTGTACGAATCGGTTATTCTCCATACAGCGGTAAAATTCTTTTCAAATTATATTGCGCTGTATCGTTTCAGTGGACTTTTTTAGTCATTAGTATAGTATCGACTTATGTTTTGGAATTATTGCGTCGATTATACTGGAATTTTAATGAATGAGAATTCCAACGATTTAAGTATGAATGTCGACAGTTGAAAAATCATCGCATTCCAAGTTCGTCTGCGATGTTATTTCAGAGCAACTTTCAATCTTCACAAGTCACACTTTTTGAATTCTGATTCATTTATTATTCGTGTAATTGTCATCCTCTCACAGTACATGAGCTATAAATTTGAACAATTTGTTATTTACGCAGGATTAAAAAAACATCGCAAATTTGACAGTTGTCATTTTTGCAATGTGCTCTTAAATAAATGTATATCTTTTTCGATTTAGATTCTTTTTTGATTAAATATATTAACATTAACGACGCACTTACTTTAGACATTTTACCTAACTGCTTGTTTGTTATATAAGTTTTAAACGTCATTTTGACAGTTATAATAGAACGAATTTTGATCCCAACAAAGTCAATGTATTCTAATGATTATTGTAAGTGGACCTTAGACACCAACTATATCTGTCTATTTCGAACCAACAACGCTTTGAAATAGAAGAACAAAATACATCCGCGCCTACCTACTTTCGTAAAATGATCTTCGTAAACGTTGATCTAGGCTCGATTATCTACCAGAAAAACAAACTCCGCAAAGAAACCAATCTGAAATGAATATCTCTTAAGAGCAAGTCGCAAAATTTTGAACTGTCAAATATGCGATGTTTTTTTAAGAAGAGAATACTGCGTAAATCACAAATTATAGCGCATGTACTGTCAGAGGCAGACTCTTACACAGATATTAGGTGAATCAGAATTGAAAAAATTTATGTAACATCGCAAATGAACTTGGAATGCGATGATTTTTCATGACAATTTTCGACCTTCTTCATACTCCAACTTTTTGAATTCTGATTCATCTATTATTTGTGCAATCTTCATTCTCTCATAGTACATGAGCTATAATTTTGAATGATTTGTTATTTACAGAGGATTCTGTTCTAAAAAAACATCGCAAATTTGACAGCTCACATTTTTACGAATTGATCTTAATGTTTCAATTCGATTTTTGAAAAAGTTGCAATGTATCTTTTACCATACACTGAAAAATTTACTTTTCTACTCGGCTTTTTCCTTGAAAGTTGCTTCTAATCGACATTTTGACTGATCGATAAAACTCTATATTTTGAAAAATTCATCTGCTGTGAGGTTTTTCAGAGTGCACACTGCTTACGAAAGAGCCATCTGTCGGAATCTTTTCAACTAATGAAAATTTGTATGGAAAAAATCGCAATTTTCTGTAACGTTTTTCTCTTAAAGTCTTAAATAAAAACGAATGCTTATGTCGTTATTACATACTTAACCTATTCCCAAACAAAATTTTGGAACATCTTTTGGAGAAAACATTAAGATTTGCTAGAAATGTGAATTCCAATATTTCACTACAAAAGTCAGTCTTTCAACTTTTCCACTTAATAAATACTTCAAAACGCATAATTTTTTCGACCAATGTGTTTGCTCACTTAATCTTTAACTAAATAATAAATTTAAATGACATAAAACATTTTCTACGAGTCAGAAATGGATAAAAACTTTTTGAGTTGATACATTTGCAAATATTTGTAAACGTCAATAGCCAACAAAGATGGCGGCCATTTTTATTTGCAATCATCAACTCAAAATTTTTTGTATCAATTTCTGACTCTTAGAAAAGGTTTTCTGTCATTTAAATTGATTATTCAGTTAAAGACTAAGTGAGCAAACACATTAGTCGAAAAAATTATGCATTTTGAAGTGTTCATTAAGTGGACAAGGTGAAAGACTGATCCCATGACACACATCGCCATTTGAACGTCAACACAGTCAATAATTACCTGAACCATTACAATTATATAAAAATGTAATGTGCTAAGAATTCTTCTCCAGGTTTTCATGGTAAAATATTGTGTCTAGATTATTATATAGTTCTCTACTGCAAGCTCGACGATCTTAATTGTACAAACATTACCAGTTCTCATTAAATTAGTATTACATAGCATTATTACAATTTTTTTTCTCTTTGTTTTTTTTTGTTATAACATTTCGTTGGAAAGTGTTTTATTACATTACTTATGCGAAACCCATTTTTCGTTCTGGTTTTTCTTTATATATATTTCTTTCCTATGTGAACATGTCTCGAAATATGTTTATTTAATTCGTTTCTTTTTTTTTCTCAATTGGCGACATTGAGTGTGGGTATATATTGGATTGGTTTTACATTCGAAGGTAT
The DNA here is from genome assembly GCA_029228625.1 of Pseudolycoriella hygida. NCBI lineage: Eukaryota > Metazoa > Arthropoda > Insecta > Diptera > Sciaridae > Pseudolycoriella > Pseudolycoriella hygida. The sequence goes on along the minus strand of CM055403.1, from coordinate 157,050,280 downwards.
CTCGCTTTACCTTACCATACATTTTCTGTAACATGTCATTCGTATAATTTCAATAAGATTATTGTTTCAGGAAACCGATCGCGAGTTCGGATTTTAAATTGTAGATTCAGTTGATGTTGTGCAATCATTTTGCGAAATTATTTTGTTACATTTAAATAATGGTCTGATTTTATTAGCTCTTTTATGAGAGAACTATAATTTGCCATTCGCAAATCCACCCATTTTGGACTATTGAAGTAAATGTTACAAATGAGAGGCCAATCTTTCCCTTTGCGTTGAGTAAAAGTGATTTTTATAATTTTTGGTTTGCGAAAGAGATTGTCTATGACTGACACGATATTAAGCAATTGATCTGAAAATTTGGCAACCCGGTTCCGAAATTACTTTTAGTCTTAACGATGAGTACGTTGACAGGCTGTACTACATCAGGTAAACAAATTGCATCGACGCATTATGTCCACACATATGTCATAGTTTTGTGTGTATGTGTCTAGGACGTTAAATTTTCTACGTTGTAACTGCTTTATCTTCACTGCATTTATTCTTGTTGGTGTAGCAATACAATGAGAGGTTATTTATCCGTTACATTGTTTCGCTCTAATTGCGTATTGAAGTGAAAAGAATTCACAATTAACTTTTAGAAACATTTATTCAGGCTTTTAGTCACGGGTATGACAGTTCACAATAGTAACATAACACAGTATAACTCCTTTTTAATGCACTTGTTTGCATGTTTGGTTGATACTATGAGTGAGGAAACCGAAATGAGGAGGAAAGGAGGAAATTGGGTTGTAAAAGATCGAAGTTTCTGCTTGAAAGCGGATGGATCAAAGACAGATGAATGAACGGGTGCAGGTGTGCACTCAGTTCACTTGGATTATAATATATCCATGGCTCTGCGTTCTTACACCATCTTTCAGTCAGATATAGTCGCAATCTGTGAAGGTTCAGATATGACGCAGCGAAATTGCATTAGAAATAAGAAAATTGTCATCTGTTCAGAGGCACTGTCATCGGTCAAGATTTCATCGAAATTACTACAACAGTGCTTCAAAACGCTGGAAACTCTGTCATAAGACAGTGAAGTCACATTCACATGGGTACCATGGCTCTCACGAGTACAGAGACTGATAAAACTGACCAGAGAAGGAAGCAGTTCCAATCTCATCGGACCAGAACCGGCTGTCAGTAGTTACTCAGATCTGATTCAATCCCTAGTGAAAGCAAGAACGGATCTATGCCACCACGAGAGAATTGAGTAAACTAGTTGGAATCTTAATGGTTCACAACGGTTTGAACTACCACCTCAACAAGATGCATGAACTGTGGACTAGAACTAGAAACGGCTAGGCATTTCATATGCAGTTGTCCGGCTCTGAAAGGTCTCAGATCTCAGAACGAAACTCTGAGGAGATTTCTATCTGACATCTGAAGAGCAACTGAAACTAAAATGGACCGTTGTGTTTTCTTTCATCACGAGGAGTAAGCGGCTAAATGAACCCGAAAGGAGATTTTAAGATTTAATTTTTAGAAAGGGAAGTGCAACAGAGCCTAAAGTAAGCAATTTTTACTGAAGAGCACTTTCACAGAAAGGGCGCAAAGACCAAAAGGCGTGAATTTATTTTCTTGATACTCTGGTTTCGCTTCTATTTTTCTTAACAAAATCGCATTCTTTATACATATGTACAAATTAGCAGGGCGGAATCGCTTCTCCTTATTTGTATAAAATGTAGAGCAATAGCTGGCCGTGACAAAATCGAGCGAATATTTAAAAATTACCCTACTCCCTATTATGTGGGAATAGGCATAAAAAATGAGTGATTTCATTTTGTGCATTACAACTAGTATGGATATTTTTTCCCTTACTCATGGAAAATGTGTATGAATATGTGATTTTGAAGTTAAACCGGTATGGAGAAGTAAAAAAGCGCCACCATAGCGGGTGAAAAAATTGTGAAAGAAACAGCGAGCAAAATTTTTGAGGTTTCAAACTCAAGCACAGCGTGAAGAAGTAAAACAACCCTAGATACTACACTATTTGAACACTCGGCGATAGATGCTGTTCCGAAAGTAGCGATAGAGTGTAGTCGAAAAAGTGAATTTTCGATTCACAGTGGAATCAGAGACGTTTCACAGTTGAATCACTTATGATTCACAGTGGAATCACTTATGATTCACAGTGGAATCAGAGACGTTTCAGAGTGGAATCGCTTATGATTCACAGTGAAATCACCTATGATTCAGTGTGAAGCCACGTATGATTCACAGTGGAATTACCTATGATTCACTGTGGAATCACCTATGATTCACAGTGGAATTACCCATGATTCACAGTGGAATCACCTATGATTCACAGTGTATTCACCGACGATTCACAGTGTATTCACCGATGATTCACAGTGTATTCACCGATGATTCAAAGTGTATTCACCGATGATTCACAGTGGAATCACAGATGATTCACATGAGTTGTGCGTCGATTCCTTCAGTTACGAAAAAAATGGATGGCACCACCGACAGGGGTATTTTGTCTTATATTGATCCGTATTAAACTATGAAAATAATAAGCGAATGACGTCACCGACAGTTGTTTACTATCGCTTGATGAAAAGTGATGTAAACTTCGCTCCATTGCGTTTATAGTATTGTGGGTTTACTGAAAAATTCTACTTCTACGACAATTATTTTCGCGAAAAATAATTGCGGCAGCCAATGAGAGATATGAATTCTTCGATGAAAAAATTGGACGAATCGATAAAAAATTTAACGAAAGATTCTTGTCTCTTAATGGCTGGCGCAAGAATTTATCGCGAAAAAATTAACGTAGAAGTAGACCGCGATGCGATAAAATAGCAGGGTTTACAGTTCACAAAAACTCAGTTTACTTACATTTGTAATACCAACAAGGCGCCACCAGGGTGTCAATGTTCGCTATAAAACTCTGCTTCAATAATATACTATTATTAGAGAGTATGCGGTAATATGAAACGATTATTTGTGCATGCGCTCATTTTTTCCTGTATTCCAACTTGAATGTTGGTTTTAAAATAATCCCTTTCATGAAGATTCGATTGGATCTCAATATTGCATTCATTTGGACGAGTTCAAATAATATTATTGTGAGAGTTCACAAAAGGAAAAGATGGGTGAAAGGGATGACAAAGAAAAGGGAGACTTGAAAATGAACGTCTCGGTTTTTAAAGTTTCGTACAATGCTTGTCGCATTTGTGTAAAAGAAATTTTCTCAACTTTTTTTTTGGTGGTTTCATAAACTCGTCTCAAACTTTCTTTTGACATTTGGATTTTTCATTGTTCAAACAATTGAATTAACCGAATGATGAATCGTCACACGAAAATTCTTGTTCAATTCGAGGCGAGTTTAGTGTACAAAACATTTGTTTCTTGATTTACTATCAAAGGACTGATTTTTTTTGCCGTAATTTCTAATTCAATTTCCATCATCATCATCATCATCACACTTTATAGACCGTTTGTACCTTTCGGTGTGAGGTCTTTACTACTGACCATGGACCACCCTTCTCCATACCCCCCTATCCTGTGCCAAGGAGATGGTTTGTTCGCCTAGAGAAAGTCCCCTAACTTCTAAATCGGATTTAATTGAGTCTATAAACCTTCTCCTTGGCCTACCCCTGGGACGCACACACGGGACTTGAGCATCCAATATCCTCTTTGGTAGCCTGCTATTACCCATCCTCTGAACGTGCCCGTACCACCGCAGACGACTAATCCTTGCCGCCTCTTCCACTGATGTAACCCCTAAGTTTTCCCTGATGTCGTCGTTCCCAATATGATTGTCCCCCTGTTCCCTCCGATTTACTTTTGCTATGCTCCTAAGAACCCTCATATCAGAAACCTCCAGGTCATGCACAAGGTATCCGCAGTCCACCCAACTTTCACTACCGTATAAAATCGTTGGTCTGAAGATTGACCTGTGAATAGCTAGCTTTGTGCCACTACTTAACTCCTTTTTGTTGAACACACACGACCTCAACTGACTGGCCACTGCATTCCCCATTCTTCTCCTTTCTTCAAATTCCCTAACTAACTTGCCATTCTCCGAAAAAATGGCTCCTAAATATTTAAACTCAGAGACCTGTTCCAACTGCGCCCCATTTAAACTGCAAACTACATCCTTCCGGGATTTGCCAATATGCATAACTTTAGTTTTACTGACACTTATTTTCATGCCGTATTCCTCACATGCAGCATTCAGGCAGTCTAAATTCTCCTGCAAAGCCTTGGCATTATCTGCTAATAGAGTTAAGTCATCCGCCTAGGCCAGGATTTTCATGATTACTTCCCCCACCTTCACATTCCCTTGCAAATTCGCTTGCCTGATAACCTTGTCCATAAAAATTATGAACAGAAGAGGGGAGAGACAACAACCCTGACGAACTCCCTCATTAACTTCGGAAGCCTCACTAATTTCACCATCTATCCTTACCGCAGCCTTGCTCCCTGAGTAGATGCTTTTGATAGCGCCCAATAAACTCCCATTAACCCCGTATTCGCCAAGTACCTCGAACAGCTTTTGCCTCGGTACCCGATCGAATGCCTTTACTAGGTCGATGATGCACAAGTATCAATATTTCTCTCAGAGAGCTTTTCTATAACCTGCCTGAGACAAAAGATCTGATCCTGACAACCTCTCAGAGGTCTGAAACCGCCCTGAACCTCGCCAAGAACATCTTCCACTATAACCCTAACCCTGTCTACTAGCACACTTGTATAAACCTTTCCGACCACGCTCAAGAGTGAAATCCCCCTGTAGTTGGTAAGGACTTTGCGGTTACCCTTCTTGAAGATCGGAGCAATAACACCGAAGCTCCAGTCAGCGGGTACGACTGAGGACTTCAATGCTAAATTGAAAATCCTACAAAGCCATTGAACCCCACCCGGCCCGCTATTCTTAATAAATTCTGTCCTAATTTCGTCTATACCTGCGGATTTTCCTGCCTTCAGCCTGCTGACCTTTCGTGACACTTCCTCTAATGTAATTTCCTCCTCACCCTCCAAGCTACGGCCCTCTTCCCTGTCAAGGCTTGTTACGGGATTGACAGAGGCGAATAGATCCTGAAAGTAATCCTGCCAGGTTTTCAGGACCTCACCCTTACCTGTAACTAATTCGCCATCTTTACCCAAAATGCTACCGCAGCCCTCCTTTTCACCACCACGCCTAATATCCTTGATTGCCGACCAAAATTTTTTACCCCTTCCTTGACCAGCCTCTTCCAATTCCTCCCCAAACTTTTTCCACGACCGATCCTTCGCTTCCTTGACTAGAGTCTTAACCGTCTGCCTGCAAGCCCTGTAAGCCTCATGCTTTTCGCCCGTCTTATCCTGTAACCAAATCAAATACAGCTTCCTTTTCTCTAATACCGCCTTTTTGATATCTGCGTTCCACCAGCCTGTCTTTTTGTTTCTACCCCCACTAGAGACACTACCTAGACATTCCTCAGCTACGCCCAAGACAAATTCCTTAAAGTTTGCCCACTCAACCTCAATGTCTACGCAGTCCGGAGGAAGCCTTTCGAAAGCTTCGCTGAATTTTGACATAAAGCGAGACTTAACTTCCTCGTCCCTGAATTTTCCCACACGAAATTTCCGAACCACCACTTTTTTCCTTTTAGCCTGACAGAGTTTACTAACAGAGAGATGGGTACCCAAAAGGTAGTGGTCTGAGCCAAATGTGAAACCCCTGAAAACACGTGTGTTCCTGACTTCCTGTCTCCTGTCCTGCTCTATAACCATGTAATCAATTATTGACTTGTGCCCCAAACTATTATTAACGTAAGTGTACCGATGGATCCACCTAGGCCTAAAGAAAGAGTTGGTTACTGCCAGTCCATTGAAATCGCAGTAATCCAACAATCGCTTTCCGTTTGAGTTTAAAACATCCTCCCCGAATTTGCCCATTACCCTTTCATAGCCGCCACTGGTCTTACTGTTTCCTATTCTCGCGTTGAAATCCCCCACAGAATCACACACTCACTCCCTTTTTTGCTGACAACATCCCCTAACTGCTCGTAAAAGGTGTCAAGATCGCCAGCACTGCTACCCTCGCACGGGCTATAAACACTAACCAGCCGATAAATACCTCCTGTCAGCTTAATGGAGACCCACATGATCCTTTCACTTACATACCGCACGTCCAAAACAAACTTTTCTACTTCCCTTTTGATAGCCATTCCAACTCCCCAGTTCGCCCTACCAGACTGAACACCAGACGAAAACACGTTATAACCGCCCACCAGTTCTTCGCGCTGCCCT
>CM055403.1:157031008-157043489 GCA_029228625.1 Pseudolycoriella hygida | reverse complement strand
TACCCCTTCCTTGACCAGCCTCTTCCAATTCCTCCCCAAACGTTTTCCACGACCGATCCTTCGCTTCCTTGACTAGAGCCTTAACCGTCTGCCTGCAAGCCCTGTAAGCCTCATGCTTTTCGTCCGTCTTATCCTGTAACCAAATCAAATACAGCTTCCTTTTCTCTAATACCGCCTTTTTGATATCTGCGTTCCACCAGCCTGTCTTTTTGTTTCTACCCCCACTAGAGACACTACCTAGACATTCCTCAGCTACGCCCAAGACAAATTCCTTAAAGTTTGCCCACTCAACCTCAATGTCCGGAGGAAGCCTTTCGAAAGCTTCGCTGAACTTTGACATAAAGCGAGACTTAACTTCCTCGTCCCTGAATTTTCCCACACGAAATTTCCGAACCACCACTTTTTTCCTTTTAGCCTGACAGAGTTCACTAACAGAGAGATGGGTACCCAAAAGGTAGTGGTCTGAGCCAAATGTGAAACCCCTGAACACACGTGTGTTCCTGACTTCCTGTCTCCTGTCCTGCTCTATAACCATGTAATCAATTATTGACTTGTGCCCCAAACTATTATTAACGTAAGTGTACCGATGGATCCACCTATGCCTAAAGAAAGAGTTGGTTACTGCCAGTCCATTGAAATCGCAAAAATCCAACAACCGCTTTCCGTTTGAGTTTAAAACATCCTCCCCGAATTTGCCCACTACCCTTTCATAGCCGCCACTGGTCTTACTGTTTCCTATTCTCGCGTTGAAATCCCCCAACAGAATCACACACTCACTACCTTTTTTGCTGACAACATCCCCTAACTACTCGTGGTGTCAAGATCGCCAGCACTGCTACCCTCGCACGGGCTATAAACACTAACCAGCCGATAAATACCTCCTGTCAGCTTAATGGAGACCCACATGATCCTTTCACTTACATACCGCACGCCCAAAACAAACTTTTCTAATGCCCTTTTGATAGCCATTCCAACTCCCCAGTTCGCCCTACCAGACTGAACACCAGACGAAAACACTTTATAACCGCCCACCAGTTCTTCGCGCTGCCCTTTCGCCCTAATGTCGCTCAACGCTAATATATCTACACCATAATCCATTGCCAAGTCCACCAACTCACCCTTGCGACCCCTAAAACCCCCATTAACGTTTAGACTTCCAATAAACAAACCATCAACCTTTTTACATTGCCTGATCGTCAACGATGGGGTACCGATCGAGTCCCGCATTGGTCGTACCCCGTGACCAACACTCGTCCGAGGCTGCCTATGACCGTTTTTACCAATAATGAATACAGTGGGACGGCCTGGTAAGCCGAACCGCACTGGAAGTTCAAGCCTCAATGGGGACATCACACACGTGCCTGAGATGCTAAGCGCAAGCTCATTTATTTTTGCCAAAAAAGAATTGCTATATGAATAGCGAAGAAGTTAACCGTAATCGTAGACAAACACCTACTTGAAATTCTATACCAAAACCACAAACACAAAACGCCGATTGTTTTGCATGAAGAAAACAAAACAAACACCCGAAAAACGCTGTAACTTTGAGGTTATGTGAGCACTACGTTGCTTGAAAAGAAAATGCAGATTTGAATTGATATCTAAAAAAGTTACAAAAACACACACTAATTTAACTTAACTTATTTACGAGAAACTGTGATTTAAAACGCGAAGAGGGCAAAAAATAAACGAAACTTACTCAGAGCAAAACAAACACGTCCATATCTGCCGCCATCTTGACTCAAACTTGATCAATTTATCAAATGAAAATCAAAATGTTCAAGTGTGAACTTTCTATCCAACATCCAACGTCATACTAGCTATATTTCTAGAGACCCCCGTATCTCCCTTCTTTAAACTGAATCCAGTTTTTGTCAAGCCGCTTCCCTTTTTAGTAACGGAAAAATCCATATCCTTAAAACCGACTGATTTAAAACTATAGAAAACATACTTAGTAACAAATAGTTATGAAAATTAATGACAGAGTGGACTACACTGAGTGATTCCGTAAAAAATATCATTTTACAATCCGCTATATCGGACAACGAGATATCATATATCAGGTTTTAAAATAATAAACGAATTTGTCTTTATTGTGAGGATTGAAAGGATGAAACACGTTTTATTTCAACCGCAAGTATCTCATTGTTTATTGTTAGTTGAATAAAATTTTAGTGATTCAACGTTCGTTAACTGAAATTTGTTTGTTGTAACATTACAATTAATTACAATGATGGCCCGTATCTTTTTCAACGCACGCCTTCTTAGCATGATTCAGAAACAAGTCACTGGAAATTGCCATGTTTTACTCGTCTCATCGTATGCATCTGCACGTTCACGCCATTAAACCCATCGAAAACTATTGACTAAAATATCTGCTCAAAAATCGATAGTCCTAAAGCTGTGTATATTATATCAGCCTACCCAATCATTCTACGTAACACCCCATATTTGCGATCAGCCACTAAAATATATTTATTCAGTTTACCAAATGGAATAAATATACACAGACGACGAATTCATAGACCTAATACAATATATAGACTTGAAAGTACAGTACGGCACAAAGTGAATCACACTTATACCTACATGCTCTCTCTGTAAAATATATTCAACATGAAAAACAAAGCTTAGGACTTAGCAGGATAAACGTATATTAAAGTAGTACCGCACATACGTTGTTTGATACGACGACGAATGAATCAGAGGGGAAAATCCAACAAGTTCCTCTATTATTTATTAATGGCGACGGCAACGAAGTAAAAAGAAAACCAGGAAAAATTGTAGACATGGCATACTCAAGCGTGTTGTGGGTACTTACCGTATAACAAACTTTGCAGGTGGGTAAATTATAAAATAAATTGAAAGCAAAGAAACAGAAACGATGCTTCTGGTAGATTTATTGTATATGTGTTGGAACACTACGTCTCTTTTCTATCCCAGCCGTAAAAAATAATGTCTTACACGTTTTTCTCAACATCCTTGTGCACAGATGCTACTCAAATTCTGTATACTAAAAACGCTACGAAGTTTTTTTTTTTGTTTTAATTATCCTTTGTTATCAATAATTTCGTTCAAATTTATTCTAGGAGATTTGGGGTGAGGAAAATTAGTGGAAAGTTTCTTTTCATTCGAATAATTTGAATGGAACGAAAACATGCAATTGAAATGATTTACTTTCCAAATGGCTATGATTTATTTTACTTTATTGTTATAATGAACGAATAAAGTTGATGGTAAAACGGACACGGAGACAAAGAACAAAGAACTTTAGATGTTTCAGAACTACATGTTCACAACCAACCATTTTCTGATTCTGCGCATATTGAACAAGGATATTGGTAGAATGCAAAAAAAAAAAATGTGTGCGTGACGCCCGGTCGCTAGCCCCTACACTGTTGCTGCCGGTGCAAAAATGTTTACTTGTTGATGAATGTAGACGCGTGTTGCGGGTATGCCAGTTCAGAGTTGACAATAGTAACATAAATCCTTTTTAATGCACATTTTTCAGGTTGGGATGAGGTGATAGTATGGGTTTTTTGTACTCCATTTACTATATTATTGAAAGTGCAAAAAAAATCGTCTTTTTCTGGCCTCTTGAAAATTTGTGTGTGTATGTGTCTCAAATTACAATATTTCCGAATACATTCATATCTTGCAGAGTGTCGTATACACGGTGCGGTATTTATAGACCACTTATTTGAATAAATATTTGTTGTAGGTACGATTGTGTTTGTGTGGGGATTTTACCATGAGTAAGGATATTTGATTTTCCTTTCCCGTCTATTTATACACATTTTTGATGATTATGCTTTTCAATAAGGCTGAAATCCCAACAAATTGATTTCTGAGAAAAGAAACTTTCCACTTTTCGCTTCAATGAAACTCATTGTATGCTTGATGCCTAAAAGATGAATTGTCTTAAAAAATAAATAAAATATATCCCATACACCAATCAAAATCCTATTTCTTATTTTTTACTGCTTGCTATAAAATCCTTCAAGGCATAATGAAGCGGTGTGTTATTTTTGCCAGTTGCCGTCAGTCAATAAGCAGGAGGAAAATTGCTCCATTTTTATGCAGTGGAAAGTAAAGATACAATAAAAAAAAAGTATAAGATAAATTGCTTATTTAAATTTGTTTAACAGAATGTATCCTCTTGTAGGAAAATGTAATAAAACACAATTTTTAGAGTGCTTTGTGTGCGAGACATTTCAAACTTCCGCCGTTGCATATTTTACAAATTGCATATTCTACGGTGGTGTCTTGTAATTGGAAAATGTGCGCAAAGTCGCAAATCGTATCTTGAGCTATAAATTCGAGTTTGTAGTTAAACTAGTTGAATGTTCAAGCATATTTGTAAAGATGCACTGTGGCTTTTCAACAATTTCGTAGCGTTATTGTGTGCAAACCATTTCCTATTTACAAGATTAACCAATTTAGTCAATTTTTCACTATAGGATTGTTCTAGTAAAGCGCTGAATTTACTCTTGGAAGAGAAATTAGTGCTACAAAGGCCATTATTCCCTACCCTATTTTTGTATCTTGGAAAGTCTGAAGTTACGCCGCGGCGTTAGTACCTAGAAACGAAATAAACTATAATGTGGGGCTATTCTGGTCGGAGTACGGAAATGTGCACTTGGTTTCGGCTCGGCACCAGGCTGCGTACTTGAAAAGTATAAGTAGCCTTATAGAAGGCAGCCTGGTGTTTAAAATTCCTTAAAGTCGTTGTAAAGAATACTAAATGTCAACTTGGCGCCATGCTGCTCTATGTTGACAGTAGAATACAAAGCCTATTTTTGGGAAATTTTTGGGAAATTTCTGGAATTTCAGAAAATTTCGAAAATTTCAGGAAATTTCAGGAAATTTCGGGAAATTTCAGGAAATATCGGGAAATTTCAGTAAATATAGGGAAATTTCAGGAAATTTAGGAAAATTTCAGGAAGTTTAGGGAAATTTCTGGAATTTCAGGATATTTCTGAAATTTCAGGAAATTTCGGAAATTTTTCGGGAATTTCAAGAAAACACCAGAAAATTTTTGGAAAAGTGAAGCGATTCAATAACTTTTGTTACAAGAAAACATCATTTAGATAAGCAAGTAAAGCTAATAATATTGATTTGAAGTATTTTTTGTGATGAAATAGTTACGAATTTCTAAGTAAAAGACATATTATAAACTAGACGTCTTCATCGCCGTTATTTTAACGGAACGCAGGTAAAATACATGTTAAGGCATTTTTCAGTAAGTAAATCAACAAAAAAGATTTTTTTTTAATTTTGGAAATTTCGGGAAATTTCGTGAAATTTCGGGAAATTTCGTGAAATTTCGGGAAATTCGGGAAACCGGTTTCCCAAAAATAGGCTCTGGTAGAATATGTTGAGCGAACAACCTGATGCCGCGTTGAACTTAATGTGACGTATAGTTTTCATAACTGCGGTTTCGATAATATGAAGCGATTTTTGGCACCAGGCTGCGTTCTTTATGGTTAATTAAACTTTTGAAGTAGGAAGCCTGGTACAGAGTGCATAGCAATGTACTCGTTTACCACTCCAACATTGCCATAGAAACTTTTTTCGCACCCGATTGCCCAGCTTGAAATACAGACCTCTGTTGCAATTTTTCTCAAGGTTAATGTTCCAGATGACGATAAGAATAGGAGTTCAGACACTAGGCAGGGGATAAATCTAGCGCATGAACTCTTTATTTGGCCAATTTCATTGAAGCCGTTCACCTGGGTAACGGATTTCATCTCTTTTACTCTTTCAATGTGATTTATATTAACATGAGACAAAACACACATGACATGGTAGCGACAATTCATGGCTTACCAATGGAATTAGTCGCTTAGAACATTTTCATTGCAACAAACAGAGAGATCGTCCACAAATTACGTAATGCTTTTTCAGTGTTGCCACAAATTTTGAATCAACGATATCTCGGGATAGAAGCATTCCAGAGGGGTCAAATGTATGGTCGACCCCCTAAATGGCGGGTCGACCATACATTTGACCATTCTGGAATGCTTCTATTCCAAATTATCGTTGATTTAAAATATGTGGCAACACTGAAAAAGCGTTACGTAATTTATGGATGACCCCAGAGTCCTTTTTTAAGATATCTTTAAATTGTAGTCCGTATACATTCCAATGTAACTAGAGACTACTGTCAAACTTTAGTATTACCAAAAACAAATGGAAAAAGTTGCATAGGTTAGAAGCTAGAATTGTTGTTACTTTAGTAATATTTGAACTGTCTCCTATAATTTTGCAAAATCTTGGACAACTTGAGGCTTGGGCCAACAAGCATTGCCTCACGCATGCACCTCTCTTAGCCATTTAGATTCCTCAACAAATCGTTTTCTTAATCAAAATGAGGGCTAACTTGCCTTTCCGTATTTTGGGTTCATCTCCTGCCAAAGCATCCTTTCTGATTACACTCAAGTTGTTATTCAGCGAAATGCAATTAAGAATATTACATTTGACATTTCTTTGTCAGCTAAATAATTGGGTATACAGCATTCTAAAGTGAATAATTAAAATTTTGTAATCCACAATTCTATTCAATTTAATAAGCAGCTCTGAATATTATGCAGAATAATTTGTAGTATCGTTATGAAGCGAAACCTTATATTACGGAAAAATTACTTTTACGTAAGCCTTCGCTTAGTCATATTCTGCTTCACAGAGGAATGAGGGAAGGAGTTTTTACTTTAATGGGTCATGTTGGTTTCAAACGAGTTAAATATGAAAAAAAAACACCAGCGCAGGCGATAAATGCTGTCCTTTCATGCAGACTCTTTCTCACCTTATGACCAAAAGTCAATTTTGAAAGCGCCTCAAAGTAATGCATCTCTTTGTAGTCATAGCACTCAATCATTTGTAATCAGAAACCTCATCTAAATTCATTCGAAAGAGGTTAGTGTAAAGTGTGAATGTGTTGCAGAATAACAAAGGGCAAAATACTAAATTTAATGTATATTTGATTTATATTCGATGTATTTTCGATATATTTTTTATGTATGAGTGTTGTAAAGGTTGTATTTAGTGATGTGTTTTTCTTGTTTTGGTGTCGTATACATCCGCATAACTTGTACAGCACTGATACATCCCCAATAAAACACCAATACAACACCAGCACATCACTAGTACACCACTAATACATCACAGTACATCGATACATGATAAATTTGTACTCGTGATGTATTAGTTATGTACTGACGTTGTACTGGTGATGTATTAGTGTTGTACAAGTGATGTGTATTTGTTGGTAGAATTTTTTACATAACACATGCAATTCATACATCATGAATACACCAAAACAACAAACACATCACAAATACAACCTTTACAACACTTATACATCAAAACTATTTGATGTGTTCATGATGGGTTCATGATATATGAATTGTATGTGTGGCGTAAAAAACTGTACCACCATATACACATCGCCAGTACATCACTAATACACTACACTAATACATACACTAATAGAAATTTATCATGCATCGATGTACTGGTGGTGTATTAGTGATGTATTAATGATGTACTGGTGATGTATTAGTGTTGTACAAGTTATGTGGATGTATACGACACCAAAACAACAACAACACACCACTAATACAACCTTCACAACAGTCATACATCAAAAATACATCACAAATATATTAAAAATACAACAAAAATACATCGAAAATACACCGATGTCCGTTGTGACAATTCGCTCGATCTAGATCTTTCCAGAAAACCTCAGCGGACTATAGTTTCCGCAAGCTGCCTCTACACTAACTGAAGCGACCTCACCAATCCTCACCAATTTCGATCTACAATTTTAGTAATCGCTCTTCCTTTTCGTTTAGTTTTGATATTCGTCTAGATGTGTTAAAGTTTGTTTTTGGGATACCCCGCATGTGAAAACTGCTGTATTAATATTCTTGTATATATTAATTCAAACTTTAAATTTACCTCAATATAAGTTGGAATTGAGTTTGATCCCCAAAGAGTTGTACAGAAAATGGAAATATATTAGGAGGGTTGAAGAGATTCTTATTTTTCATGTTTATCTATATTTTTTCGTAAAACTTTTTCTGGGTTCGAAGAACTAGATTAACGTTCGCCGTCAATCTTTTATAATTGAGTTAAGATTTCCAAAGTAATTTACGCAAATTATTAGGAATTGGTTTTTGATGCTGTGCGAAAGTGTGAAAATTTATACCTTTCCATTTCCCTAAGAAACACAAAAAAAACAACATTTTCACCCCTTCAGCGACTAACGGCACACATTTTTACCAGAATTTAGACATTTTCAAGATGTTCTAGTTTGAGGTAGGACCAACCTACAGAGCTAAGTAAGAGCTCCTAGGAATGTTCTGGACAAGGGCTTCCTGAAACAACAGGACATATGTAGGAGTTTCAGTTTTTGAGCTAAATGGCTGGCTTTCACGCCATTGCTAATAGCGAAATACAAATTTTCTAAAAACCCCAACGCAAAGGGTTAAGCAAAATTAAATGGTTGATCGTATTACCGCAAAAGTGTCATTAAATAGTCCTTTGCACTCCTGCCTACTATTGGCAGGACCGCAGAATTAATCATTCACTTGGCAGACTTTATATTCGCAGGCCGTTTTTCGATCTTCGATTTTGATTGACGAACCTTTCTACGATTGGGAAAATCTGAGTCCTAAAACAAATCCAAACTTGTTCAGAAGCAAGTTTTTTGATGAAGGTGAATGCAAAACAAATGCAAGTGATCCGTACGTATCAGAATAGATGCGGCAAACAGAGTTGATGTTATGAAAAGACTCGAACGTATTTAAGTAAATATTGCCTTACGTCTACATTAAATTGTATTGGAAATTGCCGATAGGGCAATATTGAAAAACCCGTCCGAAGCAACGGTGTAAAAAACCCTTCTGAAAGCACAAAATTCATCTCCAAATAGACGAAAATGTTCATCTCAATTTTCTGTACAACACAGCAAAAAACCATTTTTTTGTCTAGGGCCGACCTGAAGACCGATTTAGGGCCCTAAGTAGAGGCCTCAGACTCATACTTCCAAAGACAAAAATGTTTCCCTCAATTTGCTCTGCAACATAGCAAAAAAAATTTTTTTTTGGTTAGGGCCGACCTTAGAGCCGACATGGGGCCTATTTGAGCCTTAAGCACAGGCAAAAGTTTGCTTTGTAACCAAAATTTTTTTTTCGAACTCGAGTTATGTACAAAAAACACGTAGGGCCCTAGCAGAGACTCGTTTTTAGTGCCCTAGCTAAGTCCAAGGACTTCTTCCATAAATTATCGGCTATGCCCATATCTTTCAAACTCGAGTTATGTACAAAAGACCAAAAACCACTTAAACGATCCTAGCTCGGCGGCCCTTGAGCCGACAGTGCCCAGATTCAATCCCATAAAAGATTTTTCGATTACCTTCCAGGGAAAAAAAGTTTTGAAAATTGGTTGAGTTTTACTCGAGTTGTGTATGTTCGATACATCGTATGAATTCCTACGATTCCCTGTTCGGCCTAATTCCGTCGCAATTGATGACGATGTATGTAACTTATTTCGCTCCTAACTCAATTGCCCAAAAGGTAATACACTCACGGAAATATAAAATATATTTTTGCATCAAATAGAATTTTGTACTTCTGCGCAGGCTTTTGCAGTGTTAAAAAGCTGCGCAGAAGTACAAAATTCTATTAATGCAAACATATATTTCCGTGAGTGTATTGAAAAACTCGTCCGAAGCAACGGTATGACAAAAACCCCATCTCAACCTTTTTTTCTATTGACAAAAATGTTGCCCACAGCCCGAACCACTCAACCGATATTGACAAATAAAATTGATTTAAGGAGATTTTCTTTAAAACTTTCAGGACTTTTTATATAATTTTCAGAAAAGATTGAACTTAAAGTAGAAGAGAGATACCATTAGACATAGGCCTTCAGACAGCTGGATAAGAGATATCAAATTATATTTATTTTGTTATTACAACTCGCATCAGATATCAAAAATTGTCACATTTCTATTAACGACACTCCTTTATGTTATTAACCAAAAAATAATAAAGATAATGGAACGAGTCACTTGCTTTTTTCATCTTTTATAAAGCTTTATTGAGGACGAAATTTTGTGGTTGTAGTTTAAAAGGTCTTTTCCGTTTGAAGCTATTCATGCTTCGTTGCTTTCATGAAACTGTGCTTACTCATTGAATCACACACGCATAGTTAAGACGAATAGACAATAATGAATGCATTTTGTTCTAATTGGGCCTCACATGTCCTTTGTTTCAATAATGTGCATGTTAGCACAACAATTACAAGCCTTTATCTTTGAATGAACAGTAGAATTTAAGTTGACTTCAATTCACGTGATCTAAATCATAAGTTATTACATTTAGAGTCGTTCCTGCTAAATTGTTGGGTAATGCTAAACAATTCACATGGCATGGCATGGTTACAGAAACAATCGTACACAAACATAATTGCTTTAGGTGATGTGAAAATCGATTCCCACATACGGATGACGCACAAATGTATTTCGAACATTTCATCAATATGTCATGTGCAATCATATTTCTAACTTCTGTTCTGCAGCATAAACAAAAATAATGAACGTAATAGGTCGATCATATAGTAACATGTAATATACGTATAACGAAGTTTGTTTAAATTTCCATAATATATAAGTTGTTGTATGCAACGCAAGGACCTACTTTGATACACTTCGTGCAATGCTTCAAACAGTAGATTTATATTATTTTGAAATCACCCAAGTTCCGTGCATGGCATCATTTCCATAAGATGAGCAAAGTTGTATTTTATACGTTTCCTATTTGGTTGGTGCATTGTTTTTCGTATTCATGTATTTATATTTGATGTTTTCGTCCTAGTTTCTGGAACAATCGTGTATATCGAATAAAAGCTTTGTTCCCGAGATAGAAAAATATGTTCAATTTGGGAATATTGAGTGAAGATTTTCGGAGACAGGTTTTATCTAACTCTGGGACCGGAGATGGATGAGTTTTATGTTACTCTGCATCAATTTGTGCTATAGTTTTTTTTTTTTTGTTAAGGACTTCCAGTCTATCCTCATTTAACATTTGTCATAATTTAAAAAAACGAGGTTCAGTGATTCAAGCATAGACACCATGCAATCCTTTTCAATTGTACATTAGGTCCGACAATTAATATTTTCTTTACTAGCCGCAATTCGATGCTGCGCCGATCACCATCCAAAATTAAAAAAAATCTTTCCCCACCACGGCGTTTAACTTTAATCGAAGCAAGACTGGTAGACTTTTCTCAGCCGGACCGATGTTCAGGAATGTCCGCCTGAATTAGGAAAGCAAAAATTAGGAATCAAGAAATGAGGAACCAAAAATCAGAAAATGGAAATCAGGAACCTAAAATAAAGAAAAACAAAAATCAGGAAAAACCAAAATTAGGAATCAAGAAATCAGGAACCAAAATATGGAAAAACTAAAATCAGGAAAAATAAACATCAGGAAACACCAAATTTAGGAAAAACGAAAATCAAGAAGGAAATAAATCAGGAAAAACATCAAAGTTTTCAATTCCTAAGGAGGTTGCAGTCTTATTTTTGGTATATAGGGGGCTCTGCCCTCTAAACCCCCGCGCCTGCGGCGAGCTATTAACCCTTGACCCCCTACGCTTTTTTTCCTTTAAACATTATTTTCTTCTCAACACTACAATACTCGTCTAGCATTAGAATAAATCCGTGGCATTACCCGTCTATCTGCGGGACGGGTTGGCACAGTGGTTAGCGTACTGGCCTTCCACCAAAACGATCCGGGTTCAAATCCCGTGTCGGAAAAATTCTACATGGAATTTTTCTAGCAAGTGTAGCGCATTAATAACGTCCTAAAGTTCACTCAAGCTTCAAAAGTTGGGTAGTTGTGGTGTGTTTGGTGCCCATAACGACGTACACATTGAATGAATCGTATGACGTAACCCATATACGACGAATTTGTGCACGAAATATCTAAGCCTACATTTAGGCGAGATAATAATCAAGCGCCTAACAATTCTTGGAGTAATTGCATAATAACAAAGACGCTACATTCGCATTACTCTGAGACGTGGTTCGGAAGTCACGTTAAGCCGGTGGTCCAGACAACACTTGTTATTGGCTGTAAAAAGCTGTTAGTGGAGTCTCTAAAATACAAAAATACAAATACAAACAGTAGATTCCATGTATGGAAGAAGGCGCTTGTATAGAATATTCGCAAATATCTTGTAGGCGATATTCAAAAGCGAAATTCCTCGATAGTTGCCACACTCCAATTTGTACAATTGTACAATTGTACAAAGAGCAGATGATGCTAGTCTTCCACTCTCCCGGCAACTCCTCGACATTCCAGATGCGCAACTCCTCGACATTCCAGATGCGCTTGATGAGCTCGTGCATCTCCATGCATAATGCGTTACCACCGTGCTTGAAAAGTTCTCCAGGTATGTTGTCGGTTCC
>CM055403.1:156999202-157022470 GCA_029228625.1 Pseudolycoriella hygida | reverse complement strand
ACTACATACTACATGGGGTGAAAAGTCCGCGGCCTAGCAATGAAAGAACTATTTTTTACATATGACGGTCCTGCTACATTTGGATACCTTTGGTGTAATAGGATTTCTCCAACCCTGCAAAATAGGCCTCTGTTTCGGATATAACCTCACCAGATCTGGAGAGTAAGGTGGGTGGTGGAGTAATTCATAGCCCAAAGAGTCCAGTTTCACAGTTGCTTTTATGGATGAATACGCTGGTGCATTGTCATGATGAAACAGGACCTTTTTCTTCTGCATATGCTGATCTCTTGATCTCGTTGTCGAGCTGTTCCAATAATGTGACATAGTACTCGCCAGTTATTGTTTTTCCTTTCTCCAAATAGTCGATAAATATTATGCCATGCGCATCCCAAAAATCGTGGCCACAACCTTGCCTGCAGAACGCTGTGCCTTTGGGCGCTTCGGTCGGCTTTGACCAAATTCTAACTACTCTGCAGACTGTCTATTGGACTCTGGTGTATAGTAATGAATCTACGTTTCATTAATTGTGACAAATCTACGCAAAAACTCCGTTAGATTACGCTCGAACAAAGCTAAATTACGCTCTGAATGGTCAAGACGGTGCTGCTTTTGATCAATTATTAGAAAACGCGGCACCCATCGCGCAGAAAGCTTTTTCATGTCCAAATACTCGTGTAAAATACGTCGCAACCGTTCTGTTGGTTGATATTTTGACGCCATCTCCATATGAGGCCGCGAACTTTTCACCCCATGTAGTACCGTAATGTTGATACAAGGGTGAACTTTAAACCACAGTAAGTACGGCAGTACCAACTCGATAGCGTAGTGGTTAACACGTCCGCTTTCTACTATGAGATCGAGTTCCCACTGCGTTGATTCGAAACTCAACCTCAGACGGATTTGTTCCGATTGTTAGATCTGTAAACAAAACAAAGCGGACTGAATCGGTTCAAGTGATGGGAAGTGATTCTACTCCTACTAGTTTCGTTCCTAGTACATCTCATAGATGGCACTGGGTTTGTCGCACAGCTTACGACTGGCACAGTAAAAACTTTCCGCTAATGAAAGGTCTCAATCAGTAGAAACACAAAACTGGCGAAACTAGTAAATAATGATAAAGCCCCTAACCCTTCATGGGTTGTTAAGGCAGATTATTATTATTAAGTACTGCAGTTGTTGAAGACAAATGTTTTTTAAGTGCAATAGTACTAAAAAACCTTTTGACCTTTATAGCAAGTTTGTGTACTTTATTACACAGAAGGTTTTGTTAGCCCGGTGGAGCCAAAAGTTTAACGTAAATACTATCTTAGATAGTCGCTAAATTGGGTAATCTGCGTAGCAGCAATAATTCTAAATGCAAACTAACCAAACGAATTCATAATTCTTGTACTTCAAAGTGTTCAAAACACTACTTCACCTAGTCGTTCGTTTTGATTTAGGTGGTATATAAGAAAGTGCGCTGTTCAAAAAGGTTGTCATTCTTTGACCGGGTGTGCTGATATACACATGGTCTAGTAGGCAAGGTGTACTGATGAGTCGTAAACGACGAAAATAGCTCTTTAGTTTGTTAAATCTTATGAAGACGCTTCGTTTGTCATGAAGGAATTATGAAGGGTACTGTAAGGTTTTTAGATCGTGTTCGGTTCGGGTTTGAATTTGGTGCGGTTCGAGTCCCATTTGGAAAAAAGTTCGACCCGAACAACTCTACTGGTGACAGTACTGAAAAATGTTTCAAAGAGGGGGGTGTTGAAAATTCTTCTCTACTCTACATAGTAAACGAGGTGAACAACGTTGATTATGAAAATCCAAATGAAAAATTCATACACGGAGATAACTTAGAGAGAAGCACAGTTCATAAAAAGTGAAAATAAGTGACGTTTTGCGTTTTGTTGTCGGCAAGCGCGCAGATAGAGTTAAGACGACAGCTCCTTTATTACATTTTTATATTTTATATCCCGAGTTTAAATACAGCCGTAAGCTGGAGTCTGCATAAGCCCTTGTTCAATGAATACTTTATGAGAAAAAAAGTTGATCAACAGTCGACTGTATTAGTATAATGTTTACGCTTTACCATAGTCATCACGTAACACTATTTTCCTTTTAGATGTATCACTCAACGCTACCATCATTGTCTGTGTTATGAGTTTGCATACAGTAGAAACTGAAAATTTCTTGAGTTATCAAATTAGAATATATTTACGATAAAAATGCTTCTTTTTTTTGTATATTTTTAAAAGGTTGTGTATAAATAAAAAAATCTATATCGAAGAAAGATGTTTATGTGTAATAAAATGTGTGATATGGAAATGTTTATCGAAGTGATTCGAGTTTTATAGTTTCTTTCTAAAAATTTACTTAGTGAGAAATACTGGAAAATGAATAATGCGTCAAGCTGCATTAGTGGCGTACAAAATGTTAATCGAATTGATTCGCATGCCAATCATCGTTTTTACGTAAAAAGTCAAAGATTGAAAAGTCTTATTGAACAGACGTCGTAATAAAACTTGTTTTTATTACCAAAAAAGTTAAATATCAACTCGGCAACAAAGTTGGTATCGGAAATATAATGTCACAGGAAAACCTTTGTACCGTTTTCATAAGTATCTCGATCATGCAGGTTATGGGTAATTTTTTTCATTCGACATATTTCTCAATAAGAAAATTTCATTGGTCCTTGTCATCGGCATTGAAAATAATATTTACAAAAATTATTCGTTCGTCCAATTATTCGGCGGTTCGCGCTCGCCTGCTATTTAAACCGACAGAGAAGTCTACCGGCGCGACGACTTGATCCGATAGATGTTGAACTACTTTTCGGAGACGCCATTTTTTTGGCGGCGATCACAAGGGACGAAAGTGAAAAATTTCAACCGTGTGCGAAATTTGCAACCAGCGCCGAAGGCAAGGGCGGCAATCGCACAGGTTGAAATTTTTTACGTCGTCACATGTGATTCACACAACTTTTCATTACAACGAATACGAATCTTGTAACTTTCGAATCCCAAATAGACGCGAAAATTAAAAAATGCAACTCGAAACGAAAGCTTACTCATTAATGAATTCAACAAAGGTCAATAATTTATTCATTGGAATTGTTATGATTTAAACATCACTGCAGTAATAGCAGCAACACCATATAGAAATTTAAAATTATGATGTTTTACATGCAACGGGGACGAAAACGAGGGCATTTTTTAAATTATTTTTCATGCCTTACAGAATTTTTCTCA
This sequence comes from Pseudolycoriella hygida, assembly GCA_029228625.1. NCBI lineage: Eukaryota > Metazoa > Arthropoda > Insecta > Diptera > Sciaridae > Pseudolycoriella > Pseudolycoriella hygida. Next base: position 157,019,240 of record CM055403.1, on the reverse strand, counting down.
TAATTTAGGCGCTCGGCATGAAAAGTTGTATACGTGTCTGTTTAGGACGATTGATCTGAGGAACTTTCTTTCACTTCGTTCGGTCTACAACTCGCGAAATTGCCTCAAACATCGTCCAAAACAGGCACGTAAATAACTGTTGGGATTTCGGCTCACTGCATGTAATATTAATTTTCATGTCTGTCTTAGCCGGTGGTTTTAGGCATTTTCGCGTGTTGTAGCCCTAACAGGCATGAACGTTATTTTTCATGCCGAGCGCCTAAATTACAAGAAAAATTCTGTAATTTATGCCCAATTCATGAAAAGTTGTATGTGCACCTGCTTAGTTCGCGAGATTGCCTAAAATCAATCGTTCATAGCACGTACACAAATAACCATTGTGATCCTCATGCGAAATGATCCACATCCAAAACTCATGATACACATCCAAAACTATAAGATTCACATAACAAGAACTACGAGAATATTGCAGTTTTTCTTTACAAAACTAAACTAAGACAAAACTAATTTCAACAAAAATAATATTTCCTTCGTCAACTATATCATGTTTGATTCCGCATAAAAAATCTTGGTAGCACTCCCCGATAACAATTGACCCCACGAAATGTACATAAAGTGCCATCGGAATATGTGCTGATCCCGTTTAATGTGCTCCAGTTTCAAGACATTTAATGTATATTAAAAAGCGCCCTTACCGTTACATCTTTTCTTTGGACCGAGAAGTGCGTTTAATTTGATGTACATTATGTGAACCCATTTAATGTACATTAAATGTACATTGAAGTGTGGTACATGTATGTGCATCTAATGTACATTTAAGACACCTTGAATACACATTCAATGTACGTTTAATGTACATTTTAGTGTAAATTATTAGCACATTTAATGTACATCTAATGTTATACAAGAAAAGAAAGGAAAATTTAATTTTGTTTTGCGACTTTTCCACTTCGGTTTTTCTTATTCTGATGATCGCTACGTCCTCCATCTACATTTTTTATGCCAAGCTCTCATTTTTTTAAATTTCTTTAATTTGCGGGGCTTGAACCCAAGACGCTCGGGATTATGAGTCGACTGCTTTACCAATTGTGCCACCGGATACTTATGTGTTGGTGTGTTAAATTTGTATAAAGTGTTAAATTATAGAAAGTTCATCACAAGCACATTTTGGTACATTAAATGTGATAGGAATAGTATACACCTTATCACGCACAAAATCACAAATCACAAATCACAAAAGCACAAATCACGCATCAAAAATGTACTACATCACAAGCACATTTTTGTTACATTAAATGTGGTAGAAATAGTGTACACCTTATCCAAGCACATAAAATGTGCGAAAAATGTACTTGTGATTTAGTGCAATAATTTCGAGCTTTAATGGCACATGGCACAAAAAATGTGCTTTTTATTTACATCGAAATATGTACCACTTTACAGGCACATTTTTTGTACATTTTATGTACATATGATCTGTGTTATCTGGGACCGGCGTACAGATTTGTTACACTTTGATCGAAGTAAACTCAATAAAGTGTCGAAGTTTTTTTGTTGTGTCAGTTACTTTCGCACATCTTTTTAGAAGACCGAAAGTACTTTCGCCCCTCCGTTTACTTTCGCACCTCTGTTTAGATGGCCGAAAGTACTTTCGTTTCCCATAGCATTCTAAAGCCTACTGAAAGTTGCATTTTTCAATTTTCGCGTCTCATTTGGGAAGAGAAATATACAAGTTTCGTATTCGATGTAGTGAAAAAAATTTTTTGCAAAAAACAAAGGACTTTCACAGTTTCGCTCAGTCGTTTACCGAATCGGCATAACCGTAAGTTTTGATTTTCTTTGATGACGTTGCGGCGAAATTGTTCGCTATTCCACGAATCTATATACGAAACTGCCTCAGACCGCTACTATATTCAAATTGTGTGAAATATTTCTCCGAAAATAACCTCGAAAGAGATGTGAAAAAAGGCAAAGCTAATCAAATAAAATCAGAGATTTCTAATCAACCATATCTCTCGAAAGCATGATTTCATAAAACACTGTATGCTTCGTACCTTATTTGATTCGTATGCGTATGAAACTTCTAAACAAATTATCCTAAATTATTTACACTAATCCTATACACACATCGTTCTAATCTTAATGAAGCAACAACCGTTACTGCATTAGCACGTAAAATCCATACCAATCCTTTTTGTCCTGAAGTTATTTTTTTCTGTTGCTTATTTCACATCTTATTCGTTTAGTTATTTATTTCATATCCTGGGTCGACTATTTCGTTATGGTACAGATATATGAGTTTTGCCGGTTGAATTAAATATAATGGTCATTGCGACTTGTTTCGTGTCCCTATATCGTTCATTCCACGATGGTGATGAATGAGGAGTTCCGAAGAAGAATGTCTGCGAAATTCTGCGAGTGTAGCGGGTTTCACTGTGGAATGAACGATATGATAAAAGTATAAATACAGATGAAACATTCATTAGCTAAAACAAGTTCATTGCATTGTCAAAAACAGCAGATAAAAACTTTTTTCTTTCGAGATAAATTGTAGCAGAACGTTTAATGAGACTTGTATAGATTTGGTTTGTTTTCCATTTAATCAGTGTACAACTTTACTTCGTTAATTAAATATTTGAAGAAGAATTCACGAAATTAGACTGTTTGTCAATTGGGTTAATATATTTAAAACTCGGTATTTAATTACCCAAACACTAATTCTATTTGGCATTCGACAATTCGTTTTGGTTAAGTGCTACTTTTTTATTAGTATTATAGGCCTCCTATTTTCAAAGGAAAGTCCATTTCCGATTCACTTAACTTTACCAAAATAGAAATCAATTAATTATTCATTTAACTTTTGTAGAACAAGTTTATTCGAAATCAATCTTTAGACCCGTACGGCTCTGCGGGGCTTTAACGTTTTCAATATTGGAATCCAACAGATAGGAATGAACTCACTACAAAGTTCTATATATGTTTTCGTTTGAATTTGAAGAAGGGCCTCTAGCTACTTTTGTCATGCCTTTACATTTACTTCCACCGAGTAGGTTATTATGTCTATTCTTTCATGCGCAGCGTTGAGGAATGAGTGGGCTGTATATACCTTAGATACATATGCATATCTGCTGTATTTAAATTTTTGAGCTAGCGTTCACAAAATATCTTCGCAGCAAGGAAAACGCTTACAACATGAGGTATGAATAGCGAGCAAGAGAGGCTAATGCCTATGGCCAAGAACGAGTCGCCGAGCTGCATGCCATTACTATTTCGTTATCAGATTTAGACAACAGAAATAAACCATTGAAATGGGTATGGGGAAGAAGCGATGGAGTGTACTCAAATTCCAATCACCGATGGCAAATCACCTATGACTGAATCATGGGTGATTCATCTGTGATTTCACGGTGATTTCCTCGTGAATCATCGGTCATTTCCCGGTGAATCATCAGTTATTTCCCGGTGAATCATCGGTTATTTCCCAGTGAATCATCGGTTATTTCCCGGTGAATCATCGGTTATTTCCCGGTGAATCATCGGTTATCTACCGGTGAATCATCGGTTATCTCCCGGTGAATCATCGGTTATTTCCCCGGTGAATCATCGGTTATTTCCCGGTGAATCATCGGTTATTTCCCGGTTCAATCGAAGGCGTGGTTCGGAATACACGTTAAGCATGCGGTCCCTAGTGTGGTTAATCCACACTAGCTGGCAGTTACTCAGTGTAACACCCCGGCAGTCGAACCAGACACATTACAGTGCTGCTCCCGACTAATCAGTGCCATTGGGATTATTATTATTACTATCGGTTATTTCATGGTGAATCATCGGTGATTTCACTCTGAATCATCTGTGATTTCCCGGTGAATAATCGGTAATTTTCCAGTGAATTATCGGTGATTCACCGGTGAATTATTGGTGATTCTACTGTGATTTCCCGGTGAATAATCGGTGATTCACCGGTGAATTATTGGTGATTCCACTGTGATTTCCCGGTGAATAATCGGTGATTTCCCGGTTAATCATCGGTGATTTCACGGTAAATCATCTGTGATTTTCCGGTGAATCATCGGTTATTTCCCGGTGAATCATCGGTTATTTCCCGGTGAATCATAGGTTATTTCCCGGTGAATCATCGGTTATTTCCCGGTGAATCATCTGTGATTTCACTCTGAATCATCGGTAATTTTCTGGTGAATCATCGGTAATTTTCTGGTGAATCATCGGTGATCCTCCGGTGAATTATTGGTGATTCCACTGTGAATCATCAGTAAGTCCCCTGTAAACAGACGAAAGGACAGGAAGGACGAAAACAAAAAGTAAATTTTGTGCGTAACCAAAAAGTTCTATGGTAGCGCCGCAGCCATGAATTAAATGGACACAAAAAAGCGACGATGGGTGAGGGATTATAATCCTGTGGTGTTTAAGGGGTGGAGACTTATGATGGTAAGACTGCTAACATGATGAAAAACATCAATACAGCTGAAATAGGTAAAGGAATGTAGCGATAGAATGGGTGATTCAACGGTGGATCCACTGTGAATCATCGCTGATTCCACTGTGAATCATCGGTGATTCCACTGTGAATCGTCAGTGATTTCACTGTGAATCATCGGTAAGTCCCCTGTGAACCTGCACAGACGGAAGGACAGGAAGGGCGAAAACACAAAGTAAATTTTGCGCGTAACCAAAAAATTCGATGGCAGCGCCGCAGCCACGAATTAAATGGACACAAAAAAGCGACGATGGGTGAGGGAATATAGCCCTGTGGTGTTTAAGGGGTGGAGGGTGTACTCAAATTCCAGTCACATATGACAAAGTAACTATGACCGAATCATGGATGATTCCCCGGTTAATCATCGGTGATTCCACGGTGAATCATCGATGACTCCCCAAATCGCTACTTAATCACCAAACAATATCCTCAGTATATGTACACATTTTAGAGATTTTCAACACTTTGTACAGCAAATATTTTGGAGTAAACCTAGAAAACTAAAAAAAAATTCTTTTAGCCGGTAAAGAGCTAAACAATTGATTTATAGTCTAGGTACACTCTTACAGTTGCATTTCATCAGACTATTTTCAATGCTCTCGTACAGTTCGATTGAAAAATGCACTTAACAATGTATAGCTTTATGCATATTCGATGTATCGTACAATATCCCCAAGATATGTACAGAACTATTTGAAAGCTAAGTAATAGCTTTGGAAACTTTATAAATGGTTTCATTTCGAAGAATAAGTTCAACCCAATTGCAGCAAATAGAGCTTAGTGAAAACGCTTTCAATGTATCCAATTTTGACTTAAACTTCCTGAGTGTGAATTCATACCTTGAATGAATAACCAGATTATTAACACATCAAGTACTAGTGTTAATTGGTTCAGTTGACATCACGTTGGATTCGACTTTCGGAAGGGTTGTACAATGTTTAAAATATAAACACATAGGCCGCATGTATACTATATCAATTGAGTGTCTCTTTATCATTGAAATGTTTTAGATGATACGCATCATTAACCATGAAGATGGTTTTTAATGATCATTCAAAAAGGTCCAATGAAATTTCGTTTTCTCGGGAAAATAGTCTATATTGTGTAATAGTTTATTGTTCCTTGAAATTGTCTTACGTGGGTTTATTGGAGCATTAAATGCGAAGTCAGGTTGTTGGGTAATGTTTTGTGATATTTTTAATACCTGAATTTATTATGAGTATAATGGCGTTCCAGTGAAGAGCGAAAGTTACTGCTGGTAAAAGTGTCATCAAAAATGATTTATCATCGCACTTTATGTAACACGTTAATTTGCGAGAACTTTTTATAAATTCCTAAATGCTTGTTATTATTCTTTTAGAATACAATCAAACCGAATGACTAATCGCACCTACGTGTAGATAGACTCGGCCATGGAAAATTCTATTTCGCACATTATGTTCATTGTACTACAGAAGTGCAATTTGTTGGCACTACTGTACTCGTCAATGAGAGTAAAATCCAAAGCTTTCTCCTGCCATCAGCAAAAAAGCTTAGAGAAAATAACCGAATGATTTCAACAAGAAAAAGGGGTAGATCAACGTAGAAAATCCTTTTGCACTCAAAAGAAAATCAAATGTTAAGAAAACCCTCAAATTCATTGAAAATCCATTTTTTGGCTATTTTTCTTCATAGAACACTCAGGCCCAGAGTCTCTATTTTCAAGCAAGAACGCGTTTCTCAATTTATTCTTTCATTTTTCCCCTCGCGTGATATAGAGCAGCGGAGACAGCCGTCGAGAAAACATCGCACGACCTCTTCCTTGTTGAAAATAGGGTTCCGGTACGTTTTCATGTAAAATAATCCGCCGTTACAACACGTCGGGGTCAGAGGCCAGATCATTTTTTATTTACTACCACCACCACCACCATCACCAAACTTTATAGACCATTTATACCTTTCGGCGTGAGGTTTTTACTCCCAGTGATCATGGAATACCCTTCTCCATACTCTCCTATCCTGTGCCAAGGAGATGGCTTGTTCGCCCAGTGAAAGCCCCCTAACTCCTAAATCTGATTTAATTGAGTCTATAAACCTTCTCCTTGGCCTACCCCTGGAGCGTACTACCGGGGCCTATGCATTCAAAATCCTCTTTGGCAGCCTGCTATTACCCATCCTCTGAACGTGCCCGTACCTCCGCAGACGACTAACCCTCAAATTCCCTAACTAACTTGCCATCCTCCGAAAAAATGGCTCCTAGATACTTAAACTCCGAAACCTGTTCCAACTGCTCCCCATTTAAACTGCCCAATAAACTCCCATTGACGCCGAAGTCGTTAAGCACCCCAAACAGCTTTTGCCTCGGTACCCGATCAAATGCCTTTTCTAAGTCGATGAAGCACAAGTATAGGTCAATATTCCTCTCAAATAGCTTTTCTAAAGCATGCCTGAGACAAAAGATCTGATCCTGACATCCTCTCAGAGGCCTGAAACCACCCTGAGCCTCCTCCAAAACCTCTTCCACTATAACCCCAACCCGATCTACTAGAAAACTCGCATAAACATTCCCGACCACGCTCAAAAGCGAAATCCCCCTGTAGTTGCTACAAACTTTGCGATTGCCCTTCTTAAAGATTGGAGCAATAACACCGCAGCTCCAGTCAGTGAGTACGACCGAGGACTTCATGGCTAAATTAAAAATCCTACAAAGTCATTGAGTCCCGCCTGGCCCACTATTCTTAATAAATTCTGCCCTAATTTCGTCTACCCCTGCGGATTTCCCTGCCTCAGCTTGCTGACCTTCCGTGACACCTCCTCTAGTGTAATTTCCTTTTCATCTTCCCAGCTAGGACCCGCTTCCCCCTCAAGTTCTACTACCGGATTGATAGAGGCAAATACATCCTGGAAGTAATCCCACCAGGTTCCCAGGACTTCACCATTACCTGTAATTAACTGGCCATCCTTATCCAAAATGCTATCGCAGCCCTCTTTTTCACCACCACGCGTAATGCCCTTGATCGCTCCTCCCCGAACTTCTTCCACGCCAGGTCTTTCGCCTCCTTAACTAGAGCCTTAACCGCCTGCCTACACGCCCTGTAAGCCTCTTTCTTCCCTACCGTTTTATCCTGTAACCAAATCAAATACAGCCTCCTTTTCTCCAACACCGTCTTTTTGATATCTGCGCTCTACCAACTCGTCTTTTTGTTCCTACTTCATCCTGTCCTTACCCAGACATTCCTCAGCTGCACCCAAAACAAATTTCGTTAAATTTGCCCACTCAACCTCAATGTCCCCGCAGTCCGGAGGAAGCCCTCAAAACCTTCTGTGAATTTTGTCATCAAACGAGCCCTAACTTCCTCATCCTTGAATTTTCCCACACGAAATTTGCGAACTACCACTGTCTTCCTTTTAGCCTGACATAGTTTACCAACTGAGAGATGGGTACCCAAAAGGTAGTGGTCTGAGCCAAATGCAAAAGCCGTGAAAACACGTGTGTCCCTGACTTCCTGCCTCCTGTCCTGCTCTATAATCATGTAATCAATTAATGACTTGTGGCCCAAACTATCATTGACGTAAGTATACCGATGGTTCCATTTGTGCTTAAAGAAAGAGTTGGTTACTGCTAACCCGTTGAAATCACAGAAATCTAACAACCGCTTTCCATTTGAGTTCAAAATATCTTCCCCGAATTTGCCTACTACTCTTTCATTGATTTTACTGTTTCCTATTCTCGCGTTAAAATCGCCCAACAGAATCACACATTCACTTCCCTTTTCGGTAACTAGTCCCGCAATTTTTATGAGCTTTTTTGCTGAGATGGATTCTTCTTACAGATCCTATGTGGACTAAAAATCAAGAGACAACACTTGTCAAGGAGGAAGAAAGGTATAAAATATTAAAAAATGTAGCGAGTTCTTAATCTCTCGCCACAGAGTTATTATTGAGAATTCATTTCTTTCTGACTTTCTCCAGAGGCCGTTTTTGGGAACAATCAAAATCTCCTAAGTTAAAAGTCTTTTGCGATTGGCGTGTTCCATAAATGTGATATGAACTGTGCGTACTCAACTTGTCCAAGTGTATACGTATCTTCTAATGCTTCATTATAAATAATCTAAAGTGTTATTGTCGCTAGGAAAGCCGTAACATTCTCCTTTCCATTCCCTTATCACCATTATACTTGTTTCATGTTATAGCCCCAACACACACACATTTCGCGATAAACGAAGTTATTAGCTTGCAAACAAATAATTGAACACGAAAACCTTGCCTAATAACTTCATACTTTTGCTTGACTTCCAAGCCAATCTTTTTTTATAAACATTCACAGTCTAGTAAACATTTTCTTGTGTCTACATTAATATCGATTTCTTTTTGACCAACTTCTAATCAAGAAAAAAATGTATTTGGCATGTTCGGATACCTACATTTTTCGTTATTACATCATATCAAAAATTAAATAAACTTTTTTTTGTAATTTAGAAAGGTCATCGTCGTCAGATACACTGTAATACGAAATACGTAATAAAAGACTGGTGGGCATCCGTTCCGAACGTATAAATATTAAGATCGAAGTTTTTTTATTTTATGTTTTTATCCACAAATTGTATAGGTCAGTTTTGGGTATGAATTCATTGAATATTTAATTTGAATTTCTGAGATTCTTTTAATAAAGTTTCGAAGTGCTCAATTTCATTTTCAAATAATATTTTATGCTCATTCGTCATATAAACTCTCGATTGAAATATCTTTTTATTGACAAAACAAAATAGATTTATAATTGTTTGTTTATTGAAAGTACATAGTAAAGTAAAACAGATTTTGAGTTTTTGAATATTTCATTGAAATTTTAAAATTCATGAGTGGGCAGGGCAATCTGTTTATGCCCTAAGCCTATACCTATGGAATAAACAAAATAGAAAAGTCGTGTTTCTCTTTGAATAAACTGAGTCTTATCTTACCAATGGCTTAACTTTAAACAGACATTACAATATTACAATAATATTCCTTAGGGAATACGCGACTCGTTCTATACGGAGGCGTATTTCGTGGATCGGAAAATTCAGATTTTAAATAAACAATTGGAATGGGTATAGGAAAGTAGGGATAAAGTGCACTCCAATTCCAATCATCGATTGCAAGTCACATGTGACCGAATCATCGGTGAATCATCAGTGATTCATTAATGAATCATCAGTGTTTCACTAGTGAATCATTAGTGATTTATTGGTGAATCATTAGTGATTTATTGGTGAATCATCTGTGATTCATTGGTGAATCATCTGTGATTCATTGGTAGATCATCGGTGATTCATTGGTAAATCATCGGTGATTCATTGGTAAATCATCGGTGATTCATTGGTGAATCATCAGTGATTCATTAGTGAATCATCAGTGATTCATTAGTGAATCATCAGTGAATCATCAGTGATTCATTAGTGAATCATCATTGATTCATTAGTGAATCATCAGTGATTCATTAGTGAATCATCAGTGATTCATTAGTAAATCATCAGTTATTCATTAGTGAAGCATCAGTGATTCATTAGTAAATCATCAGTGATTCATTAGTGAATCATCAGTGATTCATTAGTGAATTCGCGGTGATTCATTGATGAATCATAGATAATTCCCCATTGAATCATCGGTTTCTACTTCGGTGAATCATCAGTAATTTTTTGGTGAACCATCTGTAATTTCACTATCATCGGCAATTCCCCGGTAAATCATCGGTAATTTCCCGATGAATCATCGGTAATTCCTCGGTCAATCATCGGTAATTCCCTGGTGAATCATCGATAATTTCCTGGTGAATCATCAGTGAATCCACGGTGAATCATCGGTGAACTTGCACAGACGGACGGACGGACGTAGCTATCGCTACTTAAAAAACCATGGTCGTACCGATGATTCAGAGTGGAATCACTTCGATTCACAGAGGAATCATCGACGATTCACATTGGAATCATCGACGATTCTCAGTGGAATCTACGGGGAGTTATTCATGATTCCTTGGTGAATCGTCGTTGATTTCCCGCTGAATCATTAGTTATTCCGCTGTGAATCATCGGTGATTCCACTGTGAATCATCAGTGATTCCCCTGTGAATCATCGTGATTACTCTGTGAATCATTAGTGATTCCCCTGTGAATCCCCTGTGAATCATCGTGATTACTCTGTGAATCATTAGTGATTCCCCTGTGAATCCCCTGTGAATCATCTGTGATTCATTGCTTAATCGTCGTTGATTTCCCGCTGAATCATTGGTTATTCCACTGTGAATCATCGGTGATTTCACTGTGAATCATCGGTGATTCATTGGTGAATCATCGATGATTCACAGGGAAATCACTGATGACTCAGTGAAAAATTATAGAAAACTCATCTGATTTTGAGGGAAGGTATTGAAAGCAGGTTCGAAGGGAATGGTGTTTAGTCGCAACAACAGGCATTACATGACAGGGAGAAGAGAATCAGAAAGGCAGACGTCACTAAATTATTAGGTTTATTGTGGATTGTGAATTGTCTTGTACATACAATGGTAACCTGTTAGCATTTTAAATTTCATCACAAAGACATCAATAATTTTTGCTGTGCACCTCATTTTTTACAACTTTACGCTGAGGGAAATCCTCCACATAACTAACAATATTCTTTATTAGCACCACTTGCTAGAACAAAATAGTCACATTTTCAGTGACTTCAACAAAAGGTAAATTCACCCCAGAAAAAATGGCACATACCTCGTTCTTTTGTATACAATCAATCTCGTTTACCCTTTCAACTATCCCATCTTATGTTATTTGCATTGGTTATCACCTTTTTACATGACATGACTCAAAGTGTTATTGGCAAGTAAGATCGATGTATCATAAGTAGATTTCGTAAACCGAAACAATTCATTCGAGGCAAACCTAAGACACCATAAATGCTTTCCGATGTTCGTTCACATGTAAGGCTCACCTAACGATGTAATCCGAAAGAAAACGTGTTCTCATAGATTTATAGCTATCTATCTCCAGGGAATGTTGAATTGTATCTTCTGAACAAGAATTACTTGTGATAATTTAAGTAAAACAACTTACAGCCATTTTGTTACACGCTGTTCATATCGATTAGCTTTTGTTTACTAAAAAAACTCTTATTTCAATTCTAATCTCGTCCTATCTATAATTCATATCAAATCAAAAGCATTGATTAATTTGTTGCTACTTCCTATTATAACATCTCTTATACGATTTAATCTGGTTCGATATATAGTGTCAGGGGTATGACTATGGTGTTTGCTTTGATGTTTTCTTTATCTTTATGGTTCGCTTGTGTAGGTGTAGAGGGAATATATCATGAATAGTTACTCGGAACATTTTAACTACTCTGTGATTAACAACATTATCTCATCTGTCTATTATTGTTGTAGATTAGCGTCATGCCAAATAACTATCCCAGTGGTAGGTGTTAACAGACGATTAAAATGTATGGAAATATACAAAATCACAATAATTTCAAACTTTCAATAATCACAATGATCCCCAGGGATTATCATTTCATCTCATATTATTTGGAATAAGTACAAAGAATTTTTGCCATAATCCCAGTCCATAAATTCATTATTTCGTCCACAAAAAAAAAAAAAAACGAAATTCAACCTGAAATATTTTATAACCGAATATACCGCTAACAAACAAAAATTTAAGTTGCGCCAACCACCCAACCAAAAAAAAAACCCTGACAGAGTGAAATGACGCAATATTGGTTTCCGACGGTCATTGCGAGGCCGTTCGTTAACAAAGAAGAACGGAACGTTTCATTTCATGCACACACAAGAAATTCGATAACAAACCAACTCATGCCAATATTTCAAACAATCACTTACCATTTCGGTTAGATTTCTGGAAAAAAAACATTTTCATCATCTCACCATTCGTAGTTTGTTGTAGGTGAGGGATGGGGTTTTACTAACGAAGTAAACCCATACCCGTTATGTAGGATTTGCGTTTGTATTTGTACATATATTTCTTACCCTATTAAGAGATTTTACATTTTTGGTAAAAACTCTAGCAGTCTTTCAACATTAAATATACATATGCAGATAGGTAGTTATCCGTAGCATATATAAATGTTTTACATTTATATACATAATATTATACCAAACAAACCACCCCTGGAGAATAATTCTTTACACATTATATTTTCATACATTTTTATAGCTCAAAATACTTACATAGTCTGAACTTAGACTTCACAATAGACGGTAAACTCTGAGAAAACAGCAATTATTCATTTACTAGTACTGTCCAAGAGAACCTTCTGCTTCATATTATTTTCATTGATATTGCACAATGAAATATTGCCACTTAAATGTTTTCATTCTCTGAAATGATATGAGTCTGTTGGGATCAAAAGTAGATCTTTTTCATCTGTCAAAGTGACGTTTTAAACGTCAAACGAACAAATTTTTGAAATAGTCAGATATTAAGGGCATATTGCAAAAATATGAACTGTCAGAATCCTGCATAAATAACAAATTATTCATAATTATAGCTCTGTGAGAGGATGACCCTTACACGAATAATAGATGAATCAGAATTCAAAATTTATTAAGGTCGAAAGTTGCTCATCGCATTCCAAGTTCATTTGTGATGTTATTTCAGAGCGAGTTTGTACCTTCTTGCTCAAACTTTTTGAGTTCTGATTCATCTTTTATTTGTGTAAGAGTCATCTTCTCATAGTACATGAGCTATAATTTTGATTAATTAGTTATATTTTCGCAGGATTCTGGATTCTGTTTTAAAAACACATCGCAAATTTGACAGTTCATATTTTTGCAATGTTCCCTTAAGAGCACGTCGCAATAATGTGAATGTCAAATTTGCGATGTTTTTTTTAGAATAAAATCCTGATTAAATCACAAATTATTCAAAATTATAGATCACTTACTGTGAGAAAATGACTCTTACGCAAAAAAGCGATGAATCAGAATTCAAGAAGGTTGAGTATGAAGGTCGAAAGTTGCTTTGAAAAATCATCGCATTCCAAGTTCGTTTGCGATGTTGTTTCAGATCATATTTGTACCTTTATACTTAAACGTTTTGAATCCTCATTCAACTATATTTGCGTAAAAGTCATCCTCTCACAGTACATATGCTATAATTTTGAATAATTTGTTATTTACGAAAGATTTTGTTCTAAGACAGAGCAAATTTGACAGTTCCCATTTTTGTGACGTTCTTTTAATAATCTTTTATTTTTCCTTAACTTTGACGCTGAAATAAAACCGAGGAAAAACCGAGGAGGTTTGGCGTTTAAAACGTCACTTTGACAGATGGGAAAGACCTACTTTTGATCCCAACAAACTCATGTGTTTCGAGCAATTCTTTTCAACATTTTGCAAAATAGGGCATAAACGATAGCCGTGAAATATTTTAATAAATAATTTGCGAATTTTGTAGGAAAAACCTAGAAATTTAACTATTAATTTTAATTCTTATTTTGAAAATTATTATTGTCTATTTGATTAGATTAAGTATGTTATTGGGAGCAATCCTTTTTACTTGATCTTTAAATAAATAAATAAATAAATATCGCCAAAGTGAAACCGCAAAAAAAAAAAATTGGCGATACTTCACAGTTTGGCGTTTTTTCTTGGCGATATTTCACACTTTGGAGTTTTTTTTGCGATTTAACACGCCAGTAAAAAACGATGGAACGCAAAAAAAGCCAAACTGTGAAGTATCGCCAAGAAAAAACCTGACATTTTTTGGCGATATTTTACACTTTGGCGATTTAACACGTCAGTAAAAACGACGAAACGATAAAAAAAATCGCCAAAGTGAGAAGTATCGCCAAGAAAAAACTCTAAGATGTGAAGTATCATTAAGAAACTAGAAAGAACACCAAAATAGGGCATAAGCGATAGCCGTAAAATATCGCCAAAGTCAAATCGCCAAAAAAAAATTGGCGATACTTCACAGTTTGGCGTTTTTTCTTGGCGATATTTCACACTTTAGAGTTTTGGCGATTTAGCACGCCAGTAAAAAACGATGAAACGCCAAAAAAAGCCAAAGTGTGAAGTATCGCCAAGAAAAAACGCGACATTTTTTGGCGATATTTCACACTTTGGCGATTATTCTTGGCGGTTTAACACGTCAGCAATATACGATGAAACGCCTACAAAAACCGCCAAAGTGTGAAGAGTAGCGCCAAGAAATAACGCCAAAGTGTGAAGTATCGCCGAGAAAGTAGAAAGAATACTAAAAGAATAGAATTACGTTTCTTGGCGATACTTCACACTTTGTCGTTTTTTCTTGGCGATATTTCACACTGGAGTTTTTTCTTGGCGATTAAACATGCCAGCAAAAAATGATAAAACGACGAAAAAATCGCCAAAGTGTGAAGTATCGCCAAGTGAAATCGCCGAACTGTGAAGTATCGCCAAGAAAAATCGCAAAAGTGTGAAATATCGCCAAAAAGAAAGAATTACATTTATTGGCAATATTTCACACTTTGGCGATTTTTCTTGGAGACACTTCACATTCTGGCGATTTTTTTTGGCGATTTGACTTTGGCGAGGCTGTTATGATTATTTTAGTTAGCGAATAAGATCATCACTACAACAGTCCTGTGCGATCAATACAGCAATGTGTTGATAGCGGTATCCCTGTACAATTAGATGACATCGAATTGATGTCGACATTCAAGTACAAATACGAATTAATGGACATGCAGTTATGAGAATAAACGGACACAGGTATTTGTAGCACAAAAAGCGCACACAGTTCGTAAGAACGAAAATGCGTCAGCTTTGGCTACAAATGCATGTGTTAGTATGTAAGCAACGGTTTGAAATTAGATCTGAATTGAAAATGTCCACGGCAGCTCAATTGGTAGAGCAACACCCCGGAAAGGTGAAGATTCTGGGTTCGGGTCCCAGTCGTGGAGCTAAAATTTTCTTTCAGATTTAGTTTCAGAAATACCATTTCTCTAATAATTTCACTTCAAAAAATTAAATGCTCGAATTTCGTTCACTTCAGTCACTGATAACTGAAAACTGATTCAATTTAATACAACAGTACATTGTTTCCTAACTGACATACTTTTAATCTCAATAGATATAGCTACCTGTGTGACTCGCAATAGTGTAAAAAAGTCCTTTTTTCGATCTAACATCAAAGATCAAAGAAGAGTTCCATATCAAAAAACATAAAGTACTGGACATTCGACCAATCGTTTTATGCCTTCACATACTGTGAAAAATCCTTCATGGTAAATCAATGCAAAAAATTACATTGTATTACCACGTTCTTCGCACTCATAATCTATGATTCTATACCAATTTGCATAAGAACAACTCTAGAGAATCATACGAAAAACGTACTTAATCTTCTACCTGGTGGTCGATAACATTCAGAACACAACTTGTTTACCTTTCTCAGCTAAAAAAAATGCTTTCGTCATATTTTCACAAGTTCTTTACCTAATTCTAAACGGTTTATTTCCCACAACAAGGTTGTGATTTATTGTTTATTTGAATTTTATGAATTCTTGAAATTTGTCGAAGTGAATTGCTGTGTTAAATTTGATCGTCTTTGGTTTGAGCATGTCTATGAGGGGTCCTAAAAAGTTTGCGAAAATATTTCGTGTGAACGGAATTTCGTCTCATTTGCCACAAAAAATTTGTTAAGAATTTGACAATTGGGAAATGTGCATAAATTTAACTTGTAGCTTTTATACCCATTGTCGTCGCGTCGTTGAGAGGATGCTTATACGATTGCTCTCGATCATGCGCTCATATTGTCCCTGAACTCTCAAAATCATCCCCTTGTGATACATTTACTGGTTGTGTCACTCAACTAGTTACTATATAGCATACCGACTGTGTTGTTCTTTCGCAAACTTAAAAGAAATTGGAAGAGTTTATTTTGTTGTTGTTGTTGTTGAAATTTATTAAAATTCATTCAATGATTGGTTCCTGGTAGAGGAAAAAGAAATTGTAGACTACCGTACATTCGCGACAAATTCCCGTATGGCAAAAAATCATCAATTTGAAATTGGCGTTAATTCGATTTAGGGAATTTTACAATTGTTTTCTGTTGCCAATTCGTTTTAAATTATTCGTTAAAATATTTATTGCAAATTGTGGTTTTCTTTTGATTTTTTAAAATTTCTTAAATTAATTGATTCGTATGTTGAACAGGTCTATCTGAGTGACGAAAGAAAATTGGAATAAACGAATACAAGTAAACGAACAATTAAGTGTAAAGTGAAAGCTATTTATGTGATTAAAACCTCGGATCAAATATATATAAAAAAAAAAACAAAAAAATATTTTTGAAAAAGTGTTCAAATGTTGAATTCGATTGATTTTAATAAAACATGGCCGCATCTCCCACACCATCTCTAGATTCACTACCTGGTGCAAATTCAATTGGTTCATTTGGAGAACCGAACGATTATCTGTCTGATTCACCATTAACATTAAGCGGCTCATCTCCGCCGGTGAGCGATTCAGCCATTGGTGACGATTTTAGTAGTGGTTTAGTTAGTAGCATAGAATCGCAAACATCACAAGGATCGGGAACTGGTGGTCCACGTTGTACCGGATGCAAAAGTAAACAGTCCGACGCTGTAGCTAAATGCATTGAATGTGCAAATTATTTGTGTTCAAACTGTGTGACAGCTCATCAATTTATGCATTGTTTTGAAGGACATAGTGTGTTGCGAATTAACGAAAATAGTGGACAATCCTTAGGCAAAATTATGAATGGGTTTGACTTGAATCGCTTGAACCTAAAGGACGAGTTATCAACGAACACAGCTGTCGGCTCCAAATTGAATATGTGCAGTGTTATATCACCACTCACCATAGGCAGTTCGACCAACAATATAATTGGCAACTCATTGGACACAAATGGTTCAACATTGAAATCCGGCAACAGTTTCTTCTGTTCTCGCCACAAAAACGAATTGCTGAAATTCTTTTGCCGAACCTGCAGCGTCACCGTTTGTAAAGATTGCATTGGGATCGATCACGGACTGCACGAAATCGAACTTATGGGAGAAACGGCACCGAAACAAATCGAAAGTTTACTACAAATAGTGACTGAGGTACGAAGTAAAGCGAATGATTTGCGATCGGTCATAAAGAACTGTGAGAACAACGCTCAACGCATACAGATCCAGTATAACAAAGCCCAAAACGAAATTTCCGAGACATACCAGTTTTACATCTCAATGCTGGAAGAGCGTAAACAAGAACTGTTGAAGGAGCTAGAAAATTCTTACAATGCGAAAAATTTGTCACAATCGTTGCTGGTGAATAAATCACAAGATCATGTCGATAAGGTCCTACAAGCATGTGAATTTGTTGATCGTATAACAAAACATGCTGGTGATGCTGAGGCGAAGATGTTACGCAAATTGATGGAAAACAAAATTCAATCGTTCATTCCATTCATTCAAGAGCTGCAGTCGTCGTTCGAATTAGACTTTGTTTCCAACTATCAAGCCATTCAGGTGGGAGTGCGCAACACATTCGGCTACATTCGATCGAGCCCAGAAATACCAACCAAACAACCCCCCATCGCTCGGCCAACGATAAACAACCTTCTGACAAATGGCAGTACCCCGTCCAGCAGTACAGGTAGTCTAAATGCGCAACAAAGTCAATTAATCAACGGCTGCCATCAAACGCAAAATTCACAAACATCAAACAATATCACAACAATCGCAACCAGTTTAATAGAACGTCCGTACTCCAATGGATCATCATCGATTTGCACACAATCGTCGCAGCCATCACTATCTACGTTCGATTCGAATATTATATCGAAACGATTCAATGGTGCCAACAGTCTCGGTCCATTTGTGGCCGAAGTCAATCTTCAGGTCAATCCGTACGAGAAATGGAGCAATGGTGGCTCAGACAATATTTTCAATAACATTTCCGATCAATACAATATTCCGTCGTCCAATGGCCAAAATGACACTATGATCGACTATACATCGAAATTAATGCAAGCGTCAGTGTTTCCACCAAAGTCACAAATCAAAAGACAGAAAATGATCTATCACTGCAAATTCGGTGAATTCGGTGTGATGGAGGGACAATTTACCGAACCGAGTGGCGTTGCAGTTAATGCACAAAATGATATTATTGTTGCCGACACAAACAATCATCGAATTCAAATATTTGATAAAGAAGGACGTTTTAAATTCCAATTTGGTGAATGTGGCAAACGTGACAGTCAACTATTGTATCCGAATCGTGTGGCTGTCGTTCGTACATCTGGTGATATTATTGTAACAGAACGATCTCCGACCCATCAAATACAAATCTACAATCAATATGGACAATTTGTTCGTAAGTTTGGTGCCAATATCTTGCAACATCCGCGTGGTGTCACCGTTGATAATAAAGGCCATATCATCGTTGTCGAATGTAAAGTGATGCGTGTGATTATCTTCGATCAATCCGGCAATGTGCTGCAAAAGTTCGGTTGCAGCAAGCATTTGGAGTTTCCGAATGGTGTTGTTGTTAACGATAAACAAGAAATTTTCATCAGTGATAATCGAGCGCATTGTGTAAAAGTATTTAGTTATGAGGGTGTCTACTTACGACAAATCGGGGGCGAAGGTATAACAAATTATCCGATAGGTGTCGGAATCAATGCAACTGGCGACATTTTAATTGCCGACAATCATAACAACTTTAATCTAACAATTTTCACCCAAGACGGTCAATTGGTTTCAGCGTTGGAGAGTAAGGTAAAACACGCCCAATGTTTCGATGTTGCTCTAATGGATGATGGCAGCGTTGTCTTGGCTAGTAAAGATTATCGACTCTACATATACAGATATGTGCAAGTACCATTGCTTTAAATATTGTAAAGTTTTTGTTCTTGATTTTGAAGTTAGTAGTTAAGGTGTTTTTTATATTTATGAAAACTGATGAAAAATCATAAATATCTTTCGATCGAATAATCATTTGTCATCCTATTTTTTATAATGTGAAATTAAAAATGAAAAATGTAGTTGTAAGAATAAGTAAATTTAAACAGAAAAAAAAGAACATGAAAAATGAATAGCCAGTTTCTCAGCATTTAAACTCTTGTAGCCTACACAAAAACTGAGATTTGAAACTTTTGTAAATATTTTTTACTTCGTGAAACAAAAAATATGGCTTTTTAAAACATTAAAAGTTTAATAAGAGAAAATCACCTTCTTGGACTGATTTACGCGCCTCCTCAATTATTGAAAATATCAAATTAAAAAAATTTAACTGAAAACGACAAAAAAGTAAAAATAATTTGAGTCGCCGAATTAAATTTAAAAATTGAAAAATATTCTTATGCATAAATTATTAACATCATAAAAATAAACAAAAAAAGTAAATATTTTTATAGTAGTTAATGTTACGTAGACTATTGTTGTTGTTCTCTTATGCCGATAATTAAGTAGAATAGTTGCAAGTAATGGATTTTTGTTGGGGAGGTAAATTGTTGATTAGTTTTTAATTGAAAAATTTTTTGACATTTTTGTTTAAACTTTGTTTTTTTCTTGTTTTTTTTT
>CM055403.1:156984723-156998702 GCA_029228625.1 Pseudolycoriella hygida | reverse complement strand
TTGGACTATTTTTTGTAATTAAATGCGAAAAAAAAAACTAAATGAATATTTTCGTTTAAATTTCCTATATTTCTTTGTCACCAAAAATAAAAAATAAATAACAAAATATAAATTTTAAATAATTAAATTATAATTGTTACATTGATCAAAAAACAAATAACAAAAAAAAGGAGAAAATTAAGTCATTCCTTGCGATATGGTTTCCGCTTACATAACAACATTAAAACAAAATTACAAATATTTTGTAAACTTTCATGAAACACGGACATGGCAGCCTTAATTTGAATTTGATTCATTGCATTCATAAAGAACACCTGCATTCTTTTTCGTTTAATAAGTTTTCATTCATCATGTTTTCTCGGAACAAGTTCGTAATTTAAATAAATATTTTGTAAGTGTCTTAGTTGAACGCCCATTTATTTCTTATCCCATTTTCCACATAAACTTCATGCAACCTACAGTCACTAACATTTGAAAAATACCCATCTTTCTATTGTTTTCTGTTGTTGCTTGCGTCACCTGGAGGAATGTGAAGTAGTTTCTTTGAACTGTCAAATTTGCGATGTTTTTTCAGAAGAGAATTTTGCGTAAATAACAAATTATTCAAAATTATAGCTCATGTAGGGTTAGAGGATGACTCTTACACGAACAATAGATGAGTCATAAATCAAAAAGTTGAAGTATAAAGGTACAAATTTGCTGTGAAATAACATCGCAACCTCACTTGGAATGCGATGGTTTTTCAAAGCAACTTTGGATCTTCATACTCAAACTTTTTGAATTTTGATTCGTCTACTATTCGTGTAACAGTCATCCTTTCACAGTACATGATCTTTAATTTTGATTAATTAGTTATTAACGTAGAACTCTGTTCTTAAAAAAAACATCGCAAAATTGTCGGTTTACATTTTTGCGTCGTACTCTTAAGAGCTTGTCAGATATTTTGACAGTTCTATGTTTTGCGATGTTTTTTCATTGCATATTTCTAATGCGGTGATCATCAATTTTAAATTCCGAAATTTGCATAGCACATCCCTGTATAGATTCTCTGAATCAGAATATATAATTATTGAGTCTTAGTGTCAAAATTTGATCTGAAAAAACATCGCAAAGTAATAAAATGCGATGTTTTTTCAGATTAAATTTTGACACTAAAACTCAATTATTATGTATTCTGATTCATAGCATTTATAAAGGGATGTATTATGCAAACAGTAGATGTTTTGAAATTTAAAATTGATGATCACTGCATTAGAAAGATGCAATGAAAAAACATCGCAAAACATAGAACTGTCAAAATATCTGACACGCTCTTAAGCGAAAATTATCGACATTCGCCGTCCTTCTGTAGTTTGAAAACATTGTATGGTAGAATGATAAAGGGCAAAATACTAAATTTGATTTATATTTGATGAATATTCGATGTATTTGTGATGTATGAATGTTGTAAAGATGTGTTGTGGTGGCTTTGGTGTCGTATACATCCATATAACTTGTACAACACTAATACATCACCAATACAACACCAGACATCATCAGTACATCACTAGTACATCACTAATACATCACCAGTATATATATACAAGATAAAGATAAGAACATTCCTTGTCCGCCCAAATTTCTTTTTATGTTCTCAATGGGTAGCCATGAATGACTTCTTTTAGTTAGTTAGTTAAGTTTATTGGTTCTTCATTGTTACATAAATATTATTTATAAATCAATTAGTCTTACAACTAAGTCTCATGGCCGGGCCTCTTTTGCAACCAAATAATTACAATTCTTTGAAAAATTTTAGCATCTTGCTTATTTTGATGTTTTTTAAGTCTCCAACTGTTACCGCCTGCGTGTTGAAGTGCTTAGTTCTCAGTCTCGCTACAGACGGGCAGGATGTCATAAGATGTAGTGAAGTTTCGACTTCTTCTTGACATCTTTCACACGTGTCTACGTCAGTGATGCCCATTTTGTGCAGGTGTCCATTTAGTATCCAGTGTCCTGTGATGACGCCAATAAGTAGCCTTAGGTCCTCTCTGGGTCTACTTAGCATTCCATTTACTACGGCCATCAATAATGGTTCTGCTGTGCTTGCAATTCGGCAAGTTTCTCCAGAGAAGATCATGTTTATTCTTGAAGACTTCTCTTATCAAATTTCTTTGAGTGCTGTAAGACAGCCCTAAAGAGGGATTTGGCCCGTGAAAAAGGGTTTTGCTGCCTAATTTAGCGAGTTGATCAGCTGCATCGTTTCCTTCAATGCCGCAATGTCCTGGTACCCAGATCAGGTTCACCTTATTGTTCATTGATAGTGCGTCTAAAATTCGATAGCATTCTGCCGATATATTAGACGTGAAGCAGTGCCCTCTCATTGCTTTAAGACTGGACTGACTGTCCGAGTGAATGTTTATAACTTTCTCACGGGTCTTGCTTATCGTAAGGATTTTGCATACTTCACTTATAGCGCATGTTTCAGCTTGCTTAATTGTCTAGGGATAGCGATACCTTGATTTCGGGATTAGTGGAGTAAATCCCTATTCCACTCCCTTCGTTCATTTTCGAACCATCTGTATATATGTTGAAATCTGCATCTTCGAGGATGTTACTGCCTTGAAGAATTTCTTCATGTGGTATGATAACCTTAAATTTCTTATTAAAGTATATGGGGGTGCATTTATCCGTATGCATTAAGAGTTCAGGGATTACTTTTGAGTTCTTGATCAGAATTTTCGCATGATCATACTCTCAATTTTGCCAGCAGTTAATATTGGCCAGTCTTATAGCCGGGGTTAGGGATTCTTGCTCTCCGTATAGATCCACTGGAAGAGTATCTGTAAGAATTTCTAGTGCTCTTGTCGGAGTTGATGCTTTGGACGTGTTCAATTTCGGATTTATTCTTCTTCTTCTTTTAAGTTTGAATCTTAATTGGGAGAAAAGTCTATCATGGCATCACCGTATTTAATACGAAAATTATGAACCTATTTTTTCACGAAAATGAAAGAATCTGACATTTTCATACCACTAGCCATTGAAATTGAAAGATCCAAAAGCTCTTTCTATTGTATTATGGTGTAAACTAGTGATGTAAACGGTGTGGTAATGCAGTTTATGGACCAATTGTTTAAGAAACGTTGTACTCTTCTGTACTCGTGATGTATAAGTTATGCACTGGTGATGTATTGGTGTTTTACAAGTGATGTGTACTTGGTGGTAGAATTTTTTACATCACACATGCAATTTATACATCATAAATACATCAAACATACGACACCAAAACAACAAGAACACATCACATATACAACCTTTACAACATTCATACATCAAATTTACATCAAAGTTTTCATTTTGACAATTTGATTTGAAAACTTTGATGTATATTCGATGTATTCTCGATGCACTTTTTATGTATGAGTGTTTTAAAGGTTGTATTAGTGATGTGTAGTTGTTGTTTTGGTGTCGTATATTTGATAGGTTCATGTGGATTGCATGTGTGATGTAAAAGATTTTACCATCATATACACATCACGAGTACATCACGAGTATAAATTTATCATGTATCGATGTACTGGTGGTGTATTAGTGATTTACTAGTGGTGTATTAGTGATGCACTGCTGATGTATTAGTGATGCACTGGTGATGTGGATTTATACGACACCAAAATAACAACAACACACCACTAATACATTCTTTAGAACACTCATACATCAAAAATACATTACAAATATATCAAAAATACAACAAAAATATTGTGACTTTACTGAAAAATTCTACTTCCACGACAATTATTTTCACGATAAATAATTGCGTCAGCCAATGAGAGGAAAGAATTCTTCGATGAATAAATTCGACGATTCGATAAAAAAAAAATTTAACGAAATATTCTTGTCTCTCATTGGCTGACGCAGTTATTTATCGCGAAAATAACTATCGCAGAAGAAGAATTTTTCAGTAAACTCACAATACATCGAATATATAAAATATACAACAAATTTAGTATTTTGTCCTTCAATATTCTGTCATACACTCAAAATTAACGCGTTTTGTGTGGCCTTTGTCAAATGAATAAACTGTCAAACTGGCATGAAACTCGTTCATTTGACGTAGAAATCATAGAAATGATAATTGGCACCACTCAGTGGCGTGACAGTCTTTTTTTTATATTTGCAAGCAATACTCGACGTGAAGTTAGCTACAGTTACAACCGAAACTAACTTCATTGCAACAAAATCAGTTGATTTCATTCATAAATTTAACAAAATCAGCTGACTTCATTGAAAAGTTGAAAAATCAGCCGATTTTTATGCAACTGCAGCTAACTTCACGTTGAATATTACTTGAAAAGATCAAAACAAATAATTGTCACGCACCTGGCACCACTACACGAGGTAGAAGTGACATATTGATGACATTTGGACTATATGTGAGACAAGGACACATGCAATGTGGCTGGAAGAGACCCGGTTGCAAAGAAATGATAAGTTGGTACGCCTGCCACCAGATAGAAGAATAGGGATTTCATACGGATTCTCTTAAGAGAGGTGCCAATTTTTTCCACATGCTCTATCTCGCCGTATGATTACCAACTTAACATTTCTCTGCCTCGCTGTCAATATGTCTCTTCTATCTGATGAAGTGATGCCAACTTATCATATCTCGGATAGAATTCGATTACGGGAATTTTTGCAGAGCGAGGAAGGGGGGGGGGAGGGCTTAATCATCGGTACTTTTACCAGTGTAATTATTGTGCAGATATCATAGAATTTTCGTCCGTAAAATTGTCAAACGACTCAAGTTTTACAAAATGGCTGCACAGTGTGACTTTAATTTGGGCGATAAAGATCCAAACTATACTTTAGAGCCGTGAAGTATCACCAAAGTCAAAACGCCAAAATTCATTTTGTTGTTTCTTCACTCTTTGGAGATTTTTTTGGTGTTGCGAATCACCAGAAAATATCAGCAAAGTGATAAGAAACGCCAAAATGTTTTCTTTTGTTCTGAATATTGAGTTGACTGAAGTAATCAATAGAGAAGTCAGCGTTCATCAAATATGGTCTCATTTAATTAAAGACCTGCCTCTTGACCCCTGCGCCTGCGACGAGAATTTCATACGCCCTTGCAGGCAGGCGGCCATAGACTAACGGATACCTACCGGGTGTACAGTGTACAGCCTACTATGATCCTCTCATTCTTCGATGGTACGTATGAAAGAGATAAAAATGTGAGAAAGAAAAATCGTCAAATTACGAAGAAACGCCAAATACGGAAAAAATCATTTTAGCGATTTGTCTCTTTTGTGATTTTCATTGGCACTTCGGTGATTTTTTTTATTTTGGCGATTTCCCACTGTCTTTCTTCACAGAAGTCGATGTCGCACGAAAAATGTGTATTGCTGACTGGGTATGTCTGTTTTTGTCATCCGCAAAACAAACTGTAAGACCATATTCACACAAAAATACCCAAATAAATGTTAAAATCTGTAGGTTAAGCAAATGAGGGTTGAAAAGAATTGTTTGCTTAACAATAATGTAAATAACTAAGTCCTTCAAAGATTGTATTTAAGATTTCAAATGTCTTTTTGAAGCCTTCATAAAAAAAGATCATTCTCTTCACATGCATTGAAGCCATAAATATTTCTAAATTTGTACAAACTCATTACATTTCAAAGCCATACTAACACACGCAAATGAAACATGGAATTCGTTGGAAATCTTTCAACAAACAAACCGAATGAACAAAATAATGAGAGAAAAAAAAATTTAAATCAATGTTGAAACAAACTGGTTTCGAATTTAAAAGGGTTGATCAAAGGTTCAACATGTACCAAGCGAATCATATACAGATGTTAGACTCTGTCTTTGTATATTTTGAACAGATATTTTTCGTCTTACTACACATTCGTTTCGGGATGTTGTAGCAACACGGGGCTATGAATTATTATACCTGATAAAACTTTTCACTCCATAAAACAACATCAAAATAAGATGAAACATATTTTATGCATAAAAGCTAAAACATCTACTTAATTTACAGTCGATCTCTTTTAATTAAAAGTTCTCAACATTACTAGAAGATTTACTCATCCTTCACATTTACCTTGTAGGTAGACGTTAGTTTAAATATTTAGATTGAGAGCATAGAGCTACATTTTGTTCCCGTCGCATCAATTATGCAAATGCTTGGTTCTAACAATTACTAACTTAGAATTGTAACTTTTCAGCTTTCAGTATTTTTCAATTTTGATAAGACTAACGAAATTTTTCCCTGGACTCCATCATTACTTTTCAGCATATATCCACATATCCACATAACAAAGCAATTAACAAACTTTGTGCTGAACTCTTGAACTATATACCGAGAAATGTATACGTAGATGGATTATGGTTTGCATGAAAACATCTAATTCATCCGAAAATATAATCATAAAATGTTGTACATATAACGTTATAAATTTAGCTAACAACATTCATGATGATGATGATGATAATGTAATTCTCTTTTATCGTTTGAAAGTGTCATTGGTTTACTTAACTTATGACATTGTGACCTATTGTCGCATAACGTAGGACTTAGGATTAGTAGCCAAACAACATTTTAATATAGAAATCGTAGTATTAGCTACTGAAAGTTCTAAATGATTTTTGTGGTAGCAAACAACATCTCACATTGTTATGAACTTTATTCAGGAACTAATTCTAAAATGTTTCTCCATTTCATTTCGTATTTTATT
The DNA here is from genome assembly GCA_029228625.1 of Pseudolycoriella hygida. Lineage (NCBI taxonomy): Eukaryota > Metazoa > Arthropoda > Insecta > Diptera > Sciaridae > Pseudolycoriella > Pseudolycoriella hygida. Next base: position 156,991,986 of record CM055403.1, on the reverse strand, counting down.
ACATTTTCTCAAAAAAAAAAAATTGAAAATATTAGAGAAAATCTAGATAAATTAGGGCCTGATGCAAGAGCTACAATCCCATGAATTTTTCCTTTCATATCCTGTGATTAATGCCACTTTTCATCACTAAAACAACGGGTAAATACATTTTTCACTCAAAACTTCAACAACAGAAACGCCCATTCTTTTCTAATGTTGTTTACTTTCGGCTCTCTGTTGAAAACCAATAGTTATTTACGTCACAAGGACAAAAGCTGAAAGTGACGTATTAAGTTTTACATGCTTCATAATAGAGCCGTCAATTTTGAGGGGGAAAAGTTTACTTTCGTCCCTCATAATTTACATTTTTACTTTCGGCTCTGATATGAAGAATGTAATAGTTATTTGTGTGTCTGTTTTTGACGACTGATTTTAGGCAATTTCGCGCCTTGTAGACCGAGCAAAGCGAGGTCTACATGCGAAAGTGCCTTAAATCAGCCGTCCAAAACAGATACACAAAAATTTTTTCATGCAGAGGTCCAAAATCGAGGGAAAATTTATAAAATTTCCTTCGATTTTGGCCCCGAGGCATGAAATAGTTATTCACGCAACAAGTGAGTAGGCCGAAAATTCTTTACCGTGCTGCGTATTAAGTTTTTCATGCTTGCTAGCAGGGACGAAATTGCCTAAAAACAATCGTCCAAAACAGGTACACATACAACTTTACATGCAAAGGGGTGAAATCTCAAAAAAATTCAGAAAATGCCCTCATTTTCGGCACTGTCGCATGTAAAAATTAATACGCAACACGGTAAAGAATTTTCGGCCTACTCCCTTGTTGCGTAAATAACTATTTTCGACACCCATTTTATGAAGTGAAAATTACGATTTTCGTTGTTGGAGATGTTTACGTTACAAGGCCGAATGTCCCATCCCACGTGACGTATTAAGAGGCATCTATTCAAAAGCTCGGACACCCCATGTAAATTCAATGAAATTTGCGCTTGAACACTTCCAAAAATCTCCATAAATACGAAGATTCCAGACGCGATTAAACACAAAAAAAACTTTGAACTTTATTTCATTAAGTGTTGGTCGCACTTTTTCCATTAATTCACATTTTTCACTTTAAAAAAATATTTTCTAAAACCCTTGCAAACATTTCCAGATTTACAAACACTTCCACTTTTCTATTATTATTTTGTATATTCACCTGAAGCTACTATTTGTGAAAATTTTTTGCAAAAATTCCCTTCCAGATCTTGGTTCTGGTTTTTCGATTTATTGTTTACACACTTTTCATTTATTAAAATCAATTCGGAATCGATATGAAAACAAAGTAGAACCATTTTTTTTCTTCTTTTTCTTTGAATAAAACGTTCGAAAATACAGGTCTCCCGCGTTTTATGCGGTGTTAATAACAATAGAATTATTCTTTTGTTATTAACACCGCATAAAATGAGGGAGACCTGACTGCTGAGTTCGAAATTAGCGCTATGACAGCTTTCGCAAATTACAGCGCGGGTAACATGCCTTTCAAAATTTGAATCAATTTCGAGTATACGACGGTTGGTGTCTCAGATATCTTCGAAAATTTTCGCTAAACCGCATAGATGACAAAAGTCATGGGGTCGTGTCTAAACTAAATGGTATGGTGTCCGAGCTTTCAAATAATTTGCTCTTCAGTTTGACATTTTAAGCAATTTATTCGAATCCTTCAAAAGTACGCAGCTCACTGTATTCTTTCAAAGGTTTATTGTCTGAAAATATTTTTCGAATAGCAAGTTTTTCACAACCGTGAAAATATGAAGAAACCTTCAGATGATTTTGCTACTGTCTCTTAAAAATCGATAAACTGAAAAGATGTTTGCTATTGTTTAATGTTTAGCAGAGTTCTAGCGACGCTAATATTTTTCATTCTCAGATTTACCCTGATTTAACCTTCGGGTTAGCGTTGTTAAAAACATTAATTAGCGAATGATGAAATATCGTTGAAAGTTCTTAGTAATAAAGTGAATTAGATGAAGTTTATCAAATTTCGCATAGACCACTGACTTTACATAAAGGTTTCATTTAATACAAATTTCATTTTGTATATATTATTACATGTGTTGAAATTGTGATTAATCAGGATGTTGAAAATAAATATTTTAAATAGCTTTTCAGGGAATTTTATTTGCCAAGCAAATTGCAAAAATGAATTTAAACTTTCTTGTTAGGTGGAGAACTTTTTGAAACAGAGTTTCATGTATAATTTGGAGTGAATCACGTGTGGTAGATCTCATAATTTGTGGCAAAAGAAATATGTGAGGGAGTCAGACGAGCAAAGTATTTTCCCAGGAATTCTTTAATTTTAAAAATTTCTGTTAGCGTTCTACTTGTACGAATGGTCTCAAGTAAAGAAAAAATCACTAAAATAGAAGGAATGACGTTTTTTCTCTTTTTTGGTGCTCCAAAACCACACTCCAAATTTTTCTTGGTTGTTGGGCAGTTCTATATATACCATTAGTCCGCTACAATGATTTCAGATTCATTTACCTCACACATAGAACTTCTCATGTAACACTTGCAGTAGAAATTACTACAGTGACCGTATTCTTAGATTGTGCAACTTTTCATTTTACCAGCTAGTCTACAAATACATTCAAAATGAGCAACGTCATAAGAATAAAACATTCTTGACAAGAAAACGCCGTTAACGTCATCTACCTTCGATTCTTGTCATGAAATCAATTTTAAGTTTTAGCGGGGCTTTTCAAAACAATGGAATGACAGTTGTTATAAAACATAACGCGAATCAATTATTTTGTACATGAGCAGCGCAGAAACCCTTTTCTTTCCAAAAGGAATAATCTTGCAGTTGAAGAAAAGATGACACGAACATGAATAGACTTATCATTCGTTTTGAAATGCCCCAATAAAACTAAAAGTTTACAGGAATCGAAGGTAGATGACGTTAACGGCGTTTTCTTGTTAAAAGAATGTTTTTTATGTTAATGACGTCGCGACGTTGCTCATTTTCAATGTACTAGTAGACCATCTGGTAAAATGAAAAGTTGCACATTCTAAGGATTTGGTACCTGTAATTTAAAGTCGATTTCAAATGATAAATTAACTACGAGTGTATGGTGGAATGAATTTCTAATAATTAGTGATAGACCTTGACAACTTTTCCGTTCTAACATCTTACCCAAGGGAGCGCTTGTTGAAAAATTAAGAAAACAAATGAACAGAAAAATGCGCCAGATTAAATCGAACGAAATTCTAATTAGCTGATCAAATTATTGTTAATTTGGGTGGTACACGTTTCCTCTAACACAAGATAAAGGAAATACAAAAAGCAATTATCGAACATAAAATCCATTTATTTTCATGCGAATTCAAACGCCGCATTCAATGGAGAAAAAAACTCGCTTATTTTGTATAAACAGTGCATAATTAAATTTCTTTAAGGCACACTTGCTGTTTAATTGTACACCTATATGAGTTAGCAAAATACATAGCAGGAAAAAGGGAAATAATTTGCATTAACAATTTTCCGACGTTTCATTTCAATGAAATCATACTCTCTTTTAACGTCTCTCTGTGATAAATAAAAAAAAATATTTTCAAGTTCTTTATTCGCAGTTTTTTTCCACGTTGAACTCATTCTTGTATAGAAAGCAGTTGCTATGCTAGCCCCGTACGTGTTCGAAGTCATTGTTGTTGAGTAGACATCAAAGGTTGAGCGTTAAAAACTGGATGATCTTTTTAAATAGCGCAAAACGTAAATTTCGTTTCCTCAAAGACCCACAGTTCCATTTTCACGAGTCCATACTTCAAGAAATATTTATAAAAAGTCAACAACTATCGTGTACTTTCGAGCCATTTCCTCTCTTTGGATCATAGTCACCGAACCGCAGAGAGTTTTCATCGAGGGGGAAACGACTTATAAAAATCCTGGTAGGGTAAATGCACCATGTAACGGTCATTCCACCTCGTCAATATAAGGATTTCTTTACAACGGCATAAATTTCAATAACAAACTACTAGATTTCCAACTTAAGAACATTCACAAACTTGTTTATTATCACTGAATGACTCTCATGACTTATTAATTTTACTTATTCTAGTATGCGCATCCCCTTAAACTAACACAAACCTGACTTTAGGTTGGGTGATGAGACTATTAATGCCGACAACTTATGCCTTTCTTCCAATTAGAAAAATTATGATGGATCTCATGCATTGTCGTTTCTTTGGTCGAATATGTTGATGTTACCTAAAAGCTTGTTACCCCACAAGCTCTAACGCACGCTTCGTCAAATTCAATAAAAATATGGTACTTCAACACAAATTCTTTCACTATATTCAGACTAAACCGTCTGTACTCTGCTGAATCCAAAAACGAAAAGCCTTTTCGTCTTCGCTCAACATTCTCGTGTGTGTCAAATGACATTTCAGAACTAAACGATCTGAGTGGCATCTCGTTACTCGGCGTATCACCAGCTAGTCTCCAAAGCTATTCATCGGTTATTTCAAATTCTAACTTAGGGACTATGTTAAGTTTTTACAATAAAACAAACAGATAGAAAACGGCGTTACAGGTTACAAGTCTCCGACCAGCACCAGTAATCGGCCACATTTCAATGCCGGAGATTACTACATGGCCGATAACTAGTGTATTTACAAGACATTCAAAAATCTTTAAAAATATTTCGATTTTTGAGTGTAATTGGGTCAAAATTGTTTAAAAATCGTTTCGTTTTCAAAACCCTGTTAGAAGATATTTAGGAGTCGTTTTTCTCTCGGTTTTCAACGAATTTTAGTAGCTCAAATCTTTAGTTTGAATCATAATGAGAATTTCGCATGAGACGAAGAAATCAAAGACTTTCGTATATCCGACCGGCCGGACGTGTCCAAATTCAACGTAAATTTTGTGGTTATTTTTGAAGAATTTTCTCTACAAACTCCACAGCCTGCTATAGTTGTCTCTTTCTGACATACCTCCGATGAGTGAGAGAAAAGTACCGACTGTGGAGTTACATTTGGATGACCCGTAACTCCACAGCCTGCTATAGTTGTCTCTTTCTTACACACCTGCGATGAGCGAGAGAAAAGTACCGACTGTGGAGTTCATTTGGATGACCCGTAACTCCACAGCCTGCTATAGTTGTCTCTTTCTGACACACTTCCGATGAGCGAGAGACTCATCCAAATGTAACTCCACAGCCGGTACTTTTCTCTCGCTCATCGGAGGTGTGTCAGAAAAAGACAACCATAGCAGGCTGTGAATTCAAATTCTCGGTCGAGCAGACGGTTCACTTTTTTCCCTCATTCCAACCGTTCACAAATTCATCTCTCATACAACTCCCAGAGTGATCCTTGAAACGCAGCGAACGGTGAGACAAACGGATTAGTTCTTTCGGTAGTATGAGGCAAAAAATGAGGAAAAGCAGCGAATGCAAAATGAAGAAGAGGCAACAAAATGAAAATATAAATTTTTCGGACAAAAGTAAATTAATTTGACTTTGATTGCTTTGGCGTTGGGAATACATTTTCGATTAAGTGAGAAGAAAACGGACTTTTTTTTTGTGGGGTTGGTTGATCCAAATGAACGAGTATAATGAATGGATATTCGTTAGGAAGTTCTTATTTTGAATACATTTTTGTATAAAGTTATGGGTCATGAATTTCATTCTTTTTATAGCAAAAATTGGTTTGTCATTTTAATCAAAATTTATGATGTGATATATTGTGGTAGTATAAACGAAGCGCCTGCCTCGGAACCACTTGTTTTTGATACGAATTATGAAGTATCCGCTCATATTTAATGTGAATGGATATTTTAAAGATAACGTGTTAAAGGTGATGGTTCCGTTGCCATTATACCTTTGCTGGAAAGCGGGTGCAATAAATTGAATAATTATTTGAAGTAATTATAACGAATTGGCTAATAATTAAAGACTAAAACAAATTTTAAAAATTAAATTAGGAAATAAATTCGATTCTTTAAGTAGGTAAATTGATTAGAAAAACGTTTTGATACTTTTTTTCAAAATTTAAACTTAACATTGTTAGGTGATAGCCAAAATTTACAATTAAATTATTGATCTAAAAAAAAGTCTCCAGCAAGAGACTAAATTGAAGATACGTAGAAAATTTTATCAGTTTAAACACTCCATGAAACATGACCACAATCTCATTTCATTTTTTATTTTTTTTTTTTTTCGTTCATTTTCTTTTTTTGTAACTTAATCAGTTGTTTGCCTCCCAAAAAAAACATTTTTCCGTAATTTGCTAACATTATTTTGGTATATTCGTAGTGAGTGTGTGAATCAAACTTTTTATAAAAACTTTTCCGATTTTGCTATCGAGTGTGTATTTGCAAATACTATTTTCTTTTCGTTTTTATTTATTGCATGAGAGTGTTTTACTTTGATTTCACTTCCTTCACTTATAATCAATACTTAAGATAAGTGGTTTGCTTTGTAGTTAAAACGTCCAATTCTACTTTAAAACACAGAGATTTTTTTTCTTCATATATTTTTATGAATGGAGTCAGTTTTCGCTCCAATTTCATCGAATTGATTCACTCGGTGAAATTCCATTTTTCCTCTTAGAAAAAAAACTATTTTCGATTAAGTGATTCAACAGTGCTATGGACTAGGTCAGACAAAACACGCATTTAGAGTAATATGATTCTTTTTCTATAACTGAGTGTTCTGCAGATTATTAACTACCAGATGCGGGAAGAACAAAGCATTCAATGAGTGAAATTTAAGAAACAAAAAGTCCATATTGCTCTTAACCACTCATCTTACTCACATGCTGTTCGTGCGGATGAAACTACCCTCATAAGTAACGTGTATAATGTGACGTTTTTTGCATGCCTTTCCGTGAGTCTTTTTGTTTATGTGATCCAGGAACACATGTTTTCATTGTAGTGTTCTTGAAAAAAGCGATATCGAAACGCATCTCTTTGTGTCTGAATTACAAAAGTAAGGTCTTGCGTGAAATCTATGCCTTCGGTGGAAAAGTAATATCTTCGAGAAAAATTGCTTCAACAAACATACAAATGTATGCAAGCTGTTGCATTGAATAAGTAGACGTAATGATTCTTGTCTGGGGAAGATACAATTGGGTCGAATAGCGATGGCTACTTTATGTTTTGACCCTTCCTGTACGTCCGCTTGTGCATCGTCACAAAAATGACGTCGCAAAAATGACGCCACAAAAATGACGTTACAAATACGACGTCACAAAAAATACGTTATAAATACGACGTTACAAAAATGACGTTAC
>CM055403.1:156923536-156984223 GCA_029228625.1 Pseudolycoriella hygida | reverse complement strand
GAATGAAATCAGACGTCATTATTTTGTGGGGATATAGGAAAACCGGACGAGGGGGTAGGGGGTAGTCAAAAAACTAACAAAATAACCGGACGTCATATATGAACGGCCCCTAAGGAATATTATACGACCTATAAATTTCAATTTGGTACTGCCCTTGCGATGACATTAACATACTTTTGGCATCAGGCTGCATTCTTTACGGTCACTTGAACTTCTCAAGTATGCAGCCTGGTGCTGACTTTGAACCGCCAACATAATGATCTACTCACTCCCCACTTCAACATTGTCATGGAAAGATTTTCGTCACCAAGCTACCCTATTGTCATGGAAAGATTTTCGTCACCAAGCTACCCACCTTGAAATGCAGACCACTGTCTGTTGCAATTTTTCTCCATGAAAATGTTCTACACAACGATTACATAAGTAGTTCATGCAGTCTACTGTATGAATTACTTATTTCATCATCGTTTAAAGCATTTTCATGGAGTAAAATTGCAACAAACAGAGGGCTCTTCAACCAACGTAGAACAATTTTCAATGAATCTTCCCAGATTTGCTATGATGCTCTTACAGTTGCGTTATTTTCGACAATCCTAGCGACAGAAATTTGTGCATCTTTGAAAAAAAAGTTCTGAGCTGTAAGCAAACTCTATACCATCCAAGAAGGACGGCTGTGCGAAATTCACCCCTATTGAGTGAATCTCGCACAGTTGGAAATGGATTTTTTAGAAATACACTATTTTTATGGAAAGAGTTCGCGCAATTTTACAGATATATTAAGCATATAACTAGAAGCCTGCACAATCATCGAGATGTATTGTACGTACAACTAGAAGGTTGCACAATCGTCGAGATGCCTTATGCATACAACTAGATGGTTGCACTAGATGCATTGTGCATGCAACTAGAAGGTTGCACAATCGTCTAAATTATTACTTATACAACTAGATTGTTGCACAATCGTCTAGATGTATTGTGCATACAACTAGAAGGTTGCACAATAGTCTAGATGTATTTTGCATACAACTAGAATGTTGCGCAATCGTCGAGATGCATTATGCATACAACTAGATGGTTGCACAATAGTCTAGATGCATTGTGCATGCGACTAGAAGATTCCACAATAGTCTAGCTGCATTGTGTATACAACTAGAAGGTTGCACAATCGTCTAAATTCATTATGCATACAATTAGAAGGTTGCACAATCGTCGAGATGCATTATGCATCTAGTTGTATGTAGTTGTATGCAACTTTCTAGTTGTACGTACAATACATCTCAATGATTGTGCAGGCTTATAGTTATATGCTTAATATATCTGGAAAATTGCGCAAACTCGCACACCTTTTCCATAAACTCGCACACCATTTCCAAAAACACGCACACCAATTTCGCACAGTGCGAGATTCCCTGCTCTAGGGGAATTTGCACTGTGCGAGATTCCCTGCTCTAGGGGAATTTCGCACTGTGCGAGATTCCCTGCTCTAGGGGAATTTCGCACTGTGCGAGATTCCCTGCTCTAGGGGAATTTCGCACTGTGCGAGATTCCCTGCTCTAGGGGAATTTCGCACTGTGCGAGATTCCCTGCTCTAGGGGAATTTCGCACTGTGCGAGATTCCCTGCTCTAGGGGAATTTCGCACTGTGCGAGATTCCCTGCTCTAGGGGAATTTCGCACTGTGCCAGATTCCTTGCTCTAGGGGAATTTCGCACTGTGCGAGAATCCCTGCTCTAGGGGAATTTCGCACTGTGCGAGATTCCCTGCTCTAGGGGAATTTCGCACTGTGCGAAATGCACTGCTATAGGGGAATTTCGCACTGTGCGAAATGCACTGCTATAGGGGAATTTCGCACTGTGCGAAATGCATTGCTATAGGGGAATTTCGCACTGTGCGAAATGCACTGCTATAGGGGAATTTCGCACTATGCGAGATTCCCTGATATAGGGGAATTTCGCACTGTGCGAAATGCACTGCTATAGGGGAATTTCGCACTGTACGAGATTCCCTGCTATAGGGGAATTTCGCACTGTGCGAGATTCCCTGCTATAGGGGAATTTCGCACTGTGCGAGATTCCCTGCTATAGGGGAATTTTGCACTGTGCGAGATTCCCTGCTATAGGGAAATTTCGCACTTGGCGAGATTGCCTGCTATAGGGGAATTTCACACTGTGCGAGATTCACTGTTATAAGGAAATTTCGCACTGGGCGAGATTCCCTGCTATAGGGGAATTTCGCACTGGGCGAGATTCTCTCCTATAGGGGAATTTCGCACTGTGCCAGATTCCCTGCTATAGGGGAATTTCGCACTGTGCGAGATTCACTCATTAAGGGTGACACCGTCCGAAAAGCTTCAGAAAAAATGTCAAGAAATCGTTGAAATCGCCAAGATTATTAAAAGACTCATTACATACTCAACGCAGGTAAATTTTCAGTAGGAGTTCCTTTCTAAAAATTACGAATATCTGACCCGTCTACGATACAAGCTCATTTAAACCCCAGATGCATCATTAGCTATGCGACATGCAAAGAATTGAACTTATTTTTCAAAAAGTCGCTCATACCACACTCAGATAGATTGGGGCAATCGAGACGAAAATGCATAGAACAATAATATCTGATTAAATTTTGCGGAATTGATGGAAATAGAGCATCATCGACTTATGAACAAATTCTTTTGTGCTCCCAATTTCATAAATCTTTGCACAAAGAATCAAAAGGAACACGCTGTTTCGTATATCATACGACAGTGCTGTTGTTCTTATGCCACCTGTCGACTGTGATGTGCATCCTTTGTTTCAACTTAACTAAATATTTAATCTACATTGCGAAATATATGTATACATGACGGTGAAGCCTTGTTTGTAATGCACAAAGCCGAATATTAATTAATTTTTCCTTTGATTCTAAATTTAATTTTTATCGAAGGTTATGCAAGTTGAAATTTGTATAACAACATGAAGAGTGTTTTTACAGCATTATGTGCAGTAGATTACCCAAATAGAAAATCCCAAACAGGATCGCCGATAAATCAAACGTGTTCCGATTCATGGTATAAATATTATTTTACACTTAATAGTATATCATTAACTTAATAAATCCATTAAATAAACTAATATTTTCAAACGTAAAACTTATAAAGATTAAAAGATTTAGATACGCTTGCCACATTTCTTTTTATTATTATTTAATTTATTTATCCAAAATATTACATAAAATATTTCTGTCTCATAACGAGTCCAAACAAATTTGTTATGTGTTTGTAATGCCGTTCGGTTAACTTTTCTCTTTCGAAGTCAGATACATCATATAAAGAAAACTTATGTATTGAATTTATGCCGCGTATCTGTAACATAAAAATGTATGTCTCTCTTCGGCTTCGTATCTCTTCAATGTAAATATTAAGTGTATTTAGCGCTATGCCTACACGAGTGTTATTATGGTCTGGCCATGTAGTATACACTGGTGACTGTTTCAGTTGATGGAGAGAGAAAGAAAAAAGCAAAAGTGAATTTTCTGTTAATAATAACTATTTATACGGCATAGATATAATGAGGACTTGAGCGAACGAACGACTGATAATAATGTATGTGTACAGTCAACATTACATAGACATTTAATTAGAATTTGTTGTTGTTTATTTAATATAATGTGGATGATGATGAAGTAATACTTTTGATCAGTGACCGCAAAAACAATATCAAAAAATCAAAGTTTTTACTTTTATGTTGAAATCGAGGAAACTGAACATTAAAATAGAAAATATTCAGAAAACCGAAGGACGACAGCCTTTCAAGATCAAACGACGTGATTCTATATGGATTATGACTAAACGACCGTGAACTATTGTAGGACTTCCTGAATGACACATTTCAAAGCGATTCCCATAACTTGTCATTTATTTATTTTTTATCATTTGATTCATTTCATCCGATCGGATTCATGCGGAAAATATAGAGATCCTAGTCATTCAGTCGTTTGATTGATTTGGACGTATTTCCTTTCAGTTCATAATCCAACAAGAGGATCCACTCAATTTCATTTATTTTTGAATAACATTTCCATGTCTATGTGTTTCACATAATTACCGCATTAAGCAGCATTTTTTTGTATCGATTTGACCTCATTCGTCGCTAAAAATGCTAAAATCAGGTCTAAAGCTTAAAAAACATTTTTACCTTGAAATTAACGAAACTTTTTTCTTGTATATTCACTTTTAATTTCATAATAAGTTCCACAACTACAACAGTCGTCAGTTGTATTATTAAACGACATCGGAAATATAATTTCTATGTTACAAACAACTTTCTTTGGTATTTCTTAAAACGCGGTGAGCTAAAACAATAACACGCGGTTACAACCGCAAGTGTTCGAGTGTAGCTTTGGTAGGAAGAGAATAATTAACGTTTTTTTTTTTAATTTGTTTGTTATTGATATGTCAAAGAGTGACTTCTTTGAATTCGTCAATCACTCGTTCGAAAAATTTTATCGTTCTTTGGATTTGGTAGACGTGCAAGTAGTAATAATAGTTTTCCCTCTTAAGTCACAATGGTATTTATCTAATTCACAATAGTGATAAAAAGCTTTATTTATCTAATTCACAATAGATCACTATTTCACAATAGTGATAAAAAGCTTTATTAGCTGAATTAGATAAATAAAGCTTTTTATCACTATTGTGAATTCGACAAAAAGGCAATTCCACGGACCATTTCGTTCCTACGCATGAAATTCTCAGTAGTTACACAATGTTAGTCGTAGAAAAATTACTAAGCTCTAGTTGAAGGATCAATCCTTCTAGTGCACCATTTTCTATGAATATCTTTACGTAACTACTGAGCATTTCGAGCGTAGGAACGGAGTTTTCGTGGAATGGCCCAAAAGCTCTTTTTTACCATTGTGACTTGAGAGTGAAACCTATTATTACTACTGTGCACCTATTTATAATTTGGTTATTTTAAAAAAACTCATATTGTTCATATCAAATGATATGCGAGAATTGGTCCTTGGATAAGACGTTGTATTCGCACGTAGCTTACGCTTAGTTGAGAGTTTGCAACGACTAAGGGATGAATGGTAGATTCTATCGTAGGGGAGAATGCGTAAGAATATTTGAGTCTGTTGGGAGCAAAACCCGATCTCTTCTAACTGTCAAAGTGACGTTTTAAACGTCAAACAGAAAAGATTTGTTTAAAACATCCAAACCTTTTTATTTTTCCTCATTTCTATCAGTGTTATAGAATTGAGGAAAAATAAACAGGTTTTGGATATTTCGAAATTTTTTTTTGTTTGACATTCACTTAGAGAGTTGGAATAGACCGTGTTTTGCTCCCACAAGGGAATACAATTTCCCGGCATTTTTTGAATCCCGGGAAATGGGAAGTACGGGAAATGAAAAAAATTTCACGGGAAATTTCCCGGGAAATTCAAATTTTATTTTTAGATATTGTAACCTAAAAAAAACACAATTTTTAATGATAAAATGATAGAATGTCAAATTTGTTGTCTTGACACTGATTTTTCTTCCTGTTCTTTTTTTACATAGAAAATGCGTTCTCAGGAACGCTAAATTATCTGGGGTACCATCAAATCTTCTTGACACTATATTGTCGAATTCTGAGCAAAAGAAGAAATCTAGGTCTAGGTAGAAAACATCAAACTCGGACGTCAGGACTTCAATGATTGGTTGAATTGATAAGCAGAAGAGCAGTAGTCCGCAGGGATCTCCTTGCTGGGCTTCATTTTGTGACACCGAAGAAAAGTAGTGTTGCCGGTTGCCGCCGAATAACACTGCCACAAAAATGGGTATATGGCCGGACAGTTCAATTCAATATGTTCCAAAAAACTTCATTGAAAGCATTTTGAAAGTCTATCTTCAGAATAGCTCTACGTTTCTTACTGTTCTGTTTACTGAATGTTCTGCCGCCTCACATCCTCCTCTTGTACCAAAACCAATTTGCCTCGGGTTGAATTTTTCAGCCATTGGTGACGCACATTCTATCTTTGCAGTAAGACGTCGAAATGTGTTTCCAACTGCAATGGGTCGTATGCCTCCATCTTCCTTGTTGAGTGCGCATAATGACGCGCCATACATAATTTGGGCTACTTCCCAATTTCCAGATAACATCAAGTTCGATAAGCCAGTGAGTGCTTTGAGTAATCTTAACCCCGCTTCGCCAGTCGTAGGTGATATAAAATCTTTCAAATGTTGTTGCACTATGCCATCTACACCTGATGATGATCCGTTTTTAAAACTGCCAATACTTTTCAGTTGCGACAAGGGTTTCGTAGTGGGAATCTGATGGGTCCGGGAAAAGTAGTGTTCTTGTTGGTGGTGGGTGCTTCAGTATCAGTCGTTGTAATGTTTCTTGATTTTGGGGCGCCAATGGTTCTTTAGAAGAAATTATTTTAACCGCACCGTTTACGTCGCTGATATTTTGTACTCCACTCTTCTTGAAATTGAGATCGGCGTGACGTTTTCAGATGTTTTCGGGATTTTCAAAATTGCATTTTCCAATTCTTTTTTACGAATGACGTTAAGGATTCATTTTTGGTTTTTTCCGGTACTCGAAAAAAAATGAAATTCGATTTCCCAGGTAATAAAAGATCAATTCCCGGGAAACGGGATTGGTTCGTCCCGGGAGCATTCCCTAGCTCCCACAGACTCATTTATCCAAGTAGTCTCATAGAGTAGGCTCTAACAGAGTTTTGAATGTTCGACGACTTTTACTCATGTCATGATATATTTTCGATGGGCCAATAGCCAGATTTCGAACAAGAGATTGACAAAAATGTTATTTTTTGTACTCAGCAGTTTTTAATACTTTCAGCATTGTTTTATAAACGACATAAATGTACATATGTCACATTTAAAGTCCTCATTGAAAAAACGAAACAAGAAATGTAGTCCCTAATGAATTTCCCTACCTGTATGTGTCGCTAATTGCACGAATTTCAATATTTAGCTTAATTAAAGCTACTGGGAATTTTTTTTAAAGTTCTTTGTGCTGGAATTAAAAGTTATCCAATGTGAATGTGACAATGTTTTTCAATTAAATTCCATTTAAACTAGTACAAGATCTTTCCTTGCTGTTACTTTTTCAGGGAAGGGAAGTAATAAGTAGAGATCGGGTCGACCTTTTTCTAAATGGGACCCGAACTAAAATAAGTTCAAACCCCACCTAAACCTAACCTAAATCAAATAGAAAATTCAAACCCGACCCGACCTGAGACGATTTCGAACCCGAAACGTTATCCCAAACCCATAACCTTGTATCGAACCCGAAACCTTGACCCGAACCCGAAACCTTGACCCAAACCCGAAACCATGACCCGAACCCGAAATCTTGACCCGAACCCGAAACCTTGACCCGAACCCAAAACCTTGACCCGAACCCAAAACCTTGACTCGAACCCGAAACCTTGACCCGAACCCGAAACCTTGACCCCAACCCAAAACCTTGACCCTAACCCGAACCCGAAACCATGACCCGAACCCGAAACCTTGACCCCAACCCGAAATCTTGACCCTAACCCGAAACCTTGGCCTGAACCCAAAACCTTGACCCGAGCCCGAACTTTTGTTCAAAAGATTACATTTGACATGTTTTTTAAAGTCCATTTTGAAAAAATAATTGAGTGAATTCATTGTTTCGGGTAGGGTCGGGTTTTGTTCTTTATCTTCAAACCGAAAAAATAAGTGAAAAAAGTAGTCCAATTATCGGTATTTTTGCGATAATAAACTTAGGAGCTCAATTAACCAAATTCTTCCGCGGAAATTCGTTCGGACAAAGAACAATGAAGGCTTTCAAAAGCTTCTTTTGTTGAATGTCGGAACGACTTTCCGCGGAAGAATTTGGTTAATTGGGGAGTCTTATTGACTTATTTTCACCGTATCTTTTATGGAAAATAGGAATTTTTCGGATGAAATATGATTTCTTACGTCGAAAATGTTAAAGCTTAAATCAATAATGGGGAAAAATAAAAATTACAGCTCAAGGAAGTTCCTAAAGTTTTGGCAAAAACGATTACACATAATTTGCCTTCGGGCCTGCAAATGTTACATTACTCCGTATTTCTGTTAGTCGCTTACTCGCTCGTATTTTTGTCTTCCTACTGTTTTTACTTTATACATCACTTTACCTATTGAGATTCATGTGCAACATGCGCTATCTTTTTGAAAACCTTGTTAAAGTAAAAACAGAAACAAACTCGTTTTCCAAGGTTTTCCTTATAAACATGAAAGGATTTTCCTCGGGACTTTCGTGAAAATAATTTATGAAAAGCTGACATAGTGATGTTTTTATGAAAAACGCATTCACGCACCATGCATTAAGACAGAATTTTAATATTGTCATTAACTGTATGTTTATATCAGCGTAAAATTAATTTTTGCTAAATTCCGTATTTTCTTAAATTGTGCCTCATGCTTTGCCATTTATAAAAGCGTTCTTAATGTGGCAATAGCATGTACATTTTCGATTATCCTTAATTGTTTAAGGAAATTCCGGAAAAAGCAATTTTTCTGACCGTCTACCACCAACGTTGAAGGCTAAGAATAATCACATCTGAGATATCTACCACAACTGTTTACAGTCAGGCAAAAATATCGGAAAGGAAATTGAAGAGAGTTCGCTTACGTAATATACGAGAAAAAAGGTTGCGTTTCGGTATGTTTTCATCAACATCATGAACAGAGTAATTCAAATTGAATCTCATACTTCAATGAAATAACAAAAAGATTCGCTGCTGCTGCGTGTATTGAAAAGAAAGAGTAATAGAATTGCGGATTATACAAAATTCAAAGTTAATTCCATAAAAAAACAGATTATGGAATTGGAAAATTATTGTGTACTTATAGGAACTATATATAGGCCATGTCACCATCATTGTTCACCTTTCAATTCCTGACAAAACCACTCTAGCGCTTTGTGTAATGAATTTGAAAATTTCAAAACTGATTCCAAGGAGTCACAGAGGTATAGATATATCAATTGTAATCGGCTTATTGCATGAGTTTGTTAAATGTTATTTCATATAAAATATGACTCGTACGGTTTCGAAACGAAAGTGAAATATGAGTATAACACATTTAACGATTACGTATTGAAGCTCATTAGCGTGTTGTTGAGGATAATTATCAAAAAATAAATATTAAATCGTCAATTATTACACATTTTTCCATAGTTTTTTTTTTATGATAAGAACGCACATTTTCGTATTCCGATTCGGTTCGGATAAGACCTACTATGGGGATAGTTACCGAAATGTAAATGAAGTTTATCGCGCGTATTGTTTATTTTTACGTGAAATTGAATTTTTATTTTTCTAGATTTTATCCGTCCATAGCACATTTCTAAACGCATCGAAAATATACACCTTTTTTGACACACCAATTAACTAATTGATGTCAATTAATGTTAGGCATGACCGAATCCATCCATTGTGTCGTGACCCGTTAATTTCGTCAATTCAAGGACTTAAGGCTGAGTTTCCCTAATGGTTTTTTTTCGGAATTTTTTTTCCGCCCCTTTGAAAATCGATGAATATTTAATGGCATACGTTTAACTGATCACCGAAAAATAAATTTTTTTGATCATCAGGAAACTGAAACAGTCCTTTTTAGGGTCGAACATTCGCTAGAAAACCTTCCTATTTGTAGATGTAACTTCTAGTGATCAAAAATTATTTTTCGGTGGTTGCTTATAATTTTTCCCTTTTTAATCTTCTTTTTTCATCGAATTTTAGATTATTATAGTCTGTGAACTGATGTAGAAGCAACAGATTAGGATAGTGTGTTGTAAACGTCCTAAAAAGCGTCTGAAAAGTCAGAGCTAGTGAATTTGAAGCGACCTTGTTAAATGATTTTTTATAATGTGAACGGGTGGTAGGTCTCGGCTAAACTCCCCGTCAAAATGGAATGAGAGACGATCAAAATTACCCACTGAATTTTCATTCTGGAAATGAAAACATAGTACGGTCGGACGATTATACCAAACGACCGACGGTGATATCGTTCCGTCTCGGAACTATAGACTAGTGAGATATATTAAAGACTTCGATGAATTTTGCTCTGATCCACCGTCATAAACATACACTTTTACTCTAGAAGTAGAATGGCAAGCTATCGTACTTGCCTGTTTTAGAAACAGTTCAAACGAAATTGTGTCAAACTTGACCCTTTTCGCGTGACAACGGTGAGGTCAAAAAATCCTCATTTTGATTTACTGAGTTGATAATTCAGAAATTCCACATTCCGTCCTTTTTTAGAAGACTACATCATTTCTCTTATTGCCCAAGCATTAAATTATGCAACGTGGAAGCATTTTTTACTATTAAATCTCAAAAGGAGTCACCTCTTTTACTATCTACTAAAATACTTCCATACTTGTAGTTTACAAAATATACTTACAGGTTGCATAATATGCTTCTTTTATGCATAATTATACCTACAGGTTGCATAATATGCTTCCATGATGCATAATTATATTTACAGGTTGCATAATATGCTACCATAATCCATAATTATACTTACAGGTTTCATAATATGTCTTCACGATGCATAATTCAACGCCTTTATGCACTAACCAATTATTCTTCAATGGAAAAAGGTGATAGCTGCATAAGGTCGTAGAATTATACTTACAGGTTACGTAATATGCTTCCGCGATGCATAATTGTACTTACAGGTTGCATAATATACTTCCGCGATGCATAATTATACCTACAGGTTGCATAATATGCTTCCGCGATGCACAATTATACTTACAGGTTGCATAATATACTTACAGGTTGCATAATGAGCTTCCACAGAGGTGAGACGGATATCCGAAATACCGAAACTTTTGGTTCGGTCACTATAGTAAGCACTTGACGGAACTTGACGCAGGAATACATAAATACTTGAGCGATAGTTCATATAATTTTGGATACTGTTTCTGTTGCTGGAACCACCACTGACGTAGGTCAAATTCACCGTTGTTGCTCTTTAATATGACCAAACTGTCAGTATATCTTTGCACTTCATCATTTAGAACATTTAGAACATCATTGAAATCTGCACCACAAAATTCGTCGATAATGCTATCCCGTTGTAGAGTTTCACTTGCGTTCAATTTTCTTCGTTGCATTGACGTCTCGTCGTCGTCGTCTTCCTCATCATCGTCGCCCAGCATTTCGGTTTCACGTCGAATTTCAGCTATGATCCTGTTTTTGTCTGATCCAACATATTCAATTGCTTTAATTTTGGATGAAAGAAGAATAACTTCTTGTGAATATCGTCCAAAATCCAATTTTCAACTAAATATTGTTGTCAAAAACGTTTCATTTCGGCGATATCAGGAATATCATTAACATTTGCATTTAGATGCCTTTCAAGTTTCATTCTATATAAAGTTACATAATGAATTGTCAGTCGGGCCTTTGCCTCAAAAAAAAGTGTTGCTTCTGAAAACATATCAAGCACTTTTTCTATTTCATTTAGGAGGTACAAGTCAATGTCGGTCAACAAAAAAGCCTTACGTTTGTCAGTCAAGAAGTCTATAACTGATTGCTTTCTTGTGCTTTTTTTATCGACTTCAGCATAGTCAATGTGGCATTCCAACTTGATTCGACTTTAGCTTTCAGTCCGTGAGGTAAACAATACTGTATGTTGGACCGTTTTACTAATGTAACCAGGCGGCGACAGTTAATTAATAAATTTCGTATGCTGTTGTTGGCTGAAATTTTTTTGGACATTTCATCAACAATTTTTTTGAGCATGAGTGTCCCACCATTCAAACAAAGTGCAACAATCAATCCTCAAAGCGGCTATTATCTCACCTCCACGATCTGTTACAAACACAACGTTATTTATGTTGATGCCGTAAGCCGCCATGCTTATGATTTCTCTATGTGTATTTTCACTATTCGTACTTTTGTTGGAGCTATACCAAAGTTTCGGTATTTCGGATATCCGTCTCACCTCTGTTCCACGATGCATAATTACACTAACAGGTTGCATAATATGTTTCCACGATGGATAATTATACCAACAGGTTGCATAATATGATTCCACGATGCATAAATTATACTTACAGGTTGCATAATATGCTTCCACGACGCATAATCATACTTGCAGGTTGCATAATATGCTTCCACGGTGCATAATTACACTAACAAGTTGCATAATATGCTTCCACGACGCATAATTATACTTACAGGTTGCATATTATGCTTACGCGATGGATAATTATATCTACAGGTTGCATAATGAGCTTCCACGATGTATTATTACACATACAGGTTGCATAATATGCTTCCACGATGCATAAGTGTACCTACAGGTTGCATAATATGCTTCCACGATGAATAATTATACTTACATGTTGCATAATGTGCGGTGCATAATTATACTTACAGGTTGCATTATATGTTTTGGTGATGCATAATTCAACGCCTTTATGCACTAACCAACTTTTACCAATATTCTTCAATTGAAAAAGGTGATCGCTGCATAAGGTCGTCGAATTACACTTACACGTTGCAAAATATGCTTCCGGGATGCATAATTATACTTATAGGTTGCATAATATGCTTTCACGACGCATAATTATACTTACAGGTTGCATAATATGTTTTCGCGATGGATAATTGTACTTACAGGTTGTATAATGACCTTCCACGATGTATAATTACACTTACAGGTTGCATAATATGCTGTTACGATGCATAATTATACCTACAGGTTACATAATATGCTCCCACGATGCATAATTATACTTACAAGTTGCATAATGTGCTTTCACGGTGCATAATTATACTTACAGGTTGCACAATATGTTTTGACGATGCATAATTACATACAGGTTGCATAATATGCTTAATTATGCTTAAATAATTATACTTACATGGTGCATAATATGCTTCCACGACGCATAATTATACTTATAGGTTGCATAATATGCTTCCACGATGGATAATTATACTTACGCGATGCATAACTATATCTACAGGTTGCATAATATGTTTTCACGATGCATTATTATACTTACATGCATAATATGCTTCTACGATGCATAATTATACGTACGTATTTGCTTGCATTTATATAATTACTCATTTTTTCGTTGATTTCGTGTACTTAAAACAGAAGAAGTGTCCAGTTCGATACACGATAAAAAAGAAGATGTGTTATGAAATCATTGCAATTCGAGGTACAAAATTAAACATTTCCGTGGCACTTTGGTAAACATTGACATAATTTTTATTAGAATCTCACTTCATTTATTTTTGACTTTGCTGCTTCGTCCGCACTTTGCTTGGTTTTGACTTATTTTTTTTTTTACTCATTACGTAAACGTTTGTTTATTGGTGTTCCTCTAATTATATCTTGCAACAATTAAAGATGAATCGTAAAGTTTATTAAATTATTTGATATCTGAAATTATTGATTTAACAGTCGAAACCATTAAAGACTTAAATTTTTTTTATTACAAAAAAAGAAAGGTTTAAAGTTACCTTTAGCATCTTTACAGTTTTTTTTTAAAAAAAATATTTTTTTGTTTATTTGATGATTAACACAAAATTGTTAAAGTAAAAACTGTCTGTGAAAATTATAAATAATAATTGTATCATTATATGTTAACTAAAAAGCCGAAGGAGTCAAAAAGAGAACTAATTAATGAGGAAAATAAATTCTGAAAAAAGAAGAAAACAATTTGAATTTTCGTCAAAATGATTAGAAATGAAATAATGAAAAGATAGTGTTGTGTTCTACTGTTTTTTAATGGGTAATGGAAATAAAAACCAATGTTGTTATGATATACATATTTATTAATAAACAAGCAAATCAAATATCTTTGAAAAGTAATTTTATTTTTTTACGTACCCGTAAGATAAAAAAAATGACTAAAATGACGTTTTTTGCGAATTGTTTAAAATTTATATAAGGTTAAGGTAGGGTAATGTTGTAACAATTGTATTAAGTGTGTAAAAAGAATAAAAACAAATTAGGTGTGTTTTTTACAATATTAAAAGAAAAAACGGTTTTAAAAGACGACACTATGAATTGAAACAAAATATTGAATTAAAAATTGTTAATAGCAATGAAGTTTGAATGATTTATGACTTGAAAAGATATTTGGAATGAAGACAACAAACTTACATCCGGAAATAACAAAGTGAGAGATCATCTTATGACCACTCTACATACACATTTTCAGATACAATATTTTATTCCTTCGAACGAAAAACGTATATTTTTGTGGTTTAAAAAACAATTTTGAAATTTGGCATTCGCAACATTTCAATTAACAGTGTATGATAAAACTATACTCGCGTTTTCATAAACATATTAACAAATTTGTTGCTTACGCACCCGAGAAGAATCACCATTAATATTAATGTGTGAGTCATTTTATTAAGTGATTTTAAGCAAATAACCTTTTTTGTTGCTTTGTTCATCGATGCTTGAATTTAAGTGTAAATGACCTGATGGAACACGATGACTATGTTAATTTTATGGGATGTGAATTGCGTTGTTTTCCATTTTACTTGAAAAGACGTTAACAGTCGTTATATAAACAATTACAAAATACTCCGGTCAGCCTGTTGCAATGGGTAAAACGTACAATTCGCACAAAAAATTATTAAATTTCCATAAAGGGGATGTTTCGTTTTAGCGAATCATATGAAAATTTTAGTTGAAAAATGCTGCAACTCTCATATGAGATGTAAAGGAATAAGAAAAATGTACACTATGCGCGTGAGTAAAGTTAACAGCAAATTCTTTTTATTTGTCAGCTAATTTATTTGTTTCCGCAGTACAGCCGGTTCATTCCTTTTTTACCTAGTTTGAAGAAATAAGATGACAGCTTCACTTTCAAGCGTACCCAGCAATTAAGTTATTCCAAAATCATAGATTTCTTGCGCTAAATTTGAATGCGCGATAGAAATTTCAAATTTTTCGCCGGGAGTTGAGGGAAACGTGAACATTGCATAGAAAAATTTGATTTTACCAGAAACCACGATAATAGGATGAAAGTTGGTATTTTATTTAATTGATTGTTGTGCATCTCAAAATAAGTGATTTTGCAATACTACAGACAATTAATGTTATGAATTTAAAGTTTTTTTTAGTCAAAAAAATTCTGCACAATTTTTAACGAAATTTTAATTCGGTCAATATAACTGACCTTTTACCTCAACAACATTTTCCCACAAAAAATTGCAGGTTTCTTACTTGTGAGGTTGAAATTTAAAGAACCTGCTTTAAGTAAGAAGGAAAGCTTCCGAAAATCGGTACAAATTTACATAAAACATTAGTTTTGTAATTAGACCCGTACAAAGAACAAAGTTCTTCGAAAAGGGGTCTTATGCGTTTACCACGACGTTTGTACCACCCCAGTTTCGACCCGGGAGTAGAGGGAGCATCAATCATGGTCCTTAGATGACGAATCAGCAATAAAAAAAATGTCCGTCCGCCCGTCACCCCGATAACTTGAGTAAAACTTAACAGATTTTCAAAAACTTTTTTTTCCCTGAAAGGTACACTCACGGAAAAGTGAAAACCGACACATTTTTGTGTTTTGTGGTTTACTGACTTTATTTATTTCTCCATATAAAAATACATGCAAAAATTGGACGCATTGTAACGACTTCTATGTAAATTACCGGGTTTTTGCGTATTTTTAGCATTTTTTTACCTCTCTGGGCAGATGTGACTTTTTTCTGTAATTTCGAATGTTACCATTTGAAAACATGTGACAAAATTGCGCGTTTCCCGCAACTCCCTGGCTGTCGATAGCAAATTTTTTGGTAAAATCATTTATTATGACCCAAAATACAAAATTAACCGAAAAACGTGAAGATGTGAAAAGATGTGATTCACATTTTTCCACAGATGTGAGTCACATTATGTGAAAAAATGTGAAATGTTTGAAGGCACACTCTCAGTTTCTATGATACTTACGTCCGATGTTGGGCCACATCTCGATTCTGTAGGTGAAAATGTGCTGAGATGTGACCTAAGTGGTCATCGACAAGCTGCGGTGTCAGAGAATGTGCGATTCACAGCAGTCATATATGTGGTTTTTTCCATTGAAACCAGGGCCTATTATGTTGAATTTATTGGTGAATTTTGTGAATTTTTGCGAATTTTGTGAATTTTTACGAATTTTGTGAATTTTTGTGAACTTTCGTGAATTTTTGCAAATTTATTTTTGTAAAATCGAGCAATCGATTGCACCAATCATTCCTTGAATGGTACATGCATCCCTTCATGACTCAAGTTCAAAGATGAACAAAATGGGTTAAAAAGTAGTGGAAAAAGGTCGAAGAAGTGTATAAAAACGTCTGTGAAACTTATTTCACAGTGGTTTTTCATCAAAGGGTCTCGAACATGGTCAACGCAGTTGTCAGATCAGAGATTCACAAATTTTTTTCAAGGAAATACTACTCGCATCCTTTAAATATGCTTTTTTTGTTCGGAAACGCCGGATTTTTTCGCGGGGGAGGAAGGGGTGAGGTTCGAAAGCCATATTTTGTTCCAACATAGAAAAAAAATGTTAAATCGTCAAACGAGAAATGCGTTACTACGTTATTACATCCTCGACAAGAGTGAAAGATTTTATGATCATCACAAGATCATTCGGGAGACATCCTCCTTGGCGAGATTTACAATCGTTGTGTCATTATGTGACGAAAAGAGAAAGGGACCCAAGCTCAAGGAGGGGAGAGTTTCAAGAAGACGATTTTCGCGTGACATCGTGAAATTTTTCATGAATGAAATGCCTTGCCTAAATCAGTTTGAAACTATTCTTTAAAGGCCTATCACAAAAATTAAACATACAAAATATTCGAAAATACATTAAAAACATTTCCAAGAATTTATTTGTATCAATGGACGATATTATTGCATCAGTAGACGATATTATTGTCTCATGGACGATATTATTGTCTCATGGACGATATTATTGTCTCATGGACGATATTATTGTCTCATGGACGATATTATTGTCTCATGAACGATATTATTGTCTCATGGACGATATTCTTGTCTCATGGACGATATTATTGCATCAGTAGACGATATTATTGTCTCATGGACGATATTATTGCATCAGTAGACAATATTATCGTCTTGGACGATAGTACACTGGGGGATTTCGCCCCCCGCCGTAAATTTTTGTGAATTTTTGTGAATTTTTGCGAATTTTTGTGAATTTTGTGAATTTTTGTGAATTAATTCAACATAATAGGCACTGATTGAAACAATACTAGCTTTCGTCGTATTGTCATGGCTACTGGTAAAATCAAAATTTTGTATGCAAAGTCCACGTTTCCCGCAGCACCCCGAAATTTTGCGTATTTATATAGAACTTTATCTGCTGGCTACAGTAAAAAATCTATTTCTTCAAACTAGGTAAAAAAGGAATGAACCGGCTGTAGAACTACAAAATAAAATATGAGCCAACAGTCATTTCAGACAACGATGTTGTATTTTCAGAATTCAACAATAAGAGAAAGACAGTCTCAGGTTTTGTTGTTCTGCAACTCGAATAAGAAAAACTTCTCTGACAACTAAAATTGCTGATCGAAAAAATGCGGAAATCAAATAAATTTGGCTGACGGAAGAAAAATTTTCTTGTCCATAATAAATCTTCCAATTAGAAATGAAAATGAAAAATAAAATTCGAGATCAGTTTGTTAATTTATACGGACGAAGTGAAAAGTGTGGAGAACGAAAAACTTGTCGGCCGTAATTGTAACAATTTTTAATTTACTAATGCCGAATCATTGTCATTTCCATTGACTATTTTATAACACGTTAAGCTGTTCTCTAATGCAATAAATTTCAAATGTTCGTTACGACATAATTGAAAACTTTTTGTTCATTGCATTATCCAAAGCAAGAATTAAAATGACAGTAGGTGAAAAAACAAGACTGTAACGCTTTAGCTTTATGACCTTTTAAAAACTCCCTTTAATAGTTTTCGAGAGTTTTATTGCCATTCAAAATAATAGACGATTTCCGAAACAAATTCAACAAATTGCAAAGTTCTCGTAATATATCAGGATTTGGACGTAGAGCGAAAAAGCTCTAAAAGCGGGATTGTTACTAAGTAGATTAGATTCGAATATAAAGGTTTCCATAGAACGAGAATTGCAATGCGGTTTAGCGTATGTGTCATTTCGATCAAAATGTTAATCAGTTCTGATGAACGTTTTGTCTCGGAATAAATCTAAATTGGAACATTTTACGATACAGATTCGCTTGGTTTTATCATACCCTTCCGTGTAAACCACAAATTTAGTTTTCATAATATGGAATGAAACACTCGCCACGACTATTTCATAAACATCCCCCCCACTAAAAACCACATATCGACAATTGTTTCTCAAAAAATGAAAAATAAACAAAAAGTTAAATTCTTACATTCTATACACACAATGTATTATATTTATACAATAATAATGTTCTATAAAACTATTTATTACATCATTACTAATGATTAAAGAGGATTTTGACGTTTTAGGATTAATAAACGAAAGAAACTTGAGAGAGAAAGAGAGGTGAATAAATATTTTTGAACAATTTAAAAATTTGCTGTACAGATGGCGTTGCATTGTTGAACTTTCGCTTGTGTTTGTAACGTCTATAGGTTTTTTTTGAAATTTCGAAAAAAAGTTATTTACTGGCATTTACACTTTTTTTTTTAAAACAAATCGTTAATGCCAATAAACAGGAAAATCTTAATGAAATGTAAATAGAAAAGAACATAAGTTTTTCCTCCAAATTACTTTACATACCAATTAAAATATTCAATAATCTGTATCTTTAATGTTGACAATTTTTCGCTGTGTGGCCGCCGAATAGAAAGATTCAAATATTTAGCCGTTGAAAATGTAAAAATGTCGTTAAAAGAAAGGATGAAAGATTTGGATTTCCGAAAAAATTTGTAGGGTTTTTATTCAATGTGACATGATTCTAAAGAAAAACAAATAAATCAAATTATGTGAAAATAATCGGCAACTAAGAAGATGAGAGGGAAAAGGAGATAAAAAAAACTGTTGCTAAATATTACGATTCTGTAAGTGGCTCAAAAAACCGCTTTTGTTTGACCAATATTTATTATGAAAAAACGAATAAGAATTAAATTAAAACTGGGAGACAATTAATAAATTTAGTAATGGAAATGTAGGTGTTTTTTGAATGATGTTACTGTAAAGTTAAGATATTAAATGTTAGGTACGATTTTAGTATTACTATTGGAACTTTAATAGGAACAAAAGAGAAAAAAAAACATTTTGACTGTAAAAGGCTTTCTAACTGATCAGCTGTGGACGAAGACAGATTGAATATTTTCATTGTAAAAAAAACGTTATTGGTATCAGCACGCAATGAATTTCTACATGAACGAAACTACCAAAAAAACTGTATATCTTTTCCAAAAATCTTAAAAGAAAATAATAATAAAAAACAATCAAATATTAAATTACAAAAAAAACATAAAAATTAAAATAAAAAACCTACTTTATTGTGCTTGAATGTGCTCTTCATTTTCTACATTAAAAAAAATGAAAATAAAAAAAAATAATTAGAAATATACCGTTTTATAAAAATTTCTTATTAAAAATTGATTATAAGTAGTGTTATTTAGATATACGTTGTTAAACTTCGATACTTGCTGCAACCACACCAGAAAAAAAAATTAAAAATGAACTTTAATAAATTGTCAATTAAAAATATTTATATAAATTATACATATTTGATTATGAAAGTAATTAAAATTAAAATTTACTCATAACATTCTATGGCGCGAAAAAAGAAAAGAAAAAAAAAATTCACAAAAAAAAGTCGTCATTAAGCAATTGTTTGTTTGTTTGTTTGATTGTTTGTTTTTTACATAAATATTTAAAATCAATAGGGGTTTTATTAATATTTATTATATTAATAGCGATTATTGTCGACCTAGTCATATCCTACAACTAATTAACGGTTTTTTTTAAAATAAATTGATAGGAATGTAACTCCTATTTGAATGTAATAAAAATAACAATCATTACTTAATATTTCACTAATTATTGATGCTTATATTACTTATATAAATATATATATAAAACAATGCCAATTAATGCTGATGTTTTTTGCTTTTTAGAGAGCTATTTATGATAGCGTAACACATTGCAGAACTTATAAATAAAATCTCAAGAACATTTCAAAGGAAATTGGATCATAATATGATATATATTTTTATGTAGTGTGGTGTGAAACGAATAAAAAATAAACCAAATATATTTAAGAATATTTCTATAGCACATTCCACAATGCAATAACATTTAGTTTCGTATTTTTTTTTTTTTTTTTATTTTTATTCCGTGCGCTTTTCATTAACTTTAATCCAATTAATTCGTTGAACTACAGTGTACAAATATCAAAAATACACAAAATTTTTTCAAGGTAAACTTGTAACTTGTGTTCCACATTTACCACACGGCGTCTTTTTCGTTTCAATTGAGAGCCTATTTTTGGGAAACCGGTTTACCGAAATTCCCGAAATTTCTAAAATTAAAAAAAAAATTTTTGTTGATATGACCATCGGAGAAGACCATCGAAGTACTCATTAACTTACTAAAACATGCATAACGGCGATGAAGGCGTCTAGTTTGTAATATGTCTGTTGCTTAGAAGTAACTATTTCATCATAAAAAATACTTCAAATCAATATTATTAGCTTTACTTGCTTATCTAAATGATGTTTTCTTGTAACAAAAGGTATTGGCTCGCTTCACTTTTCCAAAAATTTTCTTGTGTTTTCTTGAAATTCCAGAAAATTTCCTGAAATTTCCCGAAATTTCCTGACATTTCCCGAAATTTTCTGACATTTCCCGAAATTTCCCAAAATTTCCTGAAAACCTTCCCGAAATTTCCCGAAATTTCATGAAATTTCTTGGAATTTCCCGAAATTTTATAAATTTTCCCGAAATTTCCAGAAATTTACTGAAATTTCCAGAAATTTCTAGAAAATTTCCCAAAACTAGGCTCTGCTTCGATTAATTCAAAATATGTTTTGGTATTGCCAAATGGAGGTATTTTTATTCGTGACAACGCGAGCTTTCAATAGAGCGTGGTTTGCATCACTTTTCATCAGGCAATACTAGTTGCCTCTCGGTTGCGTCATCCGCTTATTTTTAATACGGATCAATATTAAACCAAAGTCCTCCTATTGGTGGCGTCGTCCATTTTTTTTTCGTAGCTGAATAGGATTCGACACACAACTGAATCCTCACTCTATTTGAATTTCATTGAAAACTTTCATTTTCTTCATAACTTTCATTGAAACGTTGTTTTTTTGCAAAATTTAAAAGAGAGTACCGGTGAAGTAGCGGTTTTCGGCTTAAAATTAAAAAAAATCGACTGGGTGCTCTTCAAAAGTTTTTCTACGCACTCCCTGCGCACCCTCTACTTCATAATTAAAGGATTCAGATGTTTTTAGTTGCATAAACTGTCAAAAAAACATTGAAGCAGAGAATAGTTTTGAAAAATCCATAGGAAAAGTCAGTTTTCTATCAAGATGTTTTTGATATTAGCGCAGGGGGCCATTTGTTTAAATTCACAAAACTGAAAGTTCACCACTACCCTACAAAATATGAACTAGCTATTAAATGACCCCTCGGGCTTCCTTATCCTGTACACATCTTTTCTTTAAAACTTAAATTCTCTTCAAAATTACTATTTTCTCTTAATTTTGGATTGATTTTCTTGAATGTGCGAGTTTTCTAAGAAATTTGAACCGATTGTTCAATAAAAAATCGGGGAAAACTTGAATAGATTATGTCACTAGTTTTATGTTTATTTCTATTCTGCTTGGATGGCGCCACTAGAGAAAAGGGAATAGTTTTATGT
The DNA here is from genome assembly GCA_029228625.1 of Pseudolycoriella hygida. Lineage (NCBI taxonomy): Eukaryota > Metazoa > Arthropoda > Insecta > Diptera > Sciaridae > Pseudolycoriella > Pseudolycoriella hygida. The sequence goes on along the minus strand of CM055403.1, from coordinate 156,962,342 downwards.
TGAGACGTTAATTCAGCTATGAAAAAAACATAGATGTCACCACTTGGGGTTCGATGATAAGACGCGGTCTATTGAAATTGAAAGATTCTTCATCGAATGAAGTTGTAGACTGCTACCATAACAAAAAAAAAAAACTTGGAGAAAATTAGCGAATAATTTCAGCAAATTTCAACAAGAAAAGTTACTTTATGACTAAAGCAAACAAAAAAATTTTGTCGGTCACTCCATTTTCCTCTATGAAATTCGTTGAAATAATACGCTAATTTTCTCTAAGTTTTTACAGAAGTCATTACAGATGTTCAACTTCTATAAAAAGAAATTTTATTAAAATAATTAAAATTTCATTTGGCTAGAGAATTTATATGGCGGCTGGGTGGGCTGGGTGGAGAGACTAAAACTGTGAGCAAATGTCATCATCATTTGACATTTCGTCACCATATAAAATGCATAGAAAAATTTCTCCAAATGACAATTTGTTCCATCAGATTTTTATAGCCTATGTAGAGAATCCAGCCGCCAAATCATGTCTCCGCATTCAAAAGTTACGAATACTTTGAATTGGTGGAAGAATTTTTAATTTAAAAAAATTAGGTGAAACTTGTTTCGATAAAAAGTGGGTAATTTAAGGATTTAGTCACAGTACATTAACTTTCATAAATTTATTCATTAAATTAAATAATTTCGACAAAAGGCGTACTTTACTAATGCATTCAATTCGGTAACATTCTTCCTGCTATGTTCATCGTCAAGAAAATTTACTTCAAGAATTCACATAAAAATAAATTTCATAATTTTATGGGAAACCATAGTAAGAACTTCAAAGTTCTTCTCAAACTTTTCATCATCGAAATTGTTTTTCAGTTTAAAGAAAATCTGCGCTACTGAAAGGAGATAAAAACTTCATGCTTTCGTAGAAATCAATGAGCACAAAAAGCGCCACAAGGGAACTTTTAATAGCAACGTCTAACTATTGATAGTTACTTTAAACTTTATTAAGGATTCATTTGCACGTACGATTGTACACTTTTATGATATGATCCAGGCTTGACTTATTTCATTTTTGACGATAGCCGCTGTTAGATTATTGACGACTTATCTCGAAGAACCTCGATTATTTATTTATTTCATAAAGATTTTTCATTATTGCTAATCCTTCCATAATCAAAAAGATTCAGAATGAGTGAAATTTCTTTAAAAAACAACAGAAAAATCCTATAAAGTCCTTGGAAGATTATTCACTGAACAATAGTGACTTTTTACGATTGTAGCCTATTTCCTCGGCTAGCTCTTCCAACAGTTTGTAAAATTTTTCTCTTCATTACTTTCTTAGCAGAGATTTTTTTGTTCCCACATTCACTGACAGACGACTTACAATTGGCTGCTATCGTCTATTACTAAGGTAGCATTTGAAAACTTCGGGAGGAAAACAAGATAAAGCAATCGAAAGTGAACGTACTCTCATATATTATACATTTGTTTCTTTTCATTTTGTCACTAAAGTTAAATTGATTTGAAACCATACACACGAAATGGGAAAATGTGACAGCTGGCCAATCACGTATTTTAATGTCAGATCACGTGGTTTATAATATGCAGAATTGGCAAAAAGTTAAAATCGTTTCAACTTTTCATCTATTTGTGCCACTGCTATCAAACTAGTTGTCAACAAACACAAATTGCAATTGTTTTGGTTATTGAATAATCAATTATGACTGCGAACATATCTGAATTAGCTTTACTAACGCAAAAGTTTAACGCACTAGATGTGAGATTGTCGAAACGTTTGGTCTCGCATGAGGTCCCTTTTCGCACTAGTGCGATAAATTTTTCGCACTAGTGCGTAAAAGGAAGTGCGAAAAAATAATTGATATTGCGACAAATTTTCTCAAGTGGAAATACGCAGCTCGGTTTTTGTCGGTGAATTGCAAAAAGCGTTGTTTGATAAACGTTACATATGATGGTAGTTTAATGCACACGCTGTGTTGCCGAACTCGCTACCTCACATCTAGTGCGTTAAATTATTTGGTCTGTGAATGAATTGTCGCTGTTTATTTTTAGATAGCGACGGATAAAACTATAGCCAGCTACTGTCAGTCAAACTAAATTTTTTTACAGCTATGATTACTGTCAATAAAATTCAGTAAACAATATAACACGTTTCTTAGTAGAACATAAATTTTTCCTTCATTGAAAATGTCTAATTTTGTTCCAAGAAAGGTTCATTTGGGGGAAGTTTTATTGTACTTCTTTAAAATAAAGAAGAGTGCGGCTAAAGCTCATCGATTATTTGTAGAAGCTTATGGTGAACATGCTCTATCAGAAACAACATGCAGACACTGATTTCGACGCTTTAAAAGTGCTGATTTTGATGTTGAAGCAAAGAGCGTTCAGGTGGTTCAAAAAAATTTGAAGATGACGACGTTACTTGATGAAGACTCGTGTCAAACGCAAGAAGATCTTGCAAAATCATTTATCGAACAACAGCTTCCAAACGTCACAAAGCAATTGGAATGATTCAAAAGATGTCACATTGTGTGCCACATGAATTGAAAGAAAGAGTAGCGCTCGGACTGTGTCACTCGAAAACGAAAAAACATCGTTCAAAAGTGTTTTGTTCCGTTTCGTTCTGTTTTTCAGAACGGAACGAAACAAAACGAAACGAAAAAACAAAAAATTTTTGTTTTTCTCTCATGTGACAGAATGATAACACTAATTTTGTATGCAAATAATTTTATATAATCTTCAGTTCTAAATTCAAAGTGACTAAGTGACTAGGATACTAATTCTATGTTGATTTAGCGGACAAAATGTGAATGCAAAAGTCAAAATCGTTTGATTCAAATTGGAATTATCACAGAGAATCTAATAGAATGAATCTATGAATTTACCGGTGAAATGAAACTGAGCTGCTTAAATGTTTTTTGTAGGAAAATCTTTTGCAAATGTTATAGGCACAATACGGCATTTCGACAAAATTAAAATAAAATTACACGAAAAACATCACTTTTTGTATTCAAAAATAACAATGACAGTTTGCTTTAGAAAAAATACATGGCATTCAATTTTATACGAAAAATGCTGACATTGGCCCTCTAGACGCATGTCCCAATCGCAATATCCTTGTGTCTCAGCTTATATCACCTCTCTGATCATAACACTTTTAATTTTAGTACAGGCAATGATGTCTTATTACTTACGAATTCGACAAAAATTTGATCACGTACTAGATCACGAAGTAAGTAATTCATTTTCATGGTGCTACTTTGATCGCATCGATATTCGTATACAATATTTGTTTCTATGAGTGAATTGTGTGACTAGGTCTGAATACTTAACTCGAATATTGTGTCATTCAGCCTTATGGTCGAACAACGGTCGATGTTAGTTTCTTTCATGACATTAATGAAAAACTGAGAAAACAATAATTTTTTGTTTTTTCGTTTCGTTTTGGTTCAATAAACAAAACAAAAAAAGTGTTTTGTTTATTGAAACAAAACGAAATAAACAAAACAAATCGACACAGTCCGAGCCCTAAGAAAGAGACGTTGAAAGAAGGAAAACCACTTGTGAATTATTGCTTCAAAGACATAAAAGAAAGGGATTTTTGCACCGAATTGTGACTAGTGATGAAAAGTGGATTTATTACGAGAATCCCAAACGATTAAAAGCTTGGGTAAGGCCAGGTAAGCCAAGCAGGTCCATCGCAACCAAAACGAAATATTCACTGTTCGAAGAGAACGCTTTCTGGTGGGATATGAAAGGTGTGGTGTGTTATGAGCTTCTGAAACCTGGTGAAACAATTAATGGGGAACGCTATCGACAACAATTAATGCGCTTGAAGCGAGCTCTAACCAAAAAACGACCAGAATGGACCGATAGACATGACAAGTTAATTTTTCTACATGACAACGCTAGTAAACATCTCGCAAAAGTTATGCAGAACTATTTAATTGGAACGAACTGGGATGTTCTACCCCACCCGCCATATTTGCCAGACATTGACCCTTCTGATTATTACTTATGCGATTGCATGAATAATGATTTGATGGGACATCTGTTCACTTCTTTCGAGGATATCGATCTGTCTGATTGGTTTGTCTTAAAAAATGAGGAATTCTTTCGACACGGAATTCGTAAATTACCTGAAAGGTGGGAAAAAGTAGTGGCTAGCGATGGACAATATTTTCATTAATGTATTCATTCATTTGAACGCTTAAAAATAGCGAGAACTCATTCACAGACCAAATACCTGCATACGTAACTTGTATCAAAATAGTAGTTTTTAATACGAGCCAAAAGGCGAGTTCGGCGACTTGCGAAAATTTATCGCAATTTCAACTATTTATTCGGACTAGTGCGTAAAAACAGCTTTCACGCTTTATTGCGATAAAATTTTATCGTACTAGTCCGTAAAAGCTCCTTTTAACAACGCCTGCTGTGGAGCTCTGGTGTTGAAATGAATGTTCATATATTTTTTTAGCACTAGTGCTGAAATAAAATTGATTGCAAGTTTTTGTTTTTCAATTGTTGTGAAAAGTAATGTTACTGATGGTTGTTTTGAGCACTCGATGTATTTTGCCAAGCTCGCTACTGCTCGTGTTGGCAAATATACATCTCGTGTTAAAATACCAATCAGCGACTAGTAAGGAAAACTACTATTTACGCACTAGTGCGATAAAAAAGTTTTGTCGCACTAGTGCGAAAACGGACCTCAATGCGACACCAAAACGACGCACGAAAAAGCGAGTTTTTTGTCGGTAAATTGCGAAATAGTAATTTTTGATACAAGTTACGTATGAAAGTAGTTTAACGCGCTAGATATGAGATTGCCAATACGAGCCGAAGGCGAGTTCGACAACACATCAACACAACATCGTGTGCGTTAAACTACCAGCATACGTAGCGTGTATCAAACAACGTTTTTTGCAATTCACCGACAAAATCGAGTGTTTCTTTTAATATAAAAATTCAATTCAAGTAGGGCGTAAGAAAACCTTCATCGCACTAGTGCGGCAAAATGACTTGATGCGACACCGAAACGACGCACGAAAAAGCGGGTTTTTCGTCGGCGAATTGCGAAAAAATATTTTCAACAATATGGCACATATGGTATCGAGTGAACCGTCGCATTACACCTCCTTCAGAATTTTTCCGGGGGGAAAATTATAATGAACCGTTGGCCTGCGTTTGACATGCAGTCGTTCTAATGTGTTTTGTGCCCAACAATTTTGATAGTGATTGAAATAGCTTCGATTCAAATTACAATCAATTTTTGTAAAAAAAATTTCGAGTCGCACTCATTCAAACATTCAAGAAAACGTTTGCCAAATTCAATTATTTGGTGTGAACGACTATGAACGAATGTTTATCATATTGAAATTTCTGGTTTACCTAATTGCTTGTTGCATTTCTGTCAGACGAACATACCACTACGAGAAAATTCAAGTACTACTAATATATTTGACTTACTGAGACAATTTAATGAGAAGATTTTCTTAGTTTCGCTTTATCAAATCATTCACAGATGAGTTAGTTTCATTCTACAATGTTAATCAATCCAATTCCATTTTCTAAATGACTTGATAGATTCAAAACCATCATCTAGTTTAAAATCTACGAAACAAAATTTACACTTCTGAATGAAATCGAAACTTTTTGTATTTTGTTTCTTATTTTGCATCGCACGAGTTCGGTTTAACATTTCGTTAATTTGGTTTTTCGTTACGTATACGTGAACAAATTTCATATTTCCTTTGAACGCACTCCTTCAAAATATATATAATATAAAACTCCATTATAGAAATACTTATGCACGTGCCAATTTTATATATGAATAACATAAACAGTCGATTAATGAAAAAAAACACCATAATATTTATATTGTAAAAATGTTTTTGAGAATGTTTTTTAATTTTAACATCTTTCGATAGCACAAATTTAAATATATATGAGGAAAATTCATCAATTCTTGCCATATAAATTAAATAAAAACACGAGAAATTCTAATACATTTTTAAGAATTCATATCCGCGCCACGTTAGAATATCAGTTTTAATTCTTGAAAATTTATTTACAAATTTTTTAATTTAAAACATTTTTTTCAATCGAAAGATAGGAAATCGTGATAATTAAAACCACAAAACAAAGTAAATGAAAATTTAAATGAAACGTTCTTCTGGAAAATTGTTTATATATTTTATATGGCTTAATGAAAAGATGAAAAACATAAGAAAATGGAAAACACAAGTTGATAGTTCATTAGTAAATCCACACTACCTAATTTAGTATATCGATATTTTTTCAAGAGTAAAAACATGAAGAAGAAATTAAGTCAAATAAATTAAGAAACTAATGAACGATGGTGAATTAAATAAATAAAATAAAAAAAAAAATGAAAAACTATGGGAATCAATTGTTTTAACTATTAGACTGTGTACTTCCTTAAACGGACTAAATTTTCTAATAACAATAATGTTAGTAATTAATGAATAAAAAAACATATTTTTTGACGATAAAAAAGAATTAAAAATGGATTTATTAAAAGTAATTGAGATTTAAGATGATGACGACGATGAATAATATTAAATTTAAATTAAAAAATCAATAAACTTACCCCAAAGAAATTGATAGGAACAGTTAAAAATCTTCCTTGTTTTTTGTCTTAACATTTTACTTGAAATAATAGCTTTAGAGAATTTTGTCGAGAGAGATGAGTATTCAGTAATAAAAGGAGAAAAAAAAATTGAAAGAAATCGCAATTAATCCTACCCCCCAGTTTTAAATTGTTAAAAGTTAATAAATATTTGATCATTGCAAGTAGTGAACTAATGTTTTAAATGTTTTTTCGAAATAATCACTAAGCTTATAAAAATAACAATGAACAATTAATAAATAGAAAAATAATATAAAGAAGATCGTTTTAGTAGAAGTAAATAAAATTAAAAAAAAAATTTGTTAAAATGGTAAATTTGAACCATCAAGAGAATTACGTAACTTCTAACTGACTCTTCTTTATAACAACCATTATTTTAGATTAAAGATTAATATAATCATCTACCATAAACGATAACAATTGCTGAAACTAATCTGCATATGAATACCGATACAAATTTTTATTCGCGCACACACCAAGACATTTTTACACAATAAGACACAAAATACACAATTAAAAAGTATTAACAAAAGAAACTCTCTATACGATATACAGTGTTTCACTGAGAGGAATTTCGCTGTATTTTTTATTATGATATACTTTGAGCAACAGGTGACTCTTGACCAGATTCTCATTTTCAGATATTATCCTATAAGTGCGCCTTCAAATGTTACGCAACATTGACGCACTGTTTTTTGACCTATAAATATATTGTATGACGCTTGCGTTGAGTGAATCATTTAGAATTTTTCACCTAGCGAATACAAGCGAAAATAAAAATGTTAGCGAAATTCGGCGACTCTCTCGATGGTAACACTAAATTGACCAATATTTCTCAAAAAAAACAAAGGAAAATGTTTACCTTAATAACACAACACTCTTATGAAAAATGAATAAAATAAGAAGCCACGACGGAAGTGATTTACATTTCCTCGCATGAAAAAAGCACAAATTATTTTAAAAATAAAAACTTTCAATTGAACTTTTTTACGGGGCTGTTTAGCCATTAGATTATTTCAATTCGATTCTCTGTCGTCTGAATGATTGAGACAACTTTTTTTTCGGGTATCAGATCCAACATTCGAATTCTATCTGATAGCGAAAGGTAGGCATGCTTAATATTACATAAAATTGAATAAAAAATATTATTAAATGTTAGAATATAATGGATAACAAAAATACTTGTAAATTTGAAAGTTCGAAAACAAATAATCAACAGAATAATTAACCAAAAATGAAAATTAGTGAATATTTTGTATATCACAACCGAAAGCAATATGATAGGAAAAACCATAAAACAATAGTAAAAAGAACATTTTACAGCTGGCAATGATATACAAAATGTAAATTAATGAATTAATGAAGAAAAAAAAAAAAAAGAAAATGATTTTTTTGGTGTGTTGCTCTGTGTATTCATGTAATATTTGGTGTGTGGTTTAGATAGAAAAATTAAACTTCAAATTTTAGAGAAAAAAATCCACTGAATTGTTGAATTATTTTTATATTGGCAAACCAAAAATAAAATTTATTGAAAATCGAAAAATATTCTAAACCACACAATCAACAGTATATAATATATAAATATGTTGTTGTATGTGTAATTTACTACTATATAATCAATTCATATTTAAGATGTTTTTAGTGTGTTTGCGATTTTTTTTTAAATTGTTTTTAATATTATTTAACTTGTTTGTTTTCTCTTCGTCAAAGCAACGCAACTTGGTTTAAATAATTTTATTTCATTTTATGAATGATTGGATATGTGACATTTGAATAGATAAATGCAGAAAGTTAACGAATCACACTTCGTTAAAGTTCATTGTGAACTGTCAGATTTGCGATGTTTTTTTGAGAACAGAATCCTGCGTAAATAACAAATTATTCAAAATTCTGCCTCATGTACTATGAGTAAGATGGTCGGAAGTTGCTCTGAAAAATCATCGCATTCCAAGTTCGTTTGCGATGTTATTTCATAGAAAATTTGTGGCTTCATACTTAAAGTTTTCGAATTCTGATTCATCTATTATTCCTTTAAGAGCACGTCTCAAAAATGTGAACTGTCAGATTTGCGATGTTTTTTTTTTAGAACAGAATCCTGCGTAAATAACAAATTGTTAAAAATTCTACCTCATGTACTATGAGTATGATGGTCGGAAGTTGCTCCGAAAAATCATCGCATTCCAAGTTCGTTTGCGATGCTATTTCATAGAAAATTTGTAGCTTCATACTTAAAGTTCTTGAATTCTGATTCATCTATTATTCCTTTAAGAGCACGTCTCAAAAATGTGAACTGTCAGATTTGCGATGTTTTTTTAGAACAGAATCCTGCGTAAATAACAAATTATTCAAAATTCTACATCATGTACTATGAGTATGATGGTCGGAAGTTGCTCTGAAAAATTATCGCATTCCAAATTCGTTTGCGATGTTATTTCATAGCAAATTTGTACCTTCGTACTTAAAGTTTTTGAATTCTGATTCATCTATTATTCCTTTACGAGCACGTCTCAAAAATGTGAACTGTCAGATTTGCGATGTTTTTTTTAGAACAGAATTCTGCGTAAATAACAAATTATTCAAAATTCTACCTCATGTACTATGAGTATGATGGTCGGAAGTTGCTCTGAAAAATCATCGCATTCCAAGTGGATTTGCGATGTTATTTCAGAGAAAATTTGTACCTTCATACATAAAGTTTTTGAATTCTAATTCATCTATTATTTCTTTAAGAGCACGTCGCAAAAATGTGAACTGTCAAATTTGCGATGTTTTTTTAGAACAGAATCCTGCGTAAATAACAAATTATTGAAAATTCTACTTCATGTACTATGAGTATGATGGTCGGAAGTTGCTCGGAAGAATCACCGCATTCCAAGTTCGTTTGCGATGTTATTTCATAGCAAATTTGTATCTTTATTCTTAAAGCTTTTGAATTCTGATTCATCTAATTATTTCTTTAAGAGCACGTCTCAACAATGTGAACTGTCAAATTTGCGATGTTTTCTTAGAACAGAATACTGCGTAAATAACAAATTATTCAAAATTATGGCTCATGTACTGTGAGAGGATGAGAGGATGAATCAGGATTGAAAACGCCTAAGTATGAAAGTAAAAATTTTCTCTGAATTAACATCGCTAACGAACTTGGAATGCGATGATTTTTCAGAGCAACTTCATGCTCAAACATTTTGAATTCTGATTCATCTATTATTCGGGTAAGAGTCACCCTTTCACAGTATATGAGCTATAATTTTAAATAATTTCTTATTTACGCAGCATCCTCTTCTAAAAATACATCGCAAATTTGTCATTTCACATTTTTAAATTTCGACTCCAATTTCAAGCCAATTATTCCAATCCAATAATTTGCATAAAAGAAAACTTTCTGATACAGAGATAAGTTAAAGAAAATCATCTACGATGAAAAGTGAGAGTGAAATTATACATTTATGCAGACACAATAAATTTATTTCGAAAAATTCATTTTTCACATATGAACGAGATGTAGCCATGACGCAAGTCCACCATATACGATTAAAAATAGTTGTAATAATACAGTGACCTATTCGGATTTGAATTCAAAATATTAGTTCATTCTTTGTCGGTTTATATGGTTTTATTATGACATCTACTTTTTTGTCAGCGAATTTCTATTTTGTCAGCAAAATTATTCTTCCTTTTACAGCAAAAATAACGTCTTCATCACCTAATTTCAACTTTATTGGCCAACTTTTTCTTTTTCTTTGAAAGATTAAATTTGCTGATTAAGACGTTATTTTTGTTTTAAAAGGAAAAACAATTTTGCTGACGAAAAAAAAAATTCCTTCTAATATTTGAATTCGCTTAAAAAACAGGCGGTGGCCCAAGTCTAGCTGTTTCTATGTCTGCCATGGTTTCAAAATTTATAGGAAACCGATGAATATTCAGAATATGGTTCATGGTTTGAATTCCACCGCATTCGCACAGCGGAGAATCTGCAAACTTCCAACGATCCCTGAATTGCGCACAACGACCCTGCTCCGTTCCAAAGCGAAACCCAGATTTTTCTGGAGAGATCGAAACCTGCTATTTCTGTTGTGGGGTCGGTGATGAGCTGCTTGTTGACAACTGTGGATTGTTCCCACCAGGAAGCTCGTTGTCTATTTCAATTTTGGTGCATTCTCTCAGTGCAGCTTCCTGTCTTTGGAGGAAAGGTGGGACCATGTAATTGATCCAGACAGGTAATGATCAGTTCTAGAACTGATATGTATCAGAACTGATCAGCTTCAAAATTGATTTGGATTAGTAGTTTGGAAACTGATCCGTATTAGTTTTTAGACTGATTAGTACTGATGCGGATCATTTTTAAAACTGATCAGTACTGACACTGATCAGTTTTGAAACTGATTAGTACTGACACTGATCAGTTTTGAAACTGATCAGTTTTGAAAGTGATCAGTTTTGAAACTGATCAGTTTTGAAACTGATCAGTACTGACACTGATCAGTTTTGAAACTGATCAGTATTGATCAGTTTCAGTTTCAGTCATTTTTTAATTCATGAATGAAGAAACGTGACCGAGGTCTTTTTCTTTTTGTTCGCTAAAGCGGTTTGTCCCTTTTCTGCACTTTCAAAAAATGTCACGTATTTAACAATCATAAAGTGTCTTGGTTTCTCACTCCTATCTAAAAGTTAACATTTTTGAAATAGAAAACAATTTTAACTGAATGGTTGTTTGCATTATTCCTTAAAAATAACGTTGTTACAAGTGCATTTAGAATTTAGCCATATCGAACAAACAACTTCTTATGGTTTTTCCCCAATAAGAAGAAACGTCTATCGATTTAACTAACGCAAATAAAATTGCAATGACAAATTGGACGAGACTATTCGACGAGTCGTCTGTAGTTGAGATTATCGTTTTCTCAATGGCACGGCCGAATAGTCCGTTTTGGGTGAGAACAAAAAATCCTATAAATTTATTTAAACCGACTTTAATGTTATTTACGTTTTTATTTATACGACAACTAAAAGTATTTGGTAATTGCATTTTTTTAAGAATAAGTTTGTTTGTCTTTTCTTATTTATAAATTTAAATTTACAATTAATTTGATTTTTTTTGTACAAATCATTAGACAATTTGAATTGTGGCATTTAATTGATTTCTAAAGGAATCCAAGCTTTGATTTGTATTTGTGATCTTCATTCAAAATTAAAAGCAAGTCTACGTGCTAATATTTTTGGATTCTACTGTGAAATGGGATCCTTATTCGAAAATATAGTAAATAATTGATTGAAAATTGCAATTGAATCGTTTTTACAAATGTGTAGCACTAACATTTATTTGAAACATGACATTCTTTTCGATATATAATTTTTTTGTACTAGTTTTAAGTTTTGTTTGTTTTTTTATTTTATTTTTTACATTTTTTTTGAAATAATATTTTAAGCAATTCATTAAAATAAAGAAACGACTTAATGCGTCGAAACTAGTCATATCCTATATTACTATGAAGTAAAAAAAATGAAATAAAAAAAAAATAAAAAAAAAAATGTTGGATATATCAATTTGCACTATTTACTTATGTGTCACTTAATTATAATGTTATCGTTTGTTTTTATTTTTAGTTTTTTTACATACAAATTAAGAAATTAAGAAGAAAATATTTCCACTATAAGAAAATATTCGAAATAATACACAATGCTGCTCTCCTGAATGTATGTATCCTCTGTTTTTACGTAAATGAGAAAATTAATTAGTAAAAATGCAAATGAAATTTATTATTTGGGATAATTTTCATTCACAATGATTGATTTGGGATATTTTTCATTCACAATGATTTATTTGGGATATTTTTCATTCACAATGATTTATTGGTACTGTCCAATAAAGAAATATCGCTGTTTTCAATCGTTCATTTCATCGATGAACTTTTAACGTCTTGGGAAAATTGAAAAGTTCCGTTTTTGTGTGACTATTGACCTCTGATTACCAATCTCACACAAAAACTTGACTTTTAATTTTTTCCGTCCTAGTGACGTAAATAACTACATACTACTGTCGGCGTTTTCATTTATTTGAATGAGATAACTCAATAATTTACCATATTTTTCATGTGAAATATTGTTTTTGTGAATAAATTAATGGATGTTGAATGAATAATTTTTGTTGACTGCATTTTTCATGGCCCTAATTTATTGGTTGACGATATGAATGTTACAAGGTGAATAAAACATTAATTTGAATTTTCCGCCATGAATCCTCCTAACCGAAATCTAAAATTCATCATTCATTAAAATATGTCAAAATGGAATTTAACTAAATAATACGCTGCAAAGCATATAAATGCGAATTACTGAGTGAAATTGAAACAAAATCAAATTTTAAAACGTACATCCATTTCGTAGATTTTTTGTGACCTTGTCATGAAATTGCACATTTAATGATAAATTGAGACTGAAAATGGTTTATGTGCTTTGCACCCTTTTATTTACGAAACGTTTATGTAATCAAAACAAAGATTCAACGAAAGCAAAAAAAGTTCTTACAAAATTTCCCAGGTAACAATTTCTAATTGCATTTTACTAATTTTTCTGAAAAAAAAAATTGAGTTTTTATGTGTCTGCCATCAAGCAATGCATTTTACTGGTTTTATTTATCTCAAATGAAAATATACAACAAGTACACACAACCTTTTTATGAAAATAAAATATTGTTTTTAAATATTTTTTATATGTGTAAAAACTAACAACTAAAAGCAGGAAATAAAAATTTTAGAAGGTTAGAACTTACTTCTATATAGTATTAGATCTCTATTTTCTTATATTATGCATTATTGAGAATAAAAATTACTATAAGCAAAAGAAACGTTATTTTATTGCGATCGCGTGAATAAATGCAACGGAGGGCTATCTCTCTATCGATATGATCTGCATGGACACATGGCCTTCCTCGGATACAAAGTGAAAAAAAAGTCAAAGTGATCAGACACCTCAACTTGAGCTCGTATATGGACCGAGAAATTATATCAGACGGTAGTATTTCGTCGGTTGGACATTTTTTGAATAGCTCACTATCCAATTAAACATGCAAAGTGTAAGGACTCAAATGAGGACATTTTCAAGTTTCTTGCTTGGTTAACTTGAAACAACGATCACCTTTACATAAAGAATAGCTTTCAACATTTATATCTCCATGTGCGTTAAAGAAAGTGTCACGGCAATACCTTCCTGACAATCTTAATGTTCGTGTATTCCAACAATTTCAATCCAATTCTTGAAGCGTTGAAAAAATTTGACACAGCCGTTTGGATTGGAATACGCTTAAACATTAATATTGTACGGTATTACCGTGACTCTTTCTTTGTTAAGCAGCGATAGCTACTATATGTTTTCCCCTTCTTTCCGTGGGTCTGTCCGTCCGTTTGTGCACTCTTCACCGTGGAATCATCGGTGCTTTCCCTGTGGATCATCGGTCATTCCCCTGTGAGTCATCGGTGATTGCTCTGTGAATTTTAGGTGATTCCACTGTGAACCATTGGTGACTCCCCTGTGAATCAGCGGTGATTGCCCTGTGAATCATCGGTTATTCCACTGTGAATGATTGGCGATTGCCCTATGAATCATCGGTGACTCGCCGGTGAATCATCGTTGATTTTCCTCAGAGTTATCGGATTCCACTGTGCACCATTTGCGATTCTACTGTGAACCACCGGTGATTGCCCTGTAAATCATAGGTGATTCCACTGTGAATCAAAGGTGATTCCACTGTGAACCATTGGTGATTAGGGGTCATTTATAAAGGATGTCACGCTTGCTATAAACTCCACAAAGTCCATATCTCCTAACTGGTCAGAGATTTTGTTTATAGTACTCCGGCTACCCCCTCAAACACCCCCCTATTTGGGGGGTAGCCAAAGTTCTATAAACAGAATTTGCTGTCCTGACTGAGTTATTACCTTTTTATGGATACTCATTTTTTATAGCAAACGTGACATCCTTTATGAATGACCCCTTACACTGTGAATCACCGGTGATTGCCCTGTGAATCATCGGTGATTCCACTGAAGAAGAAGAAGAAGAGAACATCTATTTACATATAAAAATACAAATAAAAGGAGCTGCCCTTGTAACAAAGGTTGCTTAAGAAAACACAGCGTATCCATCTATCATTTAAGACAATCGTCATTCTGATATCACAGTCGGTTTGAATATTTAAGTTTATAATTTATCATAACAAATGTTAATCGTAGATATGTTGATTTATAATATGAATTGTCTTTACTAACACTAATTCGGACAGTTACTTGACTTTAGAGACCTCTAGCCTGAAAATCGATTACACTTATTCCGAAGGTGCCTCTGCTACCGAAAAATAACCCCAAAACTGACCACTTCCTTTTACCGAATGATTGTGATATTTTTCTTCGTAGAAAGGTATGCATTTGTCGTATATCGATGATTTTTCTAGCCGAATTTCTTCGTCCTGGTCCCTGTTGCTTGTTTCGTATCGGACCGTTGGATCGATAATGAAGGCTTTTGAAGATTTCGGGTCGAATGCAATAATGTCGCTGAAGCGAGCTCTGCCGTCAGTGTCAAATGCATAGGTTTCCTCGAAGCAAACAAAGCCTTTTTCGCGTAGCAGTTCTGTGATGAAATTTTTAACGCTGTGGTGGCGAGCGGTGATTCGATGGACACCTTCCAGTTACATGTGGAATAGCTTCTGTCTCCCTGCCGCATTTACGACAGAAGTTGGAAGTTGTATCAACACCGTTCAAATTAGCGTAGTTGGTACTCAGTTTGATGGCTGCTACCCATTCTGAAGACGAAAGAGAATTTTTGTTATACACAAAGTCGTTGCTTGCTGTGTGAGATTCGAAGTGTATGACGCCAATGCCTTGGTATTTCAGCTTACTATACTTAACGAATGCGTCATGGCGAAGTATTGCTCTGAGAGCTTTCGATGAGTTGCCGGACATGTTAAGTGCTTTGGTGTATGAGAGCATTTCTTCCGTGCAGTTCGATACGGATTGGAACAGATCGTCTTCGATCCTTGACAGTTTGGATGATAAAGCGAAATGCTGTAAGTGAACTTCCCATGCAGCTCGAAAAAGGCCGAGGCCTTTGAGCTTCCTTGATGCGTAGATCAGGTTGTCATTAGTTCGTTCAGGTAATCCAATTATGCTTTTCACTGTTCTACGAATCATGATGTCTAAACCGTCCGTTATAATTCCACTGTGAATCATCAGTGATTCCCTTGTGAATAATTTGTGATTCCCTTGTGAATCATAGGTGATTCCACGGTGAATAATTGGTGATTCGCCTGTGAAACACCGGGGATTTCCCTGTGAATCATCGGTGATTCCACGGTGAATTATCGGTGATTCCCCGGTGAATTATCGGTGATTCCCCTGTGAATCATTTGTGATGATCGATGGCCTACGTCCAAAATTAACTTATTTGACTACACGCTATCGCTACTTGACAATATTCATTTTCAATTTTCGAGAGATTTTAACTCGATTTTAACAATTTCGTGAAACTCAATTTTCAATTAATGACTTTTGACATTTTAGGTAGAATTTATCGTCAGTCAAATTTTATGTGTTTTCTCGTTTATTTATGTTTGGTGTACAGTACTATAAAGTGACTATTTGCACATTGTGTAGACTGCTTTCCTATGCAACATTCTGTAAAAGGGAGTATATTTGATTCGTACATTTTGTAAAAGAAATGTGCGAATAGACACTTAATAAAACAGCGGCTATTCGCACAATGTGTGAATAGTGTTTTCCTTTATTTATCTCGAGGTATATGCCGATTTCCGGTTCTCTAGAATTCTTACTGAGGTCAGAAAAATTCAACAGAACAATTGATGGCGTATTTTGTTCATCATGAATCATGCATTATGTTAATCCTTCCTCTAGTGCATGAAAACTGAATCTGAAGTACGCAGCCTTCAGGAAGTTGCAACAAGTGGCATTGCAGTCTGGAATCAAAAAGTGCTGTTGGGGAATGTTGGAGAGTTTTATAGAAAAAAAATACTTCATCATTTGACACAAGGCTGCGTACTTTGTTAGGGTTCAATGGCACAAAGTAGGCAGTCTGGTGTCAAAAAAGGAAGCATATCGCGTTACGGCAGTAAAGAATGCTTTACATCGCACTAATTTTCATCTTGACACCAGGATGCGTTCTTCAGCTATGTTCGTTTTAATGAAGATTGCAACGGCAGCCTGGTGTCAAATTTAAAATCAATGCGTTGAAAATAATTCTTCAATGCCATACACCAATTTTTGCAGCCTGGTGCCTCGACGCCGCACGCACACAATTGAATAGGGTAAATGCACCAGTTATTGGCATGTAGTAGTCTCTGGCCAGCACCAGTAATCGGCCATATTTTAATGCCCTATTATTGGGAATTTCAGCTCAAAAACTAAACAATTTCTTTTAGGGTAAATGCACTAGTTATCAGCTATGTAGTATTCATCGGCCAAACCATAGTTTCACTAGTTACCTGCCACATTTCGCATTGACATATGGCCGATTACTGGTGCTAACCCTATTCTGATTTCTGATTTATTTTTCAAAGTGCCTAAATTATAAGAACTAATTTTGAAAAAATTTATTTCTTCCTTTTCTTAGCATGTAATTTTTAGCGATTCTCTCACGAAAAAGACTATTTTTGCTAAACAAATAAAAAACGTAGATTTGGAAAATGTGCCGAAAACACACTTTTTTACTTTAGTTACCGACGAAATGTAAAACTTTATCTGACAAAGGCAGTCTGGTGCTGAAATTCTGACAACGCCTATCTTTAAGAAGGAGCGAGGTTATTAGTTAGTAACACGATCGAGGTCGGCACCAGGCTGCGTACTTGGGACCCTAAACCTGGGAATAAAGAAGGCAGCCTGGTGCTGGAAATCTTTTTTCGCCAGATTGGAGGCAATAGTGAGTTGTATACGTCACATAAGTTTCAATTCGGTACCAGGCTGCTGCTCGAGGACGCAGCCAAGTGCCGAGTTGAAACTTATATGACGTATAGATATCACTGATGTGTACACTTTGGTGAAGATATATGCTTAGCACCAGGCCGCCTTCTACATTCCCAGGTAAGGGAGCAAAGTACACAGCCAGGTGTCGAATTATAAACTTTTACAACGTAATGTACTCGCTACTTCATGAATTTTGTCATTTTCAAATTTTCGTCATCAAGTGTTCAGACCTATCTTCTAACGAGGAGTTTGTTGACAAAACTAAGCAATCTCAAAAAAGTAGCTCAACTACTAGATGTAAAAACAATGACTCATTGAAATACTATTGAAATACTTTTTTGACAAAAGCATCGCTGGAAAAACATTGTTGTTATAAGACCTCCTCTTGTTTCCGAGTCATTTCGTGGGTAGAACAACTTGGGAAAATATATTCGACCGATAAATTGAATGAATGTTACCGATAAAAAGTAATAAATGACCGATAACTTTTGACCGATACCTTCATTTCACCCATATATCTATGTAATTTTTCCTTTTACAAAATGTCATGAGGTCTCTTAATTCTACTTTAAAAATGTGTTTAAAAATTTATCGGTAAATAATTATCGGTCATTTATTATTTTTTATCGGTAAAGCTGAATTATTTTATCGGTCGTTTATTACCATCCGAACAACTTTTTCTTCTGAATGTTTTTTCACATCATTTAAAAATATCTTCGATTGATGGTCGTACTGTATTTGAACGTCCGTATAATAATTCTGAGGAACTGTGAGGAACTATACTATTTCTTCCAAAAAATTTTATGACGAACTTGATGCCTCCATCATTCCACCACCTACTTAAAAAAAGTTCGTTAGATATGGTTCCCTGATCAGAATAACGCCAATTAAAGAGTGTATTTATCGTATTTACTTGTAGTTTAGCTAATTAACTTTTTCTGTGGAAAAACTTTCAAAGTTAATTGCTCGAAATTTTAAAAAGTTGTTCTAGTCTTTACTTCATGTACCACTTTACCCAATTAAAAATTACCATTCGCAAAGGAGATTGATAATGTTATAGTTAAATTAGGTTGGAATATTATAACCGGAATTTAAAGGATAACAAGCAACAGAGTATCAGTATAACACGCAATGTACTTGTTCATATTGGTATGCATATACTCCACTCATACTAATGTAAATAGTATTACAACTTAAGGCGATTAAAATTGTATGATGTGTTCAGGGAGCTGTTTTCGCTTCGCTATATCATTGCAATAACCAACAACAGGCGTAATTAAAGTTTCGGTTGGCATTGAAGAGCTTTCAAACCTTTCTACGAAGCGCCATACTACTTTGGATTTCCCATACTCTAGAGTTTTCCGAGAAGGATTTATGGAAATTTTATGAAGAAATAGGGAATATTTTATTTTATTCATGCAAGAATATTTAACAATATTCAATACTGCCCTTGCTACGCCCGCCGTGTTGTAATTCTATTTGTTATGGAATATTGATTGAATTGAATAGTAGAAAATTTGTATTATAAAAAAATATTGTAAAACCCATTTATCACATATTGATTTGGTGCTGAAGCACGTTTAACTCTAGTCATGCTTGCATTCAGATCCTTGAGAAAGATTTGAATAATATTCTAATGTTTGCCCCTCCAGCAATTTAATTTTGCTCCATATGTTTGCACTAGCGGCACAATAATGTTCTGAAGCGGAAAAATGTTCATCGTTACTCCAGACAGTAAAGTAATTGAAACGAAATGCTGTACAAAAGCCAAGTACAATTGTTTAACGAGAAAATATCTGGCGTTTTTTGGTCAAATTGACTATACTTTATAACGGAGTTCTGAACCGAACTGAGCCCCTGAAACAGGGCCGGACTGGCTACCTAAAGGCGCATCGGGCGATCAGACTAAAAGGCGCCAAGAGATAAAAGCCGAAATTATCTGGCACATGCCCGAACGAGCTATAGAAAAGAAAACATTTTAATATGTCAAGTTTTTCGCTATATTCAGCCGGTGTCCATGTGTTTTATTATCAAATGTTGTAGGGCAAGCTGAATATAATTTGTAGAAAGACGCGAGCGGAGCGAGCGAAATTTTTTTTGAACTTTAATAGATTTTGATTTGTTTTCCTTTCCCTTTTTAATTTCACTCCGTTTTTATGTTTACACCCCATTTCGTCGCCGCAGGCGAAATATTTTAGGGGAAAACAATACTTTTCCTTTGAAAAGAATTAAATGCATTAGCCTTTTATGAGTGAGTCAAAACTATTGTATTGCTTTTCCAGTTGCCAGCAAACGTTACACAATGGAATTAAGTTAAATTGAAACAATTTCTCCGAAAATTTTGAAAATAAAAGAATCGAAACATCTTTTTCCTTCATTCACGGGCTATCTGTTATGAAATAATAATTTTCGTAAAAGTGTAAGTAAGGAAGAAATTACATATTTTTCAGAAGGGCGCCTGACCGTGTGAGAGGCGCCAAGACCGAGGGCATCGCCCGATCGCCCAGTATGGCCAGTCCAGGCCTGCCCTGAAACCCTCAATTTTTGACATAAGGAACCGAATCGCAAATGTTAGACCCGAACTGTAACCAAACTATTTTTTTTGCCTTGAACCGCAATTGCGCAGCCAACCAAAAAACGATCTTTTCAGAAATAAATGTTACAATAGTACAACATTACATGGGACCCTGCGAAAGGAGTTCATTACGTGAGAACAAAGATTTTTGTGATTAGAGTCGAACTCACAAATGTGTTTTTGAGCAACAAGCTTTGAAAACTGATATATTGACGAGTGTCTAGTCTTACAGTCATTATAGTACACAACTCGAAAAAGTTCATCATAAAAATGTACAACTTTCATGGGGTGCGAACGGAAATGTATTTTCCGGATGGGACAGCGAATAAAAAAATTCATCTACTCTACCAAAGTTTTTTTTTGTATATTTCTCTATTTAGGCGCCGAACAACAACTCTTTCACACTCAAAAATCAGTTTGAAGTCTAAAAAAACAATCTCATAATGATATGGTTTCTATATGCTTCATTCGATCATTCACAAGAGTTCATTCATTCACAAGAGTTCACTCATTCACAAGAGTTCATTCATTCACAAGAGTTCATTCATTCATAAGAGTTCATTCATTCACAAGAGTTCACTCATTCATAAGAGTTCATTCATTCACAAGAGTTCATTCATTCACAAGAGTTCATTCACAAGAGTTCATTCATTCACAAAAGTTCATTCATTCACAAGAGCCCAAGCCCATTCATTCACAAGAGTTTATTCATTCACAAAAGTTCATTCATTCACAAGAGCCCAAGCCCATTCATTTACAAGAGTTCATTCATTCACAAGAGTTCATTCATTCACAAGAGTTCATTCATTCACAAGAGTTCCTTCATTCACAAGAGTTCATTCATTCACAAGAGTTCATTCATTCACAAGTGTTCATTCATTCACAAGAGTTCACTCATTCACAAGAGTTCATTCATTCTCAAGAGTTGATTCATTCACAAGAGTTGATTAATTCACAAGAAAAAATTCATTCTCAAGAGTTCATTCATTCACTGTGCTTCATCTCCCATGCTTTGGTCGCCGACCAAAATATAGGAAATAAAGCAGACGAAATATTACTGAACTGTGCTTCCTCTCGATCCAAAACATTATATTTCCTATATTTTGGTCGGCGACCAAAGCATGGGAGACAAAGCACAGTGAATGAATGAACTCCTCTGAATGATCGAATGAAGCTGCAGAAGCCATCGTTAGACGACAATCCCAGATTTTAGTCGAACTATTGGGACATCAGAAACACTCAGTTTTTTATTCTTCTGTAGTTATGAAAAATACATCAATTTTTGCTTATTTTTCGGCATACAAACGAATTTTTTAGGGTGAAAAAGACGACTTTATGTTCTGCGTTCCTTACCTCCCGGAGTAGAGGTGAGCGGGTGCGAAAAGTGAAAACATAACCAAGGACCCGTACGTATCAGAATAGATGTGGCAAACAGAATATATGGTGCAAAAAGACTCGAATGTATCTGAATATAGAAATGAGCAAACCATCCAATGTTTTATACTCTTCTATAACTATAAGAATTTCGAAGATCCATGGAAATTACATAAGGTAATGTCAAAGGCCCTACTAAAGTAACTCTAAGACCATTGATTTTGATGACTTAAAGTTCTACCCTCTGCACCATGTTAAAAAGAGGACCAACGTAGTCTCTTCAGAAATCCTGAAACTTTTTTCTCTGAAATACAATTCTCACCAATTTTGCCTCAAGAAGCAAACTTCAAACTGCCGTAATTTTATAGATATGTGTCATCCTCGCAATTCTAGAAGCTGCTTTATCCCGAGATTTGTTAGTTTTTCCCTAAAACCCTTAAATTTTATTCTCTTTGCCTTCGAAAAAGCTCTCGACTCAGTGGAGACATGGTCGATATTGGACTCTCTAGACGAATGCAGAGTGGACTCGAGATATTCCAATATGATTAGATATGTGTAGGAGAATGCAACTAAGCCTTATATAGTGAGAGGCAAGGCGACACAATATCTCCGAAGTTATTCACTTCAGCTCTAGAAAATGTTTTTAAAAAATTAAACTGGAGTAAGATGGGGATTAACATCAATGGAAAGTACCTGAGTCATCTTCGTTTGGCTGATGATATCGTTCTAATGGCAATTGATCTAGACCAAGTCCAAGTCATGCTATGTTGAATGAAGAGTCAAGCAAATTAGGTCTCAAAATGAATCTATCAAAGACTAAAATCATGACGAACATAGACGACGACAGAGATGTAAAGATTGGAGACACCGTCATAGAAAGAGCCGACAGTTATGTGTACCTGGGCCACAAGCTGAAACTGGATTTGGACAATCAAACTGCAGAAGTAGGACGTAAAATTGGACTAGGCTCGACTGCATTCGGAAAGGTCAAACTAATCTTCAAAAGCAAACTGGATAACAGCCGGAAAAGGAAAGTATTCGATTCGTGTATTCTTTCAGTACTGACTTATGGAGCGGAAACCATGATCCTTACCAAAGCATCAGAAAACAAATGAAGGGTTGCACAAAGAGCCTTGGAACGAAGTATGCTTGGAATTTCGCTCAGGGACAATGGATTCGAAAACAAACAAGAGTCGTTGATGTAATAGAAAGGATAGCGTCTCTTAAGTGAAACTGGGCAGGACATATTGCGAGAATGACAGACGAGCGTTGGACCAAAACCATCATGAACTGGAGACCACCGACAACACGACCTATGGGCAGACCACCAGAGAGATGGACCAATAGCAATAAGTGATCAGCAAGCACGAATCGACAATGGACCGTTCGAAGTGGAAGGAGAAAGGGGAGGCCTACATCCAGCAGTCGATATAAAAGGCTGAAGAAGAACTATCACTATCACCTAAGTTCTTTCAATAATATTAAACACTATTAATAATGTAGTTTCGATTCCATCAATATAATATAAAGTTATTTCCGGGAATGTCACGTTTTCCTTAATTGTCACATAAAGGTTAAACACAAAGTAAACTTTCACACATTCTTCTTCTTAACACAAAAAAATAATTTTTTCTATTTTTTATCCTTTAATTTTATTCTTTTAACAGGTATCAAGTCTGTAACATTATTATGCAATGGTGCATACCGCAAACGCGGTCAAAATTTTCCATTGCACAACGAGAATGAAGAATTCTGTATTTTGAAACATTTGACCCGCCCCGTTATTTTTCGACCGCTACATACGAAAAGTGGCTACTGTGCCTACACATAGCAACGCGAAAGTGACCAAATTTCATTCATAACTTTTGATTTATGAATCAAATGCGGGGTTGCCTAATTCGAAAAATTTCGCATCTGTATTTATCACATTGCTATGTAAATCTACAGTTACTTCGTGTGACAAAAATAACCGATTTCGCATCGTGTTGCATATTAAACGTTAGCGTGAATCCAACTTATAGAGTTGAGTGAAAGCCTCGGTTTTTCACCCCAATCGAGTCGGAATCATCAACACCTTCTCTTAGAATGACATCTCTAGAATTATGTTGCTTCTAATAACCGAAATATTTCGATAATTTAGCTCTGTTCCCATCAGGTGTGATAAATTTAATTTCTCGAAAGTTAAATTTATCCTGAAAAATGTTACAGAAAATTAAATTTAATTTTTAATTTGACGGGAGATCGAAAAAATTGTGCTGGATTTTCATCTTCAATCTTTATCTGTTGATTTGACAAATTTACGCAATAATGCAATAGAATGGATCGTAATAAACCATCCAATCAAAAAATGATTTTTGTGCAATAAAAGTAATTAATGTCCAATAAAAAATTTGTACCAGGAAAGTTAATTTTTATTGGGCGTAATTATTTTGTAAAAGGAAAATTAATTATTTTTATGTATATTAATCATTTTTATTGGACAAAAATCATTTTTCTATTGGACGTTAATTATTTTTATTGTACAAAAATCATTTTTTTATTGGAACGTTTATAATAATCCGAATATATTCATTACATTTACCGTGATAAATTTAGTTATGAGTGCGTTCCTCAGAATTATATTTATATCATTAGGGCATATAATTAGCCATTTATATATCTGAAAGTAGGGGTATAATGACCATATTATAGTCGAGTTTCATACAAACTGGGAGGTATATAATAGGCATATTATGGTCAACTCGACTATGATTTTCATTATAAGCCGACTAAATTTTTTATTCGACTATAATTTTCATTAATGATTTAGCCTCTAACCCTTCATGGGTTGTAGGGCAGATTATTATTATTATATTATTATAATTTTCATTAGACGTCAAATCTTTAAGGAAATAAAAAAAGGCAATAGTCAAATGGCGAATTATACTCCCAAATGATATAAACTATCGTATTAACCAAGGGATAAATAGCTTGATTATAGTCTCGGTACGTGAATATTCCTCCTGGCATAGCCCCTCGGACATTCACTTCACCTTGACTATAATCGCGCCATTATATCCCTTGGTTAATAATATACTATTATCACACCTGATGGGAATAGGGACTTTGATTTTTTGAACATACGAAACAATAGAAAAACTGTAGACTAAAAAATCTCTTGAGAAGTTTTTTAGTAGATGGGGGAATGCAAAAATGTGCGATAACATGAGCATATTTAAATAAACTCGATCTGCAAGTTGAAAAAGAAATCGGTTCTGTGATAATTGTTCACCATTAGATGATGCTTCTACGCGCAGTTGTGAATAAGGACTAGATTAGAAAAAGTTTTAAATCAGCACACCACAATACATAAAACAATAACTCAACAAGTTGTTGGAAACATAAAGGCCAGGTGGTAAGCAAATAAGCTGCCAAAATTAAATTATGGTAATTGTATTTTGAATATTTAAATGAATACCCAATTGCCGTATTTAGCTCTATATGAATCGTATTGGTGAACAAAATTTGGTTTAAAAGCTATAAGGAATGAAGAACAACAACAAATCCATCAAAGAAAACCAGTAAACAACGAACTTATTAAAAATATTCTTCTTCATTTTGGTACAATTTGATTAACATCCTGAAATTGGATTTCGATTCAATTGTAAATAGTCGTTGAACTTTTAAATTAAGACTGTAGCAAGAATCACTTCATTCTTCAATCTACCGAAGTGAAATCTTAAGGACTAACCACCATCTGAAGATTAATTCCGTCATTTCACTGTCACTTCCCTATTTTACTGAGAAAATCTTATCACATCATATGACGTTAGGACAAACAACTTTTAGGAAAACTTTGAGACATTAGGGAGTGTTCATATATGACGTCTGCATTTTTTCAGGTTTTTGGACCCTTCCTTTCCATTGTCTCAAATGTTCCTTATAAATAAAAACTTTTTTGTATGAAGTGTCTGTTTTGGGTGACTGAACCCCTAGTTCAGCTCTAGTCCTAGCCCTAGCCCTAGGTTGGCGAAAATACAGCAGAGAGATGATAGTATCTCGGGCCTTACCTAGTTCTCGGAGATTCTGTACCGAACATCCGTTTGTGGGGAGAGTCGGCGAAGTGACTCGCGTTAATTGGGCGTGCCCAATTAATCGCCCATGGGGGCCGTGCGGTTAAAGCGATACGCACGTTAATCTCCAACATTTATGTTGCTCCCTCCGATTAGCCTTCGCTATACTCCTAAGAACCGTCTTATCAAAAACCTCCAGGTCGTTCACCATTCATCCGCAGTCCACTCAACTATCACTACCATACAGAATCGTCGACCTGAAAATTGACCTGTGTATAGCTAACTTTGTTTCGTTACTCAATTCACTTTTGTTGAATTGTCAAATTGGCAACTGCAAGTAATTCATAAGTCTTAGACCCCCTCACCCATTTCACTAACTATGCACACTGAAGTCTCGGAAGATGTCAGTTTTACCTTTCCTGGCTTGACTCTTTATTTCTTACTTACTTACTTATCAGCCTTACTAACCCAAGCGGGTTTCGGCTGACTCTACAATGTTTCTCCATCTGGGGCGATCCTGGACCAGACTTTTCCACTGCCCAACGTCCAACTTTCGCGCATCTTCTTCAACACCATCCAGCTATCTCTTCCGGGGTCTTCATCTGGCTCTGTTGTTGTCGAAATTTCGGTCCATTACCTTCTTTGGCATTCGATCCTCGTCCATTCTCGCTACGTGACCTGCCCATCGCAATCTGGCAGATTTAATAGCACCGAATAGTGTTTCGTCCCCTTAGATTTCTGTCAGCTCTCTGTTCGTACTTATCCTCCATTGCCCTTGTTCGCATAGTGGTCCACATATTGATCTTAGCACGCTCCTCTGAAAGCAGTTCAGTAGCGATTCTTGCTTCAGTGTCAAAGACCATGTTTCACAGCCGTACATTACGATGGGTCGGATCTGTGTCTTGAACTCTCCGTCTACGTCATTCTGTGTTTAAGATTGAGCCGAGCTACTTGAATGACTGGACAACTTCGAAGTTGTAATCGTCAATTGTGATGTTTTGACCAATACACGATCCCTGCTTCCTGTCTAGCGTAAGATATTTCGTCTTATCCGTTTATGATTTCCAGTCCAATCGTGTCTGCTTCCCTATCCATTTCGACAAACATTTCCTTGATCGCAATCGTTCCCCGCCCTATTAAATCGGCATCGTCGGCGAACGCAGTAATTTGTTTTGATGACGTGAATATTGTCCCGTTCCAGTTCACTGTCATAGCTCTGATGACTTTCTCCAACGCTAGATTGAATAGGATTGTCGATAGCTTATCTCCTTGACGTAGTCCGGTGTTTGACTCTTTATTTCGGAATCCTATTAAATTTGACAGTTTGAAGTTCAATAATGACGAAGTTTGAAAATTGCATTGAACAGCAACGAAAGATAAGAGTTTTGTAGAATACCGTGTCATCGGTCAATGTTCAATCAGTTCAGGTTTCAGGTTGAATTCGTAGGGTGATGTATCAACAGTGTAAGCGGTGCTGGTAGCGAAAATACGTGTGTGCCAAGATGGTGGTTTCCTTGACGAATACCATTTTTTTGTTCTCTTCGAATACACAGTAATTTTCCCGTCATACTACGTACTTTCACATTAACCCAAAAAGTTTTACATTCAATTTTAGACAGACCTCCCACACTAAATAGCATTAAGAGAGGCGGATAAGCACAGAAAATGTTTCGGTTTTCAAAAGAAAGTCCTTGAAAAAAAATCCATAAATTCTCAGAAAACCATAAAAACATTCTTAGAAAATCCAGGAAAATTAAAGAAAGAATAGGAAGAAAATCTTTAAAACCCTTCGAAAAAGGCAAAGAAGATCTTTTAGAATACAGCCAAAGAAATTTAACTGTACAGTCGTTAAAACGTTTTCTACGTTTCGGTTATTTCTATCGTTCTCTATTTATCTAATTTGGCATTCGTGATAGCATGAAGAATGAGATAAATAAGAGGAACGAAGGAAATGTTGCACAACTGCACTGAGAAAATCCTTGAAAATCCTTGAAAAAGGTTACAAATTTTAAGTAACACTGAGTGAATGTGCTGTAGGCGATCTGAATTTTTGAAGTTTTTCGCGAAAAGTTTCGGATATGTGGGAGGGCTGATTTTACAACACAAAATAAATAATTGTAATGGATACATAAACAGACGTACCTCACATAAATTGAAAAATAATTCACATAATTCGCATTAATACAAAACAAATAAGAAGTATTATGCCATAATACCATACCTTTCAATGACTGCTTCAAGATGAACTTTTCTGGTTCTTCGAAAATTTGTTGTTCTTTAGAAAAAAGAAATCTTGAAATTTGATAAGTTGGAAAAATTCTTGTAATGTAAATTGTGGTGCATGGGAATGAGATCGAGAGTACACAAAGCCACACAGTCAGCTTTCAATTTCTTTGTAAATCGCATTTACTGCCTATATCACATGAGTTATTGGATAAATATTTGAAAATCCTTTATTTTGAAGAACTGTCTTTTGTTTTTGAAAGATAATATAATGCAAAATAATATCTCGAAGTTAAACAGACAAAACGAATCGAACGATACGATGTCATCAAGTATTATAGTATAAGAAAGTTGTATGAAAGTTGTACGAAATTAGGACAGAATTTATTAAGAATAGCGGGCCGGGTGGGGTTCAATGGCTTTGTAGGATTTTCAATTTAGCATTGAAGTCCTCAGTAGTACCCGCTGACTGGAGCTTCGGTGTTATTGCTCCGATCTTCAAGAAGAGTAACCGCAAAGTCCTTACCAACTACAGGGGGATTTCACTCTTGAGCGTGGTCGGAAAGGTTTATGCAAGTGTGCTAGTAGACAGGGTTAGGGTTATAGTGGAAGATGTTCTTGACGAGGTTCAGAGTGGTTTCAGACCTCTGAGGGGTTGTCAGGATCAGATGTTTTGTCTCAGGCAGGCTATAGAAAAGCTCTCTGAGAGAAATATTGATTTATACTTGTGCATCATCGACCTAGTAAAGGCATTCGATCGGGTACCGAGGCAAAAGCTGTTCGAGGTACTTGGCGAATACGGGGTTAATGGACGTTTATTGGGCGCTATCAAAAGCATCTACTCAGGGAGCACGGCTGCGGTAAGGATAGATGGTGAAATTAGTGAGGCTTTCGAAGTTAATGAGGGAGTTCGTCAGGGTTGTTGTCTCTCCCCTCTTCTGTTCATAATTTTTATGGACAAGATTATCAGGCAAGCGAATTTGCAAGGGAATGTGACGGTGGGGGAAGTAATCATGAAAATCCTGGCCTATGCGGATGACTTAACTCTATTAGCAGATAATGCCAAGGATTTGCAGGAGAATTTAGACTGCCTGAATGCTGCATGTGAGGAATACGGCATGAAAATAAGTGTCAGTAAAACTAAAGTTATGCATAGTGGCAAATCCCGGAAGGATGTAGTTTGCAGTTTAAATGGGGAGCAGTTGGAACAGGTCTCTGAGTTTAAATATTTAGGAGCCATTTTTTCGGAGAATGGCAAGTTAGTTAGGGAATTTGAAGAAAGGAGAAGAATGGGAAAGGCAGTGGCCAGTCAGTTGAGGTCGTATGTGTTCAACAAAAAGGAGTTAAGTAGTGGCACAAAGCTAGCTATTCACAGGTCAATCTTCAGACCAACGATTTTATACGGTAGTGAAAGTTGGGTGGACTGCGGATACCGTGTGCATGACCTGGAGGTTTCTGATATGAGGGTTCTTAGGAGCATAGCAAAAGTAAATCGGAGGGAACAGTGGGACAATCATATTAGGAACGACGACATCAGGGAAAACTTAGGGGTTACATCAGTGGAAGAGGCGGCAAGGATTAGTCGTCTGCGGTGGTACGGGCACGTTCAGAGGATGGGTAATAGCAGGCTACCAAAGAAGATATTGGATGCTCAAGTCCCGGGTGTGCGTCCCAGGGGTAGGCCAAGGAGAAGGTTTATAGACTCAATTAACTCCGATTTAGAAGTTAGGGGACTTTCTCTAGGCGAACAAACCATCTCCTTGGCACAGGATAGAGGGGTATGGAGAAGGGTGGTCCATGGTCAGTAGTAAAGACCTCACACCGAAAGGTACAAACGGTCTATAAAGTGTGATGATGATGATGATGATGATCGCGAGCGTTAAAACCGAAAAACGATTTCAATAGGAAAAAAGGCTGGTAAGTACGAGTAAGGTCTCGTATTTCTTCTACACGTGTTTACGAGCCACATTTTTTGGGCTTTAAGCCCAAAACAAATTTTTCGACACCCGTCCCAGCCGCTAAGAGTGTTGTGTCTTCTACAATAGCTGAATACTGGTGTATGTAATTTACGATTCAAAATATTAATCAAATTGTAACTAAATTTGTTAAATTTTCTGCTCTTTTTCATTTTGTTTATTTTTCTTTAGTTCTGTTCTTATATTCATGTAGATAATTTAGCAATGACTAAGAATTCTTTGTCGACATCTAGACAATATTTTATATTTCTGAAGAATTTGAACTAAATTTGCTGTACAGCCGGTTGAATTTAATTTGAAAGAAATTATTTGTTCTTCTGTTTGTCTCGAGTTGTAGACCCGTACGTATCTAGCAAACAGAATAGATGTTGCAAAAAGGCTCAAATGTATCTAAATAAAGATTAGCAAAGGCCCTACCGGGCTACGTCTGAGACCATTGATTGTGTTGGCCCTAATTTTTACTCCTGCACCATATCACAAACAGCACCCACGTAGTTTCTCCAAGAAGTGCCATAGTTATAGAGATATGAGTCATCCCGCCCAATTCTAGAAGTGGCCATCCCAGGATTGTGGCATTAACCAAACCCTGAGACACGTGTATGCTCTACAGCTTTGCCTATGGAAGCAACTTTCTACCTCTTATAGTTCTAGAGATATGGATTATCCTTCCCAATCCTAGAAGTGGTCTTATCCCAGGATTGGGGCAAAAAAACCTTGAGGAACGTGTTCTCTAAAATTTTATTCTGAACAACTTTGCCTTTGGAAGCAACTTTCTAACTGCCATAGTTCTAGAGATATGGGTCATTACGCCCAATTCTAGAAGTAGTCATATCCCAAGATTGGGCCGTTTTTCACTAAAACCCTGAAACACTTGCTCTCTAAAATTTTATTCTCTGAAACTTCACCTTTGGAAGCAGCTTTCTAACTCTCATAGCTCTACAGATATGGGTCATCCCTCCCAATTCTAGAAGTGGCCACATCCCAGGATCGAGCAGTTTTTTGCTAAAAGCCTGAGACACGTTTCTCTAAAATTTGATTCTCTACAACTTTGCCTTTAGAAGCAACTTTCTAACTGTCATAGTTCTAGAGATATGGGTCATCCCGCCCAATTCTAGAAATAGTCATATCTCAGGATTGAGCCAATTTTCGCTAAAACTCTGAAACAACTGTTCTCTAAAATTTTATTCTTTACAATTTTGTCTTTGACAGCAAATCCACATATTGCATGGTTAACCAAACCTAGACGAAAAACCATCTGCTTTCGTATATGGCTAAGAAACTCAATTTCGTCCATTATTCCATTAGTCCAAATGCCCACACGATTTCCACAAAACAATTTCTCAGTTTTTGAGAGAAATGACACGATTTCCGTGCTAAACTTGCTGAAATATTTACGAAAAAGCTTCACCGACCCCTAGACACTTCTTCGACCATATATCCGGAACTGCTACACCGATTTTGCTCATCTTTGAACTTGAATCATGGGAGGCATGTACCTTTCAGGGGAAAAAAGTTTAGGCTGATCGGTTGAGCCGTTTAGAGAAAAAAAAGTGAAGACGGGCGGACGACCGGACATTTCTTCTATTGCTGATTCGTCATCTGAGAGTTCTGATCATTTCGTTTCAAAAACTGTTTTCACCTCACACACACATTTGTAGCTTTCGTTTCAAAATCGTTTTCACCGCAGCTATGTACACGATGTTAAAACGATTTTGAAACGAAAGGTATAAGTGTATGTGAGTTTGAAACTGTTTTTGAAACGAAACCTGAAACGATAATAGATGAAGCACCCAACTCTCGCCTCGATCTATCCCATGTTACAATAAAGTTGTTTGTAGTAAACATATAGGACTCTTTTGTACTTCGTTCGGGTCCAACGAGTGGAAAGTTAGTGGAATATTGTGGAACGAAAACACACGATCTACGAAAATCTTTCAATTTAAACTTAACTCAGCTGTAATGCGAAGTTTAGTTCAGCAAAATAAATTAAAGATTAAAAACAAAATGCAAAAACTAAAAATTCCAAAGCTTCAACACCATGCATAAAGTTAGTACTAAATAGGGACACATTTCATACTTATGATCCTAGGAAAAACTTATACTTACAAGCCCCGGTTTAGCCTATAGCGAAAGAAAAAGGTATCTTTGAGTCAAGAAAGAATTAAAAATAGAAAAGTTTATTAGTGACTTTAGTACTCAACAACTAAAGAAAATACGTAAAAATGGTAAAAAGGTCTGCCATTTAACGAGCGTAAAAGTTGAAGATTCTCAGACAATTTATTTCATTCTCTCAAAGACTATCACAACAATCAGCCTTCTGGTTTTATTCGCAAGTTTCATTCTAACTGTATTTTTACTTGGGGATTCCATTACGGTTTTTGACGCCTACCTACGGTTGAAACTGTATCACTAGCGAACTTTTACTCTTTTATTTCCATTATTCTGTCAAACATTCCCGGAAATGACAAGTTAAAGTAAGGAGTAGGATGGATCAGCAGCCTGGTAGGTAAGGATCGGAACAGGTCAGGTCGACCTGATCAGGTTCAGGTTCAGGTCACGACCTGATTACTGACCTGAACCTGATTTTGAATTTCAGGTCCGACCTGTGGCTAACCTGAAAAATTTTGTTGGGCAAGGACTTCACACCTAGAAGCCAAGTGAAATACTTGGGTGTCATACTGGACAGTAAGTTGCAGTGGACAGTAAGTTGTACTGGACAGAACACGTAAAGGAAAGAGCGAGGAAAGCTCTGACGGCCTTTTGGATATGTAGGAACGTGTTTGGTAAGAACTGGGGCCTACCGTCCAAGGTAGGGCTCGGACTGTTCCAGATTTCGTGTCAAAAATCGTTTTCACCACACACACACTTGTTGCTTTCGTTTCAAAAATCGCTTTCGAGGTGAAAACGGTTTTCGGAACGAAAGCAACAAGTGTGTGTGTGGTGAAAACGATTTTTGACACGAAATCTGGAACAGTCCGAGCTCTACAAGGCGATACTGTCGATCTATGAAGCAGTAGTGAGGCCAATGATCTGCCACGGTAGTGTAGTGTGGTGACCTAGGCTGGAAAAGGAGTGCGCGAAAGAGGAGATGAGCGAGATTCTGCATATGTATTACAGGAGCTATGAAGACGACAGCGACGGCAGCCATGGAAGCGCTGCTAGCTGTACCACCGGTCCATACGATCGTCAAGGCTAGAGCATTTGGATTAACGGTATGTGGATGAGGAATTTTTCTGTAGGACATGGAGGAATAAGAAATGCGATAGCTGATCCTATTTTTGACATGCCTAGAGACCGCATAAAAGCGGAGATCAACTTTGAGAGACGCTATGAGGCTATCGTACCGAGTAGACAAGAATGGCTAGACAATTGGCCAGATTGTATACCCGAAGATGGACTCATAAGCTTCACGGACGGCTCGAAAAACTCTGAAGGAACGGGGGCTGGGGTAATTTCTCTGGAACCCAGAACGGAAGAGAATTTCTATCTAGGAAAGTACGCCGGGCGGAAACGTTTGCAGCGATGAAAGGACTACGATGCTCTTTCCAACCGGAATTGGAGAATGAAAGAATCATTGTACTTTCTGATAGTGAAGCGATTATTAAGGCGATAATGTCGCCTGTATTGGTTGGGTTTGTTTATTGGGCTTATGCGGCAAAAATTGTTAAAACCTGTAAAAACCTGTAAAAACCTGTGCAAAGTGCCAGGGCGGATACAGCTTTCGCCCTGAATAGCTCGGACTGTTCCAGATTTCGTTTCAAAAATCGTTTTCACCGCGTTCAACATCGTATACATAGCTGTGGTGAAAGCGAGGTGAAAACGATTTTTGGAACGAAATGTGTGTGTGCGGTGAAACGATTTTTGACACGAAATTTGGAACAGTCCGAGCTCTGCGTCTGACTGATGTTTTCGAAAATTCTCATGTAAAAATCGCGAATCGGGGGGTCGCGACGACCAACATAGGAGGATCCGCACATAGCCTACAGTGCATTACACCTACAAAAACTTAAAATATGGTGTGGAGGTCGTTAAGGGGAACGTTTTTTACAAAAAACCACACCGACATGAATTATCCTTCAGGGAATTATCCCCCAGACTGAAAAAAAATGGGAATTATCGCCCAGGAATTATCCCCCAGACAAATGGGAAGCGGGTAATTTGTACAAGGAAAACACCTCTTCACTTGGATTGTATCTAAAACACAAGATTTGTATAACGAAAATAATTAAACTTAGAATTGACTTCGCAGAACACGGCACAAATTTGCTAATTAAATTAGTAAAGAAACGAGACTTGACAGGCCAGTTTTCAATTATGCCATTTATTTAAAAAGTTTCTGACCGGTTTCGAGAGTCACGCTCTCATCTTCAGGGTATGGTCAAGACTAAAAACATAAGAGTTTTACATAAACAAATTCCTTATCTTAAACACTATACAGAGGGTCGATAACAAACATAAACAAAATACAGCTGATTTCTACATTCATGATAACAAATGCCCATATGAATTTACTAAACGGCGACAACGGGAATGTTAACTCCGCTCTATTAAAACTATTCAGAAAAAAGAGAACTTTAGACACAAACATTATTGACTTGAACGACACAGAGATTTCTCTCGATGACAACGACAAATTCTGTGATTGTGAATAAACTAACACACCCTGAACAAAGAGCATGGACTTCATGACGACCTGTGTGACACACAGGTAAACAACACATCACATATTTATGCATAGAATTTAGGTACCACACACTAGTGTAATTTGTTATCATGAATGTAGAAATCAGCAGTATTTTGTTTATATTTGTTATCGACTCTCTGTATAGTGTTTCAGATAAGGAATTTGTTTATGCAAAACCCTCATGTTTTTAGTCTTGACCATACCCTGAAGATGAGAGCGGGACTCTCGAAACCGATCGGAAACTTTTTAAATAAATGGCATAATTCTAAACTGGCCTGTTAAGTCTCGTTTTTTTGCTAACTTAATAAGGAAAATGCTCTCCCGGGTGATAATTCCTGGGCGATAATTCCCTGGGTGATAATTCCCATTTGTCTGGGCGATAATTCCCTGGGTGATAATTCCCATTTGTCTGGGGGATAATTCCTGGGGGATAATTCCTGGGCGATAATTCCCTGGGCGATAATACCCGTCACCCGATCAACATAGGAGGATCCGTGCATAGCCTACAGTGCATTAAGCCTACAAAAACTTAAAATATGGTGTGGAGGTAGTTAAGGGGAACGTTTTTTACAAAAAACCACTTACGGAATTCAAGTAGTGGTCTAAGTGAATTCTATTGTTGAAAGAGGAATGAAATTTGTTGTCACACATCGAAGAGAGGAGGTGTTAGAACACTACACAGGGGGAGGGGTTCTGAAAAACCTTGATTTATGTGTAACATGCTTTATGAAAGGCTCCCAAGAAGAAAAAAGTGGACTTTTGGAAAAAAAAAACCTTCTCACTGAAATCGGGCGTCCTTTATGGACGCCTCCATGTGACTCACACACTGATGTCTATGTGTAACACTTTGGCAATGAAAATCATAACTGCATTTAATGAATAGATCACAAAATACCGTGTATATACAATGCAATTTTGTCACTAAATTTGAGATAAAATCAACGTTTGCACCAAAATTTTCTCATCTCGTCAGCTCTAAATATTTTTGGTTCCTTTGTAGAACATTCAAAGCATTCAATTCAGGTCAATCAGGTCAGGTTCAGATTGAGAAAATATCGAAAATTTCAGGTCAATAGGTTTCAGGTCACAGGTCCGACCTGAAACCACCCATTCCGATCCTTAGAGGTAGTTGCAGACAGCGAAGGACTTTCGAACACGATGCAATAAACAGACTACGATAATTGGACAAAATATCCTTGATTGGGATGGTAAGAATGTTGACTTGAATCTGAAAATTTTGAGATACCATTGGAATCCTACCTGTAAGAGGTGCCATGAAGCGTTGGAAGTTGGTACCCCACACCACTGCTGAGGGGAAGAGGAAGAGAGGCATTTAAAAATCCACTCCAAGGCATCAGGAAATAGTTTAATTGAACGTGATTGGTAGAAATGGAGTAACATTTTAGGATTGGACAGGGAGGGTGTAGGTCAGATTGTAGCAGACTTAGGAGTGAAACAGGTGAGTCCCTTAAAAGACACAGAAAGAGTCGGAACTGTCCCTTTACACAAAATGCGCCTACAGTTTTTTTTGTCCGAGGATATTGAGCTGTCGAATAATTCAGACAACGAATCTGACGTAAGAAAGTCGTAAAACATACTCACTAGTTCAGATTTACCCTGCCGCATAAAAAATGTTTAGAATACGAGATCAAGTCTCTGTTAGTCTCTACATAGAAACAAATTCGCTAACCTGAAACGCAGAATATCTTCCTCCTTTTCTCGGTCGATTGTAACTCGGAAGGTACCGACGAATTGTGTCCAATTCATTGATATGTAATAAGCCAGCGGTAAGCAACTGTGCAATAAGGAAAACCGATTGTCCCCAGAGAAAGAGTGACTTTGACGGCGATCGCACGTATCCTCCACTTCCATCTGGAGCAAAATACATCGTAATGACAGGATCTGTAATCAGAGAATGTCACCAAAGATCTCCAACAAAGCAGAAACAGTTGACAGAACCTCCATTTTCGTCCGAATACATGCACTTCCTTAATTCTGCTTGGTATTCTTCGACTTGCTCGTTATTCATTTTGAAAACTCCATCGATGATCATAAAAGTGTAGAAAATTGGCCATTCGCATTCATTTCCCTCAAAGTCCTTGATTTCGCCTTTGTTGTAATATCTGAAAGGAATCGACATTTATAACAATCGAAAAACGGTGGACAATTGGCACCTGCCTTCGTTTTTTATCTTCCAAACGAGACAAATATCCATCTCGACTGAATCGTTTAAAGCCTTTGGTACCACGTAACCGACTGACGACATTGTTTTTCGACAAATCTACCAACCGCTCTTCATGCGACGCAAAAGCTTTTCACAAAAAACATTATTTTCATTTAATTCTATCTACACATGAAGTGAAACTGAATATTCACCTGGAAATGACAGTGTTGGTATTAGAGACGCATCCACTCCTTTCGAACTAGACTCTCTCGGCAGCATCGTTTCGAAAATACTTCGATTACGATTGTGCGCATCGATGTCTACATAAACTACACTCCACGAAGCACCTTTCTCTCCGAAAAGATTGCATCCATTTATTGCTTCCAGAGCAGATTTGGCCATTCCTATGAAACAGACGAATTTGGATTTCAACTATTTTCGCTTTCAATGTTTATGTAACTCACCTATAGACGATGCATGTATCTCCGGTTTGCCGTCGTTGTACTTTGTACCACGTTCCCACATTCCAAAGTCCGGTGTACGGTACGCTCTTTCTACGTAATAAACTAAATTTTGTACGAACGCAACTTCGTCCTGTCGAATGTATCGAGTGGAAAACAAATTAAATGAGTCAATTGATTCGTTGAAAGTCCAGTACCTGAGTGTAGATGATCTGTAGACCAGAGGTAATCATTTGAACTAAAAATATGATGTAAATTGAGACCACGTCAATTTGTAAATGGTTGTACATTTCGTCCGAATAGATTTCCTGGTTGGGCGTGGAAAATGTTTCAATAAAATCGCGCTGAGGTCAAAGTAAAATACCTCTCCTGTGTGTAGGTGGAATTTACAATGCAATGCATGCTGATTCGACTGGCGTTGTTTGAACAATTCAACACGATGGGCTTGTTTGATCCAACATTCGAGTATTCCACGCATGCATTTTACAGTTGACTGTCCAAGTTCTAAAATAGGAAAAATGGGAGATATATTTCTCTTAAGTGTCTTTCGATTTAAGCTTAATGGTTGAGCCGACAAACGCTGACCATAAAGAACAATGTAACTGTCGCGTCGGGTAGTATTCGGGAGAACGTCTACGGAACCTATTAACCCAAAGGGCTGTTCGACGATACATAGTTTTGAAGAGAAGCTCCCACTAGCGGGAATCGAACTATAAATGCTTCCTTCAATACTTCTACGGATAAATTTCCTAGTCACATTCTTTGTCGCTTCCATTGTACACTAGAATTTGTCGGACTCTCATAGAAAAGTCTTCTTCTTGGTTATACAGAACAAGCCAGTCGTTATTTCAAAACACTTGAGAGAGATCCTCGAAGCTTGAGCTTTACTACAATTGAACTTTGCTCTACCAAGCCGTCTCGCATAGCTATAAGAGAGTGTCCATCATATTGTTAGCTTATCCACTTCTTCACTAAATAGGATAAAAGACCGGGAACTCCAGCGTTTTCATGCCAATCTCAATAAACTATTTTCATGGGTTGGGTATATGAGAGTATCGATAGAGTGCAGTCAAGTTAATTTTTGACCTAAATCACCGGGCAGTCACCGATGATTCACCTGGGAATCACCGATTATTCACCGGAGAATCATCGATTATTCACCGGGAAATCACCGATGATTCACCGGGGAATCATATAAGATTAGCCAGGGAATCACCGAAGATTCACGCGGAATCACCAATAATTCATAGTGGAATTACCAATGATTCACCGGGGAATCATCGATTATTCACCGGGGAATCACCGATAATTCACCGTGAAATCACCGATGATTCACCAGGGAATCACCGATGATTCACCAGGGAATCACCGATGATTCACCGGGGAGTTACCGATGATTCACCGGGGAATCACCGATGATTCACCGGGGAATCACCGATAATTCACAGGCGAATCACCGATGATTCACCAGGGAATCACCGATGATTCACCAGGGAATCACAGATGATTCACCAGGCAATCACTGATGATTCACCAGGCAATCACTGATGATTCACCAGGCAATCACTGATGATTCACCAGGGAATCACCGATGATTCACCAGGGAATCACCGATGATTCACCAGGGAATCACCGATGATTCACCAGGGAATCACCGATGATTCACCAGGGACTC
>CM055403.1:156908707-156923036 GCA_029228625.1 Pseudolycoriella hygida | reverse complement strand
ATTAAAGTTACTTGCATACTTGGAAGTTTCCATTTGTTATAACTAAAATTCATGTGAAAAATTTTCTATTTTTTGAAAACATTTTTCTCCAAAAAAAATTTTCTGAGAAAAAATTTCTCCGAAAAAAATTGTCTTCTAAAAAAAAGATTATCTCCGAAGAAATTTTCTAAAAAAAGTTTTTCTCCAAAAAAGTTCTCCAAAAAAATTTTTCTCCAAAAAACTTTTCTTTAAAAAAATGTTTCTCCAACAAAAAATTTCTCCGAAAAATGTTTTTCCAAAGTAATTTTTCTTCAAAAAAAGTATTTCTCAAAAAAAGTATTCTTCAAAAAAAGTTTTCTTCAAAAAACATTTTCTTAGAAAAAATTTTCTTAGAAACATTTTCTCCAAAAAATCTTTCTCCGAAACAACATTTTTCTCCAAAAAAAATCTTTCTCCGAAGAACATTTTTCTACAAAAAAATTTTCTCTGTAAGAAAAGATTTCTCCAAAAAAAATTTTCTCCGAAAAAAATTTTTCTCCAAAAAAATGCTTCTCCAAAAAAATTTTTCTCCGAAAACATTTTTTCTTTAACACCTTCGGCTACCATCGGAACACTTCGTATCACCTTCGGCTACCTTCAAAACACTTCATTTCACCTTCGGAAAGCGTCAAAACACTTCTTGTCGACTTCGGCTACCTTCGGAACACTTCGTGTCATCAATTCTTCTCACTGATTCATATAACTTTCATGAAGAAACCAACTGTCTGAGTATTCTTATTCAGAATTTAGCAAAAAATCCAAGATGGCGTCACTTTGACAGTTGGCAGCCATTTTCTTAAAATGCTAAAAAATTCTCCTGACCAAACTCTATAACTTTCTAGAAGAAACCATCTCCCTAAGTAGTGTCATTCCGGAGCTAAAATTCGAAAACCGAAAAAGCATAAACGAAAATCCTAGATGGCGCCGCCATGACAGTTGGCAACCATTTTCCGAGGATACAAAAAAATTCTCCTGACCAAACTCTATAACTTTCCCGAAGAAACCAACTGTCTAGCTATTGTCACTCCGGAGCTAAAATTGGAAAACTGCGAGCATTACCTAAAAAACGCTCAAAATTGACCACTTTTCCACATGCCACGGCTTTTCCAGAATTTTCCCGGAAAAGCGGCATAAGAAATTTTTCATTTGGGGCCGAGATTGACATTCCCTGAAAATTTCAGGAAGATCGGCTGAAAAAAAGAAAAAAAAAGTTTTCATAATGATGAGAATAGAAAAATTTATTGTCCATTCAAAAATCTCATTTTCAAACCTCGATATCAATTTTCAACCGATTTTGATGAGTCTGTGCTCGTTGGAAAGCTGCTGCGACATAGTTTTTTGTAAAAATAATTAGGAGGGGGAGGGCGGCGAGGGGAAAAAACTCAAAAGTTCGCCTAAATATGGCTCCTTGTCCCAAAGGTTTTTGCATGGCGTTTTTGAGTTTGTGGACTTCTTTTTTGGGCACGCTACCGCTTCGGGCATGATCCCTACAGTAGTAACTAACAACAACTTACTGCCGTCGTTCGAGCATGAAATCGGACTAACTACTAAAGTAGAAGTGAAGCATTAAATTCAATAAAGTTTTTGCAAATACCTGCAGCTTCCTTATACCTACCGTCTTCATGTGTATTATAAACCTGTCATTACTCGATGCTATCTCTATCCTTACATTTAATTGAATTCGCCGTAATCCTATCTGTACCATTCTTTCGCACATTTCCACTACCAATTGCTATTCGAAGATTGTTGCAGATGTCGTGTTATTTCGCGATTATTAAATAATTTACCTGGGTCCGCAAGCGGTCTCTTGCCACTGTGAAGTCTGCGCTCTTATTTGTTAGCGGAAATCGACCGTGCTCCTACTCGACACATTTAAGCAATGAATTTTAATATCTTGGGATGGATTTGAATCCATCTCGCCTGCGTGTGCACATTGGTAGAGCCATAAATACAGTTGGACGTACAACTGTTGGCAGTGGGAAAAGGATCCAGCTGCAGACGCACAACTCATGGACCCACGAAAGAGAATAACAAACTCCACGAAAAAAATTCGAACAAAAAATGGCAGCTGTTTTGCTGCAGAAAAATTTTGTCAAATCAAACAGAAGCAAAACCGACACATGTATCGCAATCACCGTTGCACATTCCACCCATTAATTTCACTCATTTCGAAACATTAAACAAAGAATAAACAACAAAAAACCGACAAATTAAACAAATTTAAAGAACAAAAATTTTCGCGTCATTCTTCCACAATGCACCGCTTACTCCTCTCTAACTTATTTACCTATGGTCAACGAAAAAAATCACTTTTACAATATTTTCACACATTTATAGGTCATTCTTTGTGAAATCACCCAAACTCAAAATAACGCGTTCGAGGAACCTAATGAAGTTGTGACGGGTGGTAGGGCTAATTGATATAAGAAAATTGTGGAAGACACTTTTCCGGGGAGAGTCTTAGCTTAGATGGCACGACTACTCAAAAATGCACTAAAATCGGGTACAGTCATTTCTCTAAAATTCTATAACTTTTTACGGATAAATCCGATTAAAGTGACTATGGCTGATTTAGACAGACCCCGGAAATATGTTTCCCACAATTTTCTTATATCAATTAGCCCTATCACCCGTCACAAATTCATTAGGTTCCTCGAACGCGTCATTTTGAGTTTGGGTGATTTCACAAAGAATGATCCTTATAGACTAAATAAAATCAGTTTTCTTGCACAAAAAAATTGTGTTGATTTGAATAAAGATGGCCGTCACTGAATTTTTTCAAAGTGACTTGCTGTGATTGGCTGCCTTAAATTATAGTCGATTAAAATTTAGCATGTTAAATTTTAGGGGCTGTTCATAAATGACGTCACGCTTGCTATAAAATCCACAAAGTTCATAACTTCAAACTAGTCAGACATTTTGTTTATAGTACTCCGGCTACCCCCCAAACACACCCCTGTTTGGGAGGGTAGCCAGAGTCCTATAAAAATTTTTTGCTGTACTGCAGGAGTTATGACCTTTTTATGGGCACTAATTTTTTATAGCAAGCGTGACGTCATTTGTGAATGGGCCCTTAAGACAGGTCGTGAGTTTCCCTATTATACGAGGGGCACCCTAAAAGTTTCGGGAATCTGCTATTTCTGATGCGTTATGATAAGTACATATTCGAAAACTTCAACATTTTTTAGGTAGATTAGCCAAAACAGGTAGAAAATAAAGTAGACCTAGGTATTAGGACGTACCTCTATAAAGTGACTCTCAAATTTCACGCTTTCAGCGATTTTAGATCAATTTTACTATTATTTGGATGTCAGTAATGATGTGATACTTGCTTTTCTCGATGTAATAACCCCAAAAATATGTCCATAAAAAATCCTCATTCAATTCATCACATATCTCGGGAGAAATAAATAGAATGAGCTTCCCATGAAATTCCAGTAGGAGTGCGGCCCCACCAAATGATTCAAGTTTAACACCGAATTTGGGATATAACATGGCCTGTTTCCTTGTGGAATAAAAGCTTATGGTTCAGTTATGAAAATCCATAATTTTCCAGTTTCAAATTATTCAACGTCTGAGACAGGGAATCACGAGAAATTTAAATCCGATAAAGGCCTGTTACTGAAAACTGACTTTGAGATCACATTTTGCGAGTCTCATGGCACATTTGTCATCTGTCACTGGGTTCACTTGTTTTCCGTATAGATACTGAGGGTCTGTAGTTTGGAACATGTAGTAATACCATAAATACTAAGAAAGTTTTTAGGGAAATTGTGTAGGGACTACAGAGTCTCACAAAGGACACCGACTAGGATAAGATTGATTTTATCTGTTAACTCAAAACTATTGTACATGAATTTTAACTTTTCTGACAGCTGAGAGTCCAACGTACGAGCAACGAACCATAGGTCATTAAAATATATGATATATATGATATGAATTGAATTGAATATCAATTATTACGCATGTAGATGGATCATACTTTTCATCCATACATAAAAATATTTGTAAAAAAAATTCTGGGCAGCGCAAAAAATCTAAAACAAACAGTACAATAGAAAAAGAAATCTTCCATTTTCAGAAATGGCCGACAGACATTTTTGTAAATATTCCCCAACTGACCCCGAAATAATTTTCTCTGATGTTATGTTGACAAAACAATTTAAAAAATGTTGAAGTTTTCGAATATGTACAAATGAAATGCTTTTACGCATCAGAAATAGCCGATTCCCGAAACTTTTAGGGTGCCCCTCGTATTAATTTTAGTGTTTTCAGAAAGCCGACCCCGACCCTATTTAATTTTCAAAAACCCGATAGCTCGGCAATCCGAACATGAAATCGCCCCGCTGCGAACCAGACCCGACTCAATTTTGAAAAACCCGATATTAAACCAAATAAGATAATAAGATATAAATAAGACACCTCTCAAAGGTCTCGGTTTTCATGCTGCGCCATACAGAGAATACACAAAAATTTGTTGTGATCATTAATTGGTAATCGGTTTTACTTGTTAACAACGCAACTCGGCTGTGGTGATGCTACCCACTTTCTCATTTTGGGTACCATTCCGCTAGCGTTACGATGATAACAAGAAAGTGGAAAGTCTCATTTTGAAGCTGTAAGGGTAAATTGCGTGTAACTTTTTTATTCTTTACTACAGTTTTACTATAATGAAAAAAATTACCGGTTTTTTTGCCCGATTGTTCGATTTTGAAAAGCCCGTAACCCGTCAAGCTGATCGTGGACAAGTCCACATACGTACAAAAAATAACGGATACATCCTACGTTAGTTAGTTAGTGGGTTAGTTAGTTCCAGAGCCATTTGTATGAAAACCGACTTTTTTCGCTCCTGCTCGAAAACGGCTCGATAACTTTTCTTGAAATTTTGCAGGGAGCTTCGGGTGGGTATTCTACGCCATATACGATTTTAAAAAAGGGGGGTACCAGCCTCGTTTGGGCGCCAGAGCTCTTAGAAGGCCATATAAAGCCCATATAAAAGAATGTTTTGTATGTGTGTGTGGGTCAAATATGAGCAAAATTTTTGGACTGTGTTAGGATGGAGGTAGATGTTTGGTATAAAAGGAAAAGTTGATGGGTTGGGTGCAGATCCTATTATTTGGAATTTTTTATACTTTTTTGGGAAATTTTGGATAATTTTGTGAAATTTTGATTTCAGTCCATCACAACGCTCAAAACCGGTTGAAAACAATGTCATTGTGTTACATTATCCGAAACGAGAACAATTTGTTCTACCCCTTTCTTGTTGAGCGCTAGGTGGGCCTTTACGAGGGTAGCCCTAGTGCATATCTCAGCTATCACACTTCGCAGAAAATACAAACTAGTGCCAAAATGAAGGTATTGGAGCCTAATAAAGATTGAAATTTAAAAATAAAAATTTTGCTGAGCAGACAATCCAAAAATTCGAATTTTCAACTTGTCTGGAAAGAGATGCCCTTCATCATAAAGTTTACTATTAAATTATTATTTGGAAATTTTATATATTTTGGGAAATTTTGGGAATTTTTAGGAAATTTTGGGAAAGTTTGGGGAAATTTTGGGAAAGTTTAGTGAATTTTGGGAATTTGTTCCCAAATAATAGGCTCTGGTTGGGTGTGTAGTGTGTCAGGGTGACCAACAAAATGGCAGACGTTGGTATGGGACGAACTTAGGGGGAAAATTAAATTTTTTTTGGGTTGGAGATAGATGTTTGGTGTCAAAGGAAAAGTTATTGGGTTGGGTGTGTCTGAGTGACCAACAAAATGGCCGACGACGGTGGTATGGGACGGATTTAGGGAAAAATTATTTTTTTTGTTGGAGGATGTT
This sequence comes from Pseudolycoriella hygida, assembly GCA_029228625.1. NCBI lineage: Eukaryota > Metazoa > Arthropoda > Insecta > Diptera > Sciaridae > Pseudolycoriella > Pseudolycoriella hygida. Next base: position 156,917,195 of record CM055403.1, on the reverse strand, counting down.
TCGTGTCATAGGAATTTTTTTTTCGCTCTTTTTGGCCGAAAATTTTTTTCGTCGGAAATTTTTTTTCGCCGGATTTTTTTTTCACCGGAAATTTTTTTTCGCCGTAAATTGTTATCGCTAGAAATTTTTTCTCCAAAATTTGTTTCCTCTTTTCTTCCAAAACTACTGATATTTTAAATAGGAAATGTGACGCCAGTCCTCGTCCCTTCTTCCAAAACAACTGATATCGATTGGGGTGAGCATTGAAACGCAAAAAATTCTTTTGGAATGTTTTCATTTTTGATTAAAAAAATGCGTCACAAATGCCGGACCCCCCAATGTTATAGATTTTCTGTTCTTTCAGCTGTCACAACGCAAAAATTTGACTTCGCATGATGTCTGGAGTACGGATAGCCAAATTTTTCCGTATGAAAGCTGAAACCGTAGAAAAATTATTACGTTGATGTCCGGCATTTGTGACGTATTTTTTTTAATCAAAAATGTAAACATTCCAACAAAATTTTTTGCGTTTCAAAGCTGTAAGCGTTGCTTCACCTCAATTGATATCAATTGTTTTGGAGGAAGGGACGAGAACTTGCGTCACATTTCATTTTTAAAAAGGATTTTTTTTTGTGATAAAATTGATTCGGCTAAAAGTTACAGATTCCTTGCAAAAAAATTTCCCAAAAGTTTCAAGAAAATAGCGAAAATTTACAGCCGGTTCATTCCTTTTTTACCTAGTTTGAAGAAATAGATGACAGTTTCAGTTTCAAGCGTACCCAGCAGATTAAGTTATTTCCAAATCATAGATTTTTTGCGCTAAATTTGAATGCGCGAGAGAAATTTCAAAATTTCGCCGGGAGATGAGGGAAACGTAAACATTGCATAGAAAAATTTTGATTTTACCAGAAACCACGATAATGGGATGAAAGTTGGTATTTTATTTAATTGATTCAAAAGTTCTTGTTATTATTTCAAAATAAGTGATTTTGCAATACTACAGATAATTATTGTTATGAATTTAAAGCTTTTTTTTTAGTCAAAAACAATTCTGAATGGTAATTTAGTACACAATTCTTAACGAAATTTCAACATTTTTCGATCAATATAACTGACCTTTTACCTCAAAAAAATTTTCTCACAAAAAAATTACAGGGTTTTTACTTATGAGGTTGAAATTTAAAGCACTGCTTTAAGTATGAAAGAAAGCTTCCGAAAATCGGTACAAATTTACATAAAATGTTAGTTTCGTAATTTTTTCTTGTGTTTCCTCTTCTTAACAATTTTCGCATATTATTATTTTCACATATCTTTAAATGGTACTATTCACAATTTGAAATTTTCGAAAGTTGTCAATTTCCTCTTGCCAGGAAAGTTTTACATTGATTCTGATCCTAGCGAATTTACAGAAAAAAGTCACAGATGTGATTGGCACATTCGCTTATAGAAAGCAGGTGTATTAAGTGGTATAGGTCACATCTCGGCACATTTATACCTAAAGTTTTGAGATGTGCACTCACCCGTTTAAAAAGTTTTGTAGAAAAGCAAAATGTTCCGTTTAAAAATTCTGTGTTTCACATTTTTTCACATTTGTTTCACATCTGTGGAAATTATGTGAACGGCACATTTGCCTTACCAACCGTTCATTTCAGTGGTGTTAGTGCACATCTTGGCACATTCCATCATAAAAAAAGATAATTCATGTCCAGCCATCGACAAAAGTTGATAGGAAGGCCAAGATGAGGAAATGTGAAATTAGAAAAAATTTGAAATTCACATGTGAATTTGCACCGATTTTCGGAAGCTTTCTTTTTTACTGAAAGCTATGCTTTAGAGTGATCCTAAGTTTGGCCTGTTTGTTCACACAAAAAATTGTAGATGAGAACGACTTTAAATGGAAGCACATCCTGTTTCATGGCCTTGTATGAGTTCCTAGTTTGATGTTCCTCCTATTTCCTGAGATTTCACCCACTAATGTCGTCCTCATAGACTGGTAACTTAAGCAAAATCAAGCACGATAATAGCTACGAATTCGAAACTACTTTTAGTGAAATAAATTTGCTGGTAAAATTTTTTTAAAAGTCGATTTTTGTATAAAAGACCACCATGATGAAAGTTCATTTATTTAACAAAAAAAAAGAAGAAAATTAACAAAAAAGTGTTATCGAAACATTTGAAGAACAATTGTGCTTCAATATGTGTAACGAACAGCGGCAAAATCTTTTCAAATTACCAACTTGTAAAGCGGTTGAAGCTTAATTTTTTGTTAATTTTCTTCTTTTTTTAGACTATAGGCTAACAAAAATTATTTCGTTGCGAAACACACACCGGTGAACTAGAGAAATGCGCAAAGCTTAACGATCGTGGTCTTTTATACAAAAGTCGACTTTTGAAAAAAATTTACCAGAAAATTTATTTCACTAAAAGTAGTTTCGAACTCGAAGGGGACCCCTCTTTCACAATCAGCAATAAAATCTGATGTGCAGCAACTTTTCAGTACAACTTCGTTCAAGCTCACCGTGAATAGAATATGACTTTAGAGAGTATCAAGAAGATCTATTCGCAATTTGTGTGACAACTGGGGTCGGTAATCAAATAAGGTTTGGGGCAGAGTTCTATGTACACAATTAGACATTTGTGTGGCTTATTTTTTCGAGAAATCTTGAATAGTATGTTATACAGATTTTGTGTCTTTAACTAGACTAATATTTTCTGATCAATTTACCCATCAATTTACATATGAATGAGTTATTAAGCAAAATCTTGAGAAGACCCGATAAATATAAACACATTTTAGAAAAAGTCGAAAATCAGTCAATTGAGCTTACCCACCCATAAGGTGGGACCTTCTGTAAGAAATAGATCTTCTTGATACCGTCTAAAGTCATATTTTATTTTGATATTGTTGTTAATGCAAGAATCCTTCGTAAGAATAACAGTTGAAAATATTAGCATAGCTATTGATTGATTTTGCTTAAGTTACCAGTCTCTGAGGACCACCCTAATAGGTCAAATCTCAGGAAATAGGAGGACGATCAAGCCAGAAACTCATATAGGGCCATGACACACAATATGCTTTCATTTAGAGTCTTTCTCAACTACAATTTTTTGTGTGAAGAAACAGGCCAAGGAAGTTCTTTTGGGGTCACTCTTTCAATCTCACAAGTATTGTTGGGAAAATTTTTTTGAGGTAAAAAGTTAGTTACATTAATCAAGAAATATTAAAATTTCATAAAAAATTGTGAACTAAGTTACCTTTCAGAATTGTTTTCGACTAAAAAAGCATTAGATTCTTAACATTAATTGTCTGTAGCATTGAAAAATCTCTTATTTTGAAATTTCCCGACTAAGCAAGATTTACAACAATTTCTGAATCAATTAAATAAAATACTAACTTTCATCCTATCATCATGGTTACTGGTAAATCAATTTTTTCTATGCGAAGTCCACGTTTCCCGCAGCTCCCCGAAATTTTGCTTATTTGGATAGAACTTTATTTGCTGGGTGCAGTAAAAAATTGTTTAATTTTAAAGTGTCATCTATTTCTTCAAACTAGGTAAAAAAGGAATGAACCGGCTGTAGCAAAAATTTTCTTAAAGGTACCCATGCCAAAATACCCGGTACAAAAGTACACCCAAGATACATTTTTAATCACCACTTATTACAGTAACCTCTAAAAGGGCGAAGACATGGGTTCAAGCAGTAAGGCGTCATTAGTCCACCCACATTATAATTTCTGCTTGTAAATTCAATTTTTTGCACCATACCAAATAAATTTTTACTTAGCTAAGTTGTTTAAGTTGAAATTGAGAAGCTACGTTATTGAATTGAATTTCAAAACAATGACTCCAGACGACAGAATTGTATTCCTTTATTGTTTCTTTCTTAAGTTCATACTTATTGAATTCCTGCATCACGTTTAAGAGCCCCAAGTCAAGTAAAACAACATTAACTTCCAATTTGTTGAAACAATTTTCAAAAAAAAGCTAATCACGTAAAAGAATTGAAAAGATTTTTAAAATATTCGTTTTCATTTAATTTCAGAACAGCACCGAAAAATGTTCCATCGAAGATTTTGCAGTTTATTTCCTGAATTTTATTCGAAATCAAACGGAAGAGTAAGTACACTTCAAACGATTTGCTGAAGGAGTTTCCTGCGCCCTTTGTTTTAAGTACTGTGTAGTTGGATTGCTGCTGCAGTCTGAACATTTTATGATAAATAAATAAAATTTGTATGCAATAGAGCAGAAATCGTATTGACGCTTGTTATTCTCTCAAAAGAATTGCGATATGGGCATACCATTAATAAGTGCTTTCAACTACTTTTTTCTGGGTTTTATTCCCATCCTCAACCAACAAGAGCTTTGTTTGCTTAATGACATGCTTATTTTTAATGAAGTTATGAAAATTAAATTTCATCTGGCTTCATTACTTTAAAATGGTATCACTTTAATTCATCATTGTTTACATTCCAACAACCACTCGCTCATATTAATTTGAATATGAGCTCAAGATACACGCATATAAAAGCAAAACTGGAGATATATTACATTTCATATAGAACACTTAAAGGTTAATAGGTTTGGTATGGCATTAGAGGTAATCGATTTCGTAAATATGATTGATGATTTGATGAAAAATAACTTTATGTGTGTTAAATTTCGGGTTTAATGGCTGCTTTAGCATCCCTTATTCGGAAGTGTAACTTATAGGAAATAACGCAAATATCTTCAAGCAAATCATGTAATTTATGACATTAAATGGAGTGTTTGCCCAATTGCTCATTGTTATTTAATTAACAAATTATAAATTGATATAAGGACAAAAGAGTTTGTTCTAGGTCTATTAGCCTAGGACGCAAGTCCCACGTTCGCAAATTGATTGCTGTGTATAATTCAAGAAAGAGATTATTGGCACCGGGTGCCAATAGCCTCTACATATATACTGCGGCTAATGGCACCGGGTGCCAATAGCCTCTACATATATACTGCGGCTAATGGCACCGGGTGCCAATAGCCTCTACATATATTGGCACCGCGTGAAATAAAGGAATCGTAAGTACGTAAAATAAGGGAAAAATAATTAATTCATATTATGATAAATATGCTAACAACAATTGTTGTTCATCATAGATACACTAATTTCTTTTTACTCACTGTCTCAATCACTCTCATGCGAAGCCAGCAGTGTTACAGAAAGTTTTCTACGTAGTTCTGAGCGTATTAATCAATTTTCTGCGCTGTATCAAAGCGATGTTCCGATTTCAAAAGCAACGCGTCGCCGCTAGCAAAATATTATTAAATCGCGACGATGTTAAACGTTTTGAGACGTTGATGCTTTCTTTGGGTCTTGCACGTACAAAAATAGATTGACAGCAACAACTTTTCGTTACCTCAATGTGATCAGTATGGATCAGCTAATGCAACTAAGCAAGTGGAATGACATCAAGAATATCGAAAAGGAAAAGATGAAACAGCTCTACATTTTAGAAAAGGACGAACTTCCCAGGCTTGTTAGCCACCTAGTGTGTGGCATTTCGTTAAAGCGCAAATTTGCTAGGTGTGTTAGCCACCCAGGTTTTGTTACATTTTGTAAAAGAACGAACTTCCTAGGCTTGTTAGCCACCTAGTGTGTGGCATTTCGTTAAAGCGCAAATTTGCTAGCTTTGTTAGCCACCTAGGTCTTGTCACATTTTGTAAAAGAACGGACTTCCTAGGCTTGTTAGCCACCTAGTGTGTGGCATTTCGTTAAAGCGCAAATTTCCTAAGTTTGTTAGCCACCTTGGCCTTGTGACATTTTGTAAAAGGACGAACTTCCTAAGCTTGTTAGCCACCTAGTGTGTAGCATTTCGTTAAATCGCAAATTTCCTTGGTTTGTTAGCCACCTAGGTCTAATCTAGTGACATTTCGTAAAAGGACGAACTTCCTAGGTCTGTTAGTCATCTAGTCTGTGGCATTTCGTTAAAGCGCAAATTTCCTAGGTTTGGTAGCCTCCTAGCAAATTTCCTAAATTTCCGGGGTGCCATTAGCCACAGTATAATAAAGAGACTATTGTTACCGCGAGAAATGTAGAAACTGTGAGACTCGTACCAGAATGAGGAAGAAACACTTAAAATAGATCTGTCGATCTGTAGATCTGTAGATCTGTAATTTTTTTCGTTACTGACGGCGTTACTCTCATACTAATTTGATCAGTTTGAACTTATTAGTGTTGCAGATATTGTATTATTCCAAACCTGTAAATTGAATGCTGATTTTTTTTATAAATCCATGTCTAGTGGAAGTAGAGTAAATTTCCAGAAAAATCTTATTGAAAACAAAAAGAATTATGTGAAATAAATTTTTATTTTTCCTATAATTGCTACTTTTTTATATTGAGTGCCGATAGTGTTTTCCACATACAGTTACTAAAGGCACCGGGTGTCAATAGTCTCCTTACTATACTGTGGCCAATGGCTTTAATATAAAAAAGTGACTATTGGCACCCAGTGCCATTTTTTGTGACATTTCGTAAAAGGAAAATCTTCCTGCCATTAGCCGCAGTATATATGTAGAGACTATTGGCACCCGGTGCCATTTGCCGCAGTATATATTTAGAGACTATTGGCACCCGGTGCCATTAGCCGCAGTATATATGTAAAGACTATTGGCACCTGGTGCCATTAGCCGCAGTATATATGTAGAGACTATTGGCACCCGGTGCCAAAAGCATTTTCGATAATTCAAACGATAACAACTGTTTTGTAGACAAAGCCTAATGTGAAATTGATGAACAAGGGCGAAAATTTCATACTTTGGTGGATTTCGCTTTTCTTTTTCGTTAAATTGATTTTCATATCTTTGACTGAAATTCATGGTCTAACGGTATAAATTCGGTAAAACACTACACTGCACCATCAGGATTCAACTCACTTGACGATTCCTTTTCTTAGGTTACTTAGTTACTTATCAGCCTTACTAACCCAAGCGATCCTGGGCCAGACTTCTCCACTGCCCAACGTCCAACTTCCGCGCGTCTGCTTCAACTCCATCCAGCCGTCTCTTCCGGGGTCTCCTCTGGCTCTGTTGTTGTTGAAGTTTCGGTCCATTACCTTCGATCCTCGTCCATTCTCGCTACGTGACCTGCCCATCGCAGTCTGGCAGATTTAATAGCACCGTCCCCGTAGATTTCTGTCAGCTCTCTGTCAGCTCCCAAATGAATTTGTTATATTGAATAAATTTTAAGTAAATTGTTCTTCAAATTATAACATGAATTGTAAATAAAAATCAACATTAACACTATCCTTTCAAAGCATATTAATGAGACAGTTTAGATCAAAAGTCGATAAATACCAACATGTGCAAAACTTCAAGTGAATATTTCCTAATTGTTGAGTAGTTGCCGCATTCAGAGTCATAAAATGACTGTGTTGCACGCAGGTATTCGATAGGAACAATAAGGAATGTTTGTGAAGAAAAAAGTGAAGTGGTAGAATTATGTTTTCATGGACAATATTGAGTCCCACAATCTTTTCGAGCTATTATGAATAAAGTACAATTACTTTCGATGAAATGACATCATTTAAGATATTAGTTTTCGAAAGCTTTTAGGGGGATGGAAATAAAAGAAATGTAACAGGGGAGGGAGGCGTAATCCTTCAAAAAATACATCATCATCATCAAATTTTATAGACCATTTATACCTCCCGGTTTGACGTCCTTACGCCCGGTGATAATCATGGGCGCGCGGTAGCAATGCGCCCGTGACGCAAGTCCCCATACGAACAAAAAATTCGGAATTTTTTTTTTCGTAGACTTCGGAACTATATATACAGCTAAGTTTTGACTTCCCCCCCTTGCGACGTTCCCCCCGGAAAATATTTTTCCTGGATTCTACGGAAAATTCTAAGGCGAAATGTCTTTTCACTCATTAAAATCGGTCCAGTGGATCCGGAGATATGACCTTTAGAAAATCGTCATTTTCCATACAAAATGTGCACTTTCATAGAAACCAAAGTTAATGGAAATATCCTACTTAGTTACTTAGTTACTTAGTTGTTACTTAGTTCCAGAGCCATTTGTATGAAAACCCACTTTTTTGGAGTTTTCTCGAAAACGGATCGATATATTTTCTTGAAATTTTGCAGGGACCTTCGGATGGGCATTCCACGCCATCTAAGATTTTAAAAAAGTGGGGTCACCGGCTTCGTTTGGGCGCTAGGGCTCCTGGAAGCTCCCATACAAATCCCATATAAAATAATGTGTATGTGTGTGAGTGTCACAGTTGGGTGAGTGAGGTATTCAACTTCCATTAGAGTTTTTGATATTTTTTGGTTATTCTCGACATGAGTGAAGTCATGCAATGGAGCTTCCTAGGTTTAAAGGATTCTTAAGGATTTTTTTGGATATCTCTAGAACTTTTCAACTTCCATCCGGTTTTTTTGATATTTTTCGGTTATTCTCGACATAAGTGAGGTCATGCAATGAAGCTTCCTAGGTTTAAGGGATTCTCAAGGGTTTTTGTGGATTTC
>CM055403.1:156886260-156908207 GCA_029228625.1 Pseudolycoriella hygida | reverse complement strand
CCACCTCGACATTTCCCTGAAAGTTTGCCTGCTTGATGATTTTGTCCATGAAAATTATGAACAGAAGCGGGGAAAGACAACAACCCTGACGAACGCCCTCTTTAACCTCGAAAGACTCGCTAATTTCGCCATCTATTCTCACCGCGGCCCTGCTTTCTGAGTAAATACTCTTAATGGCACGCAGTAAACCCCCATTGATACCGTACTCGCTAAGACTCCCGAATAGCTTCTGCCTTGGTACCCGGTCGAATGCCTTCTCCAAGTCGATGAAGCATAAGTATAAGTCCCTGTTCTTTTCATAAAGCTTTTCGATAGTCTGTCTGAGGCAGAAAATCTGATCCTGACATCCCCTCAGAGGCCTGAAACCACCCTGAATCTCATCCAGTACTCCTTCCACTATGTTCCTAACCCGGTCAACAAGTACACCCGTGTACACCTTACCTACCAAGCTCAAGAGCGATATCCCCCTGTAGTTACTGCAAACCTTACGGTTGCCCTTCTTATAAATTGGAGCAATAACACCGAAGCTCCAGTCAGCAGGTACTGTTGAAGACCTCATGGCCAAATTGAAAATCCTACAAAGCCATTGGATCCCACTTGATCCGCTATACTTAATAAATTCCGTCCTAATTTCATCCACCCCTGCGGATTTTCCTTCCCTTAATCTGCCGACCTTCCGGGACACCTCATCCAGTGTAATTTCCTCCTCCACCTCCGAGCTAGGACCTGCCTCCCTTCCATTTTCTTCTACCTGATTGACAGATGTAAACAAATCCTTAAAGTAATGCCGCCAAGTCTTCAAGACTTCACCCCTATCTGTAATTAACTCGCCGTCTTTATCTAAAATACTACTACATCCCTCTTTCACGCCACCGCGCCTAATGCCCTTAATCATCGACCAAAATTTCTTACCCCTGCCTTGACCTGCCCTTTCCAAATCCTCCCCAAACTTTTTCCCCTCCCGGTCCTTCGCTTCCCTGACTAGATCCTTAACCAGTTGCCTACAAGCCTTATAAGCCTCCCACTTCGCCACCGTCCTGTCCTGTAACCAAATCAAGTATAGTTTCCTTTTCTCCAATACAGCCCCCCTGATATCGGCGTTCCACCAACCCGTCTTTTTGTTTCGACCCCCGCTAGCGACACTGCCCAGACATTCCTCAGCCAGATCCAAGACAAATTTCTTAAAATTCGCCCACTCAGCCTCAATGTCCCCGCAGTCAGCTGGAAGCCCCTCAAATCCTTCGGCGAATTTTGCCATAAAACGAGACCTAACTGCCTCTTCCCTAAATTTGCCCACACGAAATTTGCGACTTACCACCTTCTTCCTTTTAGTCTGACAGAGTTTACCAACCGACAGATGGGTACCCAAAAAGTAGTGGTCAGAACCGAAAGTGAAACCCCTGAAAACACGTGTGTCCCTGACTACCTGTCTCCTGTCCTGCTCTATAATCATGTAATCAATAATGGATTTGTGACCCAAACCCTCATTGACGTACGTATACCGATGGATCCACTTGTGCCTATAGAAAGAGTTGGTTATTGCTAACCCATTGAAATCACAAAAATCCAACAACCGTTTACCATTTGAATTCAGTGTTTCTTCCCCAAATCTACCCACTACCTTCCCATACCCTGAGTTGCTTTTAAAGTTTCCTATTCTTGCATTGAAATCCCCCAGCAAAATCAATGATTCATTTCCCTTTTTGCTAACTACGTCCCCTAGTTGTTCGTAAAAAGTGTCCAAGTCAGTAGCATCACTACCATTGCAAGGGCTATATACGCTAACCAAGCGATAAATTCCACCCTCTAACTTTACAGAAACCCACATCAGCCTTTCATTCACGAAACGAACATTTAGGACAAATTTGATCAATTCCTTCCTGATAGCGATTCCAACCCCCCAGTTTGCCCTACCAGACTGAACTCCGGACAAAAACACCTTATACCCGCCCACGTGTTCTTCCGTCTGTCCCTTCGTCCTAACGTCACTCAACGCCAATATGCCTATACCGTAGCCCTTAGCCAGATCAACTAATTCCTCTCTGCGATCCCGAAAACCCCCATTAACGTTTAGACTTCCAATAAACAAACCATCAACCATTTTGCATTGCCTGATCGTCAACGATGGGGTACCTAGCAAGCCGAGCGTTGGTCGTACCCCGTATCCAACACCCGTCCGAGGCTGTGTTGAATTGTTTTTACCGAGAATGAATACAGTGGGACGGCCTGGTAAGCCGAACCGCACCGGAAGTACAAGTTTTAATGGGTACCAAGAACGACCGTCTGGAATGCAATGTGCTCGTTTGTTTATATTTTTTACCAAACGGATTGCTATACATATAGCGAAGCCACCAACCGAAATTATGATCATAAACATTTTAAAAATGTAAAATGTCTTGAAAATCCTCAGAAATGGAAAATCATAGAAACCGATAGAAAATCATTGGAAATCATTGGAAATCAAAAAAAATCCTTTAACTCCTGATTCGCTTGACCAATTTTGCACACCTTTGAGCTTGATTCCTAGCGCAACCATCTTTCAAAGGAACAAATGAACACGGGCACTGACTTTGGAGTTAACTGCGGATTTTCTTTCTTCTAAGAAGATTACATCGCGAGTGGAGCGGGCAAATGTTTTTAGAAATTTCAAATAAAAAGTGGCAGCCTCTTTTTTGGCTACCATCGTGTAACGATAACGGTAGAGCCTATAAAAGTTTCAACTTTACGAAAAATCTTTTCTCCCTAACAGCAATGTATGTTGCGGTGGGGGCTGTGCCCCCGATGCTTCTCGATTTGGGGGCCTGAGTGGAAGTCGGCGCCCCTGCAAATCAATAAAGTTCGTTTCAGATTTGACCGAATTTGGGCATATTTGGAACATTCTTAAAAAAATGTTAGTTTAAATGACGCCATCTAGTCCAATTTCAATAATATTTTTCACGCAAGCTCGAAAATTTCGAGGGTCAAAATGTTATGGTAACAAAATTGTTCTACTTCGCTATCTGGCATTTCTGTAAACACAAATTGAATTCAAAGAACAGGAAAAATTAAAAACAAAATATTTAAGTGACGTTTACTTATCCTCCATTGTCCTTGTTCGCATAGTGGTCCACATATTGATGTTAGCACTCTCCTCTCAAAGCAGTTCAGTAGCGATTCTTGCTTCAGTGTCAAAGACCATGTTTCACAGCCATACATTACGATGGGTCGGATCTGTGTCTTGTATAGGGAAGTTTCGTGTTTCGACTGACCAGCGAGTTTCTAAACAGGTGCGTAGAAACATATATTTCCCTGTATCAGTCTCGTCTTGATCTCTTCGTCTACGTCATTCTCAGTGTTTAAGATTGAGCCGAGGTACTTGAATGACTGGACATCTTCGAAGTTATAATCGTCAATTGTGATGTTTTGTCCAATACGCGATCCCTGTTTCCTGTCTAGCGTAAGATATTTCGTCTTATCCTCACTGATTTCCAGTCCAATCGTGTCTGCTTTCCCTATTCATTTCGACAAACATTTCCTTGATCGCAATCGTTCCCCGTCCCATGAAATCGGCATCGTCGGCGAACGCAGTAATTTATTTTGATGACGTGAATTTGTTCCGTTCCAGTTCACTGTCATAGCTCTGATGACTTTCTCCAACGCTAGATTGAATAGGATTGTCGATAGCTTATCTCCTTGACGTAGTCCGGTGTTTATGTCGAATGGATTTGATTGAACGTTTAGAATCTGCACTTTGCACTTGGTATCGGTCAAGGTTGCTTTCGTCAGGTTTATTACCACTGATAGGTGACTCTGAATCGGTTAAATCGAAAATTGCAAGACAAATGACATCATCGCTCATGGACTGCGGCCTCTTTCAAATATCTAATTTAAAAAATAGTGCTGGAAATGTTCTCGACCTCTTCTATACTAACATGCCCGAACTTTTTGTCATCCATCCAGCAGAAATGCCACTGATACCAGACTCATCACAAGATACTTTTCATGTCCAGACTCACTGTATCATTGAATGTGAACCAGCAACTTACACTGCTTCCCCCTCTTCAGAACTTATTTATTGTTTTAAGAAAGCACCATACACTTCAATCAGTCAAGAACTTGCTAAAATTGATTTCAAAGCCTTATTCAATGGGAAAAATGTAGACGACATGCTCAGCATCATGTATACAAAATGCTATGGAATATTTGACGAACTAATTCCCAAAGCGTCACTCCGTACGACAAATCACCCTGCATGGTTTGATGGCAAATTGATAAATCTCAAAAATAGAAGAAATCGAGAATATAAGCGTTTTCTCAACCGTTCTAAGAACGACTCTGGAATTGTGGACAATTCATCGTTTCCAGCTGCTAAGGAAGATTTTGAGAAATACCGTGACGAGCTTTACAATACTTTTCTGAGAGATCTTGCTTCCAACTACAAGACACAACCACGGAAATTCTGGAACTATATTAATTCGAAGTATAAAAAAAGCAATTTACCTGGGAAAATGTCGTACCTCAACGAAAATGCAACAAGTGACACTGCAAAAGCAAACCTATTCGCCAAATACTTTTCTTCCGTATATAAACAACACCCAGATGACGAAAAAGACGATACTGACTTTCTCTCATTTTTAAATTTAAGGAATGATTTTGAATTTTCTAATATCACAATTACGCATGACATTGTAATGAAAACTCTGATGAACATGGATCTGAGTAAGGGGATCAGCCCAGATAAAATGTCACCGCTGTTTCTACGCGAATGTGCAGATGTTCTGGCCCTTATTAATGATATATTCAAAATCGTTATTGGATCTTCACTATCCCACTTTGTGGAAGACAGGTCATTTGGCTGCAGTGTTTAAATCTGGCAAGAAGACCGATATATCAAATTAGGCAGAAGGGTTGAATCCAACTTGATGGAATTATCTCTTCTAGTTCATGAATCCTTCGATAATAGCAAACAAACTGATATATTTCTTGCTGACATACACAAGGCCTTCGATAGTATACGATGCGTTAAATTGTTGGTGAAACTATCAGATGAGAAATATCGTTTAAGTAATTCTCTGCTCTTATGGTTTCGCTCTTTTTTCATGCATAGGAAGCACGGAAGATAAAGCATAGGAAGATAAATTCGAGCATGTCTGACGTAATTAATGTACATTCTGGAATTGGTCAAGGCTCGATATTGGCTGCTATAATGTTTCTGGTATTCTTCAATGACTCCGATTGTACTTCTGATCACACTAGAGACATCAACCTTGCAGATGATAAGAAGATCGTCCATAACAATATTTCAACCATTGACGATACCTCATCGATGCAGTCATCAATTAACAACTTCTTAAAATGGTGTGCGGGTGTTCGTTGAGGGGGTAGTGCCCGGTGAGATTTCGCGTCATGCATCTGAAGTTTCTTCTGCTGAGCGAGATGAAGTATTTTGAGTTCTTACTACTAATGCTGATGCAATTATTAGATTGAGTGGCATGTTCTTCTGTTTTCCAGCATTTCCTGAAGAATGAAAGCTTCCATTTATTTATATGGTTCTTGAGGAATGAAGAAGGCGATTTAATGCTAGGCTACAATTGGAAGCGTAGCTCCTGCTCTCGCTAGGTCATCCGCAATTTCGTTACCTTCTGTATTGCTGTGACCCAAGTGAGTGTGACTTGGTTATCGTTGGTCAGTTGTTGGATGTTCTTCCTGCACCTTAGCGCGATTGACGAATAAAGCTTGTAAGCACAAGTGGCTTCCTGTTGCTCCTTCTGTTTCTCGAAAATTTTTATACGTGGACGACATGGCCTACGCTACTCAGCACAAATTATTCAGCGTAATAAACGCAACACTGGAGAAGGATATGGTGGATTTTGTTCGATTCTGTAAGAAATGGCGTCTCGTTCCATCCATCACAAAAACCGTGGTAACATGATTCCATCTTAACAACAAATTAATTAGTCAAAATGCAACTGCGTGTTAAGTTTGATGATGTATCTCTACGACATGAGTACGAACCTACATACCTAGGCGTAAAACTAGACCGCTCTCTGACATACCGTAAGTACATGGGGAGTCACTGGGGAGCAACTGCGGCATGTTCAAGAACAACAGCATTGGCTTTGGTATATTCCTGTGCTGAATATTGCTGTTCTTCTCGGCTGAATGGCGCACACGCCAGCAAAGTGGATGTAGAGGTGAAGAGAACAATGAGAATTATCACCTGCACAGTCCAATCAACACTATCAGAATGGTTGCCAGCATTAAGCAACATAATACCACCGAACATACGGCGCCAAAGCCACCTGTTAAGCTTATACCGAAAAACATTGGAAAACGGGGAAGTTCCGCTAAACAGAGAGTTAGTATTGCCGAAAATCCAAAGGCTAAAGTCTCGTAGTCCCAACCCCTCCCCCCCCCCCCTATTGTCACAGCCGAAGTTCTCTTCAGCGCCGACTTGAATCCCAAAGAAGTACGGAAAGAAATCTAGTCCAACTGCGGCATCATATCCGAACTTCGATAGCCACACAGCGAAATCGAGAGAATTCACACTCCATCGTAAGCATTGGTGTAATTTTAACAGACTTAGAACATGTCACGGGCGTTACAATGACATGCTCTTCAAATGGAAAATGAGCAATGAACCCAGTTGCCCTTGCGGATACCAACGAAAAACACTAACGCACATGCTAAAAGATTGCTCAATCTTTAAGTACAATCGCGAACTTAAGGAAATTCCTGCATTATCTAGTCAAGCTGTGAAGTGGTTAGGAGAATTGAAACTGTGATATTATCTATTTAGTTGATTTGTAAATTGTTTTTCTATCGCTTTTATGTAAATTCACTTTTTCTATGTGACATCACGAAATTGTACACAAGAGTTTATAATCATACGCTAAATTACTTACGCCTTGTGTACGTACACTGATGCTTCTTAGTACACAACGTACATACTTCGTACTTTGAAGGTTTTTTTATTGTACAAGGCGAGAATGTGTTGGTGTACATATCAAGTTAAAACCATAACTTGATATGTATAAGAGGTGAGAGGGCGACCCGAAAAATCGGGCTGTTTGATGCTCATTGGGCATTATTTTTTCGGGCGGGCCTAAAAAATGTCGGACGGGCATGTGACGGTTAACACTTTCTACTCAAATCAAATTACCAACAAATTCCCATTTCAGTTCATGGATAAAATTCCGCAGAAATAGGCTACGAGTTAAAATATTAAATTTCAACAATTTTTTTTTTTCAAATATTCCATCTTCTGAGAATTTCTTCTAACAATGTAAAAGTAGTGAACATTCAATTTCAAAGATCAATTGTTAAGTTTGTAAAACCACTATCAACTCTTCATATGACGTGAGTAATATATATATATATATGACGTGAGTAACACTCAAATGTAGATGTGAAAAAAAAGAAAGACTCTCTAACTCTAACTCCTTACTAATCAGCAGAGTTGTCTCTATTTTATGATTCAAAGAAATTCTTATAACTCGGGCGGGCACATTTTTTTTTTTAAATTCGGGCGGGCATAAAAAAAATTTCGGGCCTTAGGCGGGCGGGCATTTTTCATAAAAATAATATCGGGCCTGGCGGGCACGAAAATTAGGTCCGCCCGCTCACTATTAGATTGCTTTTTTTCGGAGTAGGGTCAGGAATTCAGTTTTTCAATTCGCGTGTGATTCTTAGAATTGAGCAGATAATAATATCGACAATAGGGGTTCCCTATCAATTCGCCGAGGATCGTTTCGCCGCGTTATCATTTAGCCTCGCGATCATTTCGCCGTTAGGCCAACTCGCCGCCCAATTTTTTCGCCGTGCAACATTTTGCCGCTGGAACTTTTCGCCGCCTTTTTTTGTAAAAGGATGAATCACTCGCTTTCATGTCATTTTGTAAAAGGATGAATCACTTGCTTTCGCGCCATTTTGTAAAAGGATGAATCACTCGCCTTTGTTACATTTTGGAAAAGGATAAATCACTCGTTTTCGTACCATTTTGTAAAAGGATGCATCACTTGCTTTTGTTACA
The DNA here is from genome assembly GCA_029228625.1 of Pseudolycoriella hygida. NCBI lineage: Eukaryota > Metazoa > Arthropoda > Insecta > Diptera > Sciaridae > Pseudolycoriella > Pseudolycoriella hygida. The sequence continues at coordinate 156,900,196 of CM055403.1, read as the reverse complement.
TTTTGTAGAAGGATGAATCACTCGCTTTGGTTACATTAATCACATATAACCACATACACTGAGGAAATGTCTGCGGCCTAATGAATCTACGGCCAAACGAGTCCGCGGCTAAACGTTCCCGGCGGCAATATGATCGGCGGCGAAATGATCAGAGGCTTAATGCTCGGCGGCGAAACATACGCGGCGAAATGATGGGTCACCGACAATAGGTGTGTGTCCGCGTTTACTATTAAAAGTGAGACTGAGATTTTTATTTTATACTATCTCGAACAAAATGAAATCTTATTTTGTTTATGTTGCAGGTGAGTAAAAAATGACATATAAGACTGGGATAAAAACGACAGGTGGGTCAAAAAATGACATTCAAATGTGACTCGAAACAGGTCACTTTAGGATCTAAATTCGGTGAGAAAATCTGACGTTTTTTGTCCGTCTGCGCGAAAAATCTATTTCGTCACAAAAGTTCAACGAATCGAATGAGATATGACTCGACCAATTCTGAAGACCCATGTTCCGAAATTGTCTGAAATTGTACGGGGTTTTCGCGATATTACTCTTAAATATGTTCCAGTCTTTTCGTAAAATTTACTCAGTTTTCCACATCCATTCTGATACGTACGGGTCCCTTGCGTATGTTTATTATTGAGTTCTTCACAGGGACTATTTCGGGGAAAAAAATTGGGAAAATTTTCCCAATTTTTCCAAAAATCACTAATTCATTTTGATGGTTTTTTCTGATATTTACACAAAATTAGCTATACTTAGAGATGTTTATACACTAATTTTAGCACAGCAGAAAAATTTTGGGTAACATTTCAAACGGATATTTCCAATGCGTTCATTGTTCTGTAATGTATGTAAAATGCCATCTTTTGTTTTCATACATCGAGACGGCGACCCTTTGTTGTCAACACTATTGTTTTATAGAGCTTAAAGCTCATCATTGTGTCAAGTTTTTGATATGGACATGCATATTAGTATATTTTCGCGTGTAATGTTTTGTTGCTGTGTAATCCGTTGTTCTTTATAGTTGTTTGTTTTAGGTCGCATGAAAGAGTATTAGTATATATGTGTAGTTTGCAGACTTATTTCTCATGTTTGTCTTCACTTTTTTGAAGTATATATCGATAAAACTTTAGAAAGTGGCTCAATTAGGAGTTTTCCGGACTGAACCGCAATAATTTTTACGGGAAAGTTATATACAAATTCCGTATTATTTACAGTGTAGTATTGAATCTTCGCTCTATGCCATTTAATTACAGAATTGCTAAACTGCCTCAATGCGCTCATTAAACTTTAAAAGGAGACATCCACAGCTCAGCATAAAAAGTACTGTTTTTTCAACCTGAATGTTTGATTGCATTTCAATTTTTTACTTTGAGAAAATTGTAGTTACGGATTTCAAACTATTTGCGCCGGTGAAAATGACCGGCGGCTCGCGGCTTCGAAACGATTTTAGTTGCTCGGCGGCGGTGCAATCGATTAGCAGATATTTTGATTTTCATCGGCAGCGCCACATTTTTTCCACTTTTTCGGCGGAAGGAGAAGGGGACGGGGACGGAAAGTGAAGGAGGTTGGAGTTACGGCTAATGAGGCTGTGGGTTACAACAGGGGAGAGGGAGGTTCTACACAAGAAAACTAGCGTGACGTAATTTAGGGACGGCTCCTTAATGTGCTGAGTAACATACTCTTTACGCTCCTAAGAGAAATTTGTGTTCACCTTGTTTCGTTTCATTTCATTTATTTCAAATGTATAAAAAGGCCTGTGACCTTAACTATCTTAGAGCAAAATTAAAGATTACCAAACTAACCTAACCTAAACTACACATACAACATACTAAATTACTAACTTAAATTCATAATACTTCAAGTACAAATACAAATTAACTGAAGATTAAAGTGCCTAATTTATTGTAGAATATCATAAAGCCGAAATAGACATTAAACAAACTTTTTTGAAAGATAACTGGTAACAGTTTCTATGTTCTACAGCATAATTCAGGCGGTAAAGAATTATGACACTCAGTTCCACGAACAAATAACGTATTTTTACACCTAGCCAGAGACACTCCCGGGACATTCAAGCACCTGTTTCTACCTGATACACCAAAACTTATCTCATTAAATAGATATGAGGGTTTCTTCATGAGTATCATATTGTGCATGAACGCCATGGAACACTGCTCTAATTAATCAAAGATAGAACAACCCAATAATTTAGAGCTGTAACTGTCAATATTTTCAAATTTCCCCAGCCCATAGACATAACATGTACAGGCCTTAAACGCCTTTTCATTGTTTTCTTACTTGTCGCATCCATACCTAATGCAATATTTTCAGAGCAATATGTATATTGTGGCAGCAGAAAAGAGATCGCTACAGTTCTGCGGGTTCTGAGAGGGGTGACTGTAAAGCTCTGCCATAGTGTACGCAAGATAGAGTATACCTTAGCTGCTACACCGTTGCAATGTTTTTGCCAAGTTAGTCCCGTTGTCAACCTAACCCCCCAAATCCAACACTTCAACATTCGGGACAATCTTTTCACTATCCATAAAGATACCGGGAAAAACAGGCGGTTTTCCATCACTATTAAATATTATTGCTTGAGTCTTTCCATTGTTCAACCCATTCTCCGACGACCAACTTTCATATAACATTGAAAATCGTCAGCAAACAAATGAGGAGTCATATGCCTCCACTTACCTGGTAGATCATTGATGAACATTGAAAATAGGAGAGGGCCAAGAACTGACCCTTTCGGTAGACCTGACAAAAAGCGCAGAAATGGAGACAAGAAGCCCTCAATTTGAACAACTTGATACCGACCAGATAAATATGACGACAGTAAAGTCAATGCAGAACTTGAGAAAAAGAAGTTGATTTTGAGTTTATGCAACAAAAGCTAATCATAAGCTGTGTTAAAAACTCGAGTAAAATCAAGCAACAATAAGGCCACTAACTTTCTACGTCCAAAGTCCTTTAGTATATCGTTTGTTACCTTTCACAGTGCCGATGAGGTACTGTGAAACGGGAGAAATCCAGATGGGTAGCATAAGCGTGTTGCGAGTCTCTAGAAAATGCACTATCTGATCCTTCATCAGATTCTCTATCCCTTTAGAAAATAAAGGCAGTAAACATATTGAGTGATAATCCATAGCTCTGGGAGTGCTTTTGCCCGCTGCCACATAGTCGGGAAGCTTGACTGGGTGATGTTATATACATAAGTGACCTCCTCTAGCATGAACGGCAAGATAATTTTGATAAATGTCATCGAGGCCGGCAGCGTTAAAGGTTATTTTATGGATCGAATGATGCGGTTCTAAAGGGGAAACATTTCGAAACGAAAGTTCACACCAGTCGGAATCAAATAGAAATCATTGTCTTCATTAGTTCTCTGTAGATTTAAGAGCAGAGGACAAGACGCTGAGACATTTGAAGCCGAAGCTAGGTACTCACACTCATTGAACTTTATCGCGGTGAATTTAGGTTTCAAAAACAGTAAAAATAATTGCTCGTTGTAAATAAATTGAATTAGCAAACATTAAAGCAAAAAATTGCAACAATATCCACACCGAAGCCAATGCATACACCATACTTTTTTTTATAGCAACCTTTATTATGTCATGCCGTTGTTAAAGTATTGGGTCACTTCCCAATGGTGAATTCGATTTCATCACTGCTTAAATCTTCAATATTTTATATACGTAGACATTTCTTTATTGTTTTTTGATCTACTTTTAAAGCACATTACAATGATTTCAGGCCATACGTAACAGCATTTTTTTTAAAAGAAATTGCAATGTATCAATGTCTGCAGAAAATTATTCAATCAGCTGGTCTCTCAGAAAGTGTACCGTCGGTTACCTATATCAAATGAAATCAAATATATAGACTATCATTGTCGAGGAGACTCCTACTCTTAAATTGCACATAATAAACCTTAATATTACGTTACCACTCTACTTTTAGCATTTATTTACTTTCTATTTTAAATAATACATGATTTTGGATATTGAACATTGAATTATAATCGAGATATCGCTTTTATTTCAATAAAAAATTATGTTGTTCAACAATGACATAGTTAAGTTTAATTTCTTGTTTCGTTTATGATTTTTATTAGTTCACATTATGAAAAGGGGACTTTGGGGATTCGTTAAGATTTAATAACGATTTTGATAGGGAAAATAAATCCATTTGACAACCAGAGGTGACGCGATTTACTTTACTCGGGTTTATAGTCTTCAATTTTAAAAATCCACTTCAAGTCGGTTACAAATAGAGACTGAATAGGAGGAAAGAGTGAAGTATTTACCTTGCTATTTCCTCAAGCAACATAAGAACTGCGAAAAAGCTCATCAAGCTAATTTCATCGGTATGTTAGGAGTAAATGTTATTATCATTTCTTATAATCTTATTACATGATTCATAACAAATTAAGACAAAACACATTAAGGACATTATGGGTGGTCGCTACTCTGAAATCGCGGAATGGACCAATCCTCAAAAAATTCTAGTCACCCCAGGATGTTTGGTTTGGTTTTTTGATTTTTGGCTGGAGGTCAAAGTTCCCAATTGTGACTATCCGAAGAAAATATTTAACTTCAAATTTTCAAAAAAGGTACCAATACTGAATGGAACTTTGAGTGTGATAGCTCGTTAGAAAGCTATTTTCATGTAGAATTTAAAAAAAAAATAATTGGTCGAAAAGGTTTGCAATCATTGACTCCAGGTGTGATAATATCGAGGATAATATGATGTACAGGAGAAGAATCGTAAGATTGTGCAACGTTTCGTTTTAGCTCGTTTCACCGAAAAACCGAGTTTTACATGCACAAAATGCAAGCGAATGCGTGAAAAAAGAGATAAAAGAGAAATAAGAAAGATGCACAAGATTGTGATTCTCTTCCTGTACTGTAATTTTCTATGAAAATTTGAAATTTAAGAAAACTGATCTTCGATAGAATATTTACATATTATTACTTCTTTTATTACAAATTCATTTGATTTACTTGTGAAAATCGCCTTTTTTATTGAATTTCGGCACATGTGTGTGTAGTAGAGGTGTGCGCCGGTCAAAAAAAGTCAGCGGCGGTGTAAGCACTTTTTGATTTTGGTCGGCGGCGGCGCAATTTGGCAATACTCAAATTTAATTTCGGCGGCGGCGGCGCACGTTTTTTAAACTTTTCGGCTGGCGGCGGCGTTTTTTTAAAAAAACCTAAATTTTCAACTTTTTCGATTTTGGAATTTCATTTTATGTCTAAATTCGCGCCGACAAAAAACAGTTGGTGGCGGCGGCGGCGATGCAGTATTCTTACTTTCGGCGGCGGCGCAAATCGGCGCACGTCAAAAATATTTTCGGCGGCTGCGGCGTACTTTTTTTGCACTTTTTCGGCTGGCGATCGGCGATCTAGTGTGTAGTGTAGGTACTCATCAGGTGCTTCTTGTGTAAGCTATCTCACCAACACACTTGCTAGGTTAAGTAACGGTAAAAAATTTCTGATAATTGTTTTATTTAAGCTACGCTGTCACACACAGACCGTTGAACGATGCGTGGAACTAGTAACCGAACCTTCAGTTCGAGTCGCCGGTCATGTAAGAAGAGATGGCTACATACACACGGTTCTCGAATCCAGAAGTGTTATGCCGAAATTCAATAAAAAAAGCGATTTTCACACGTTATTCAAATGAATTTGTAATAAAAGAAGTAATAATATGTAAATATTCTAGCGAAAATCAGTTTTCTTAAATTTCAAATTTTCATAGAAAATTACAGTACATCATATTATCACACCTGGAGTCAATGATTGCAAACCTTTTCGACCAATTATTTTTTTTTAAATTCTACATGAAAATAGCTTTCTAACCAGCTATCAAACTCAAAGTTCCATTCAGTATTGGTACCTTTTTTGAAAATTTGAAGTTAAATATTTTCTTCGAATAGTCACAATTGGGAAATTTGACCTCCAGCCAAAAATCAAAAAACCAAACTTTTCCACTATCTTTCATTTTTCTATACCAGAGTAGACCCTAAAGATTCGCATAGGACTAAATTTTACTGAAAAAAATTTTAAAATCGATCTTTGGCAACCTCGAGAGTGTGACAATGTACCGCTACTCGCATATTCACAGACTTCGATTTTACGCTGAATAAATTTACTCACAGCTAATTTTTCTAACGCGCTTTTCGACATCCTCGGGTGACTATAATTTTTTGTGGATAGGTCCATTCAGCGACTTCAGAGTAGCGACCAACCCTAAAGGACATGTCTCACACACGGCTAACGTCTATTTTATGATCGGGTCACATGTGACCCAAAGTGAGGGTCAAAGAAAAACACATGAAGGGACCCGTACCTATCAGAATAGATGCGGCAACCAGAGTTGATGTTACGAAAAGACTCGAACGTATCTAAGTAAACATTGCCTTAACTCTTAAGTATATGAAATTACGTCCACATTAAATTGTATTGGAAATTGCCGATAGGGCAATATTGAAAAACCCGTCCGAAGAAACGGTGTAAAAAAGGCCTTCCGAAAAAAGAAAATTTACCCCCAAACAGACAAACATGTTCATCTCAATTTTTTCTACAACATAGCAAAAAACCATTTTTTGTCTAGGGCAGACCTTAGGACCGACCTAGGGCCATAAGGAAATGCCTAGGACACATAATTCCATAGACAAAACTGTTTTCCTCAATTTGCTCTGCAACATAGCAAAAAAAATTTTTTTGGTTAGGGTCGACCTTAGGACAGACCTGAGCCCTACTTCAGCCCTGAGCACAGACACCGGGTTTAAATCTGTTTTTGAATATAATGCGGTACTCGATTACCTCTCAAATAGAAAAAGAATCAACAAAGTCAGTTATGATTTATCCAACTTATATAAGCAAACACCTTGGGCACTAGTACAAACTCAGTTTTAGGGTCCTGATAGAGTCCAAGGGTTTCTAATCAAAAAAAATTCTTCCATAAAACGGGAAACAATCCTAGACCTTTCGATCAAGAAAAAATTTGAAAATCGAAAGAGATTTACTCGAGTTATGTACAAAAAACATGTAGAACGCTAGCAGAAGCTCATTTTTAGTGTCCCAGCTACATCCTAGGGCCCAATCTCAAAAAAATTTCTTCTACAAATTGTTGGGCTTTCATAGACCTGTCGACTAAAAAAACAATCGGAAAAGATTTACTCGAGTTATATACAAAAAACACGTATGGCCCTAGCATAGACTCGTTCGTAGCGCCCTAGCCAAATACAAAGACTCGAATCCAAAAAAGTTTCTTCCATAAATTGTCGGCCATGCCCAGATCTTTTATTTATGAAAATCGGAAAAGATTTACTCTAATTATGTACAAAAGACCAAAACCCACTTAAACGGCCCTAGCTCGGCGGCCCTTGGGCCGACAGTGCCCAGATTCAATCCCATGAAAGATATTTCGATTACCTTTCAGGGAAAAAAAGTTTTTGAAAATCGGTTGAGTTATCGCGGTGACGGACGGACGGACGAACATTTTTTTTATTGTTGATTAGTCATCCAAAGACCATGATCGATGCTCCTTCTACTCCCGGGTCGAAATTGGGGTGGTTACAAACGTCGTCGTAAACGCGTAAGACCCCTTTTTAAAGAACTTCGTTCTTCGTACGGGTCTAAATACTTTCTGATATGATGTTAGAGATGATTGGGAACGTCGAAAAATACGGTCGAAATTTTGTTGGTAGATAAGGGAGTTAAGGGGTCAACATTTAAAATGTTTGAAAAATGTCTCAAGATGTAGAAGACAAGTCTGAGAGTTTTTTGGAAACATTTTTGCAAGAAAAAGGCGTGAAAATGGTCTAAATTTGGGGTATAGCTCACTTTTCAAATCCATATGCAATAGTTAAATATTTTTCATTTTTGAGTTTCAAACGATAGTATGGGTTGCGTGCGAAAGAAGTGGTGAAGAATGTTTGTGGAAAAAATCCCAGTCTCACTAGATAAAGGGCATTTTCAAAGAAATATTCACCGATGGAACATTTCTGAGACTCTCTCTTAGTCGGTAGGGGTCACAATGAGTTAAGTGAAGCGTCAAATGAAAGGTATCGGCTTGCTGAAGATAATAAAATAAAATAAATTCCGATTTGTGAAAACTTCTTGGGTTGTTCGGCGTTTAAGGTTGGAAAAAGTTTTTCCGTCGTGGAGGTCATGGATTGGAATGAATTGGCGACCATAATAGCACATTTTATTATTGGAATTTTGCCGCCTAAATGTTCCACTCCCATGCTCATATTAGCGCATAGACATCTCGAAGTATTGTTTTCGATTCATTTTTATGGAAATAGCAAAAGAACCGTCTAAGTAACTTTGTGACTTTTGGGAAAATTTTCCCGATTTTCCCAATTTTTTCCCTGCCACGACTACAATCAAGGAAACAAAGGAAAACAACGTCAGAAAAAAATTTTCCTTGAAGAGTTGTCCTGAGTTTCTTTCAAGAATCAATCGTATTAGGATGCGTAGTAGGGTGGTCCAAAAAACTAAACTGTCGAAAAGTGTGGAGCACCAGCGTTAAAAAAACCTAAATGAGTCCCTGATAAAAAGTGTCTATGGAGGCATCTCAATCTGGAGTGATCTAGGGGTGCCACAAAATCAAAATCAAAAACCCAAAAGCAGTGAAAAACGTAGACTTTTACGAAATTACATGAAACTAGTGTAAGGGTAGGAGTCATGTTCAAGCAAGTTTAGTGAAATCGGTTCAGAATAGTCCTTAGAGAACGCTGTTTTGATTTATTTCGAGTTTCCGCACGGTATCGGAGTCATGGGAGCCCATTGAAGAACAAAGTGTATCCAACTTTTCCTAGCGCCAGACCGCGACGACGAATTGGTATTGGTAAACTAATTTCTGGGAAATGTTAGGAATGAATATTATGTTTAATATTGAAAATAACATTTGGGTTCAATTTATAAAGTTCCAACTGGAGCAATGACCAAAAAAGTGGTAAAAATCGGTGTTTTTCGAGGGTAGCTGAAACTTTTTCGCATATATCCCATTTAGATTTAGATTTTTTAAAACGCTGGTGCCCCACACTTTTTGACAGCTTTATTCTTCCATACACTTTTGGACCACCCTAATGCGTAGCGTTAAAAGGATGTACGCTAGCCAGATTAATTTCAGATTGATTTCTTTTTTTCAGCTTGTGTAGTTGTTTTTCTGGTAGATAATCGACCCTAGATAAACGTGTGGGAAGATAATTTTTCGAAAAAATTGAATTTAGGTGGGTGACGGACGACATTTGTTCTTCTATTCTAAAGCGTTGGTGTTAGAAAGAGAACAACTATATCTGTATCTTTCCAACTATAGTCAACGGACGGCTATCAACTTAGGAACGAATAAAATTTATATTATGATTCTTGCTGCGAGCTTCTCAGAACAGAATTCCTGTTGGGGGGCTGAAGTCCCAACGAAATTATCTGTTGGGAGCTTAAGCCCCAGCGAACCGTGGAAGTCGGCGTGCCTGTACCAATTTTTTCAATGTAGACAGTTTTTTTATGCAAACTGAACGAAAAATCACACGCAGTCGTGAGGAGTTGCTATATAGCGTTTACATAAGTTTCAAAGTAAAGATACCGATGGAGTGAACCATTTCATTAATTAGATTTAGGATAGACTTTTTCAATTTGGATAAATCTTGTGTTAGGACAACATGTTATACATTCAACAAAATTAGCCTCGAAACTTTGCTTGAAGTGTCTGAGAGCAAGAAATTCCGAGAAATTGCAAACAAAGTTAAAAAGTTTAACGGTTCATAAATAGAGATATGTAAAGTAAAATGCTTTGTAGACTAAAATTTGAAAACATAAGACTGCAATCTAACTAATCACAACTTCATACTATTACGATAGCACATTGCAAAATTAGGATTGACATCGTTCGCATAACCTAATTTTCGTTGTATTATCCTGAAAAGTTTTCTTACTTTACTAAGGCTCGGACACTTTGTGTTTTTTTATTATTAGTTAAGTGTCCGTCTGTAGTCTTGTGCACCACTCAATTTATCAACATTTAGCCACGGTGGATCATGTGTCAGTTCAAGAATAAAATTAAATATAAAAACATATGCATACAGAATTGTGGTGGTTACAAACATCGTAGTGAACGCATAAGACCCCTTTTCAAAGAACTTCGTTCTTCGTACGGGTCTTAAAATAAAATTACGAAACTTTAAGAAGAAAGGTTTTCTTTGTGAAGTTATTTATGTCAAGAATGTAAAATTTGTTATATAATTCATTTAATAGAATAAGTTCGGATAAATTTACAGCCAAGGTGAAGGCTTTACCAAATTTATATGGCGAAATTTCTTTGTGCATGCTGTAGTGGGCCTGACAGTTCTCATTTTTTTATTGGACCCGTACGAAGTACAAAGATCCGATAGGTTTATTACAAACAATTTTATTGTAAAATGGGGAAGATCGAGGTGGGAGTGAGGGTCATGCATTTAATATCGTCTAGAAATGACGAGGCAGCAAAAAAATGTCGAAAAGTTGTCAGCAAGTGTCCGGAAAGTTGTCAGCAAGTTGATAGAAAGTTGTCAGCAAGTGTCCGAAAGTTGTCAGCAAGTATCAGAAAGTTGTCAGCAAGTGTCAAAAAGTTATCAGCAAGTGTCAGAAAGTTGTCAGCAAGTGTCAAAAAGTCTCAGAAAGTTGTCAGCAAGGGTCAAAGAGTTGTCAGCAAATATCAGAAAGTCTCACAAAGTTGTCAGCAAGTGTGAAAAATAGTCAGCAAGGTGTAATCTGAAGGAAGAAAAATTTTTTGAAAATTTTTTTCAAAGTTAATTTTTTTTGTATAAAAATTTTTTTCGAAGAAAAATTTTTTTGAAAAATAGAAAACTTTTTACATGGCTTTTTTAGTTACAACAAAACTAAACTCTATCCAATTGTTCTCCAAACTCTCTCTCTAAAACTAAATTACCTGGAGTTTCCCATCTCAGTTAAGAAGCATGTGACTTTCAAGTTAAAGGAAAAACGATTTATATGGTGACGGTTTCTATGATTGATATGGATTCTATGGATTCCATAGAATAAATGCTATCAGAGACGCTTTTAAGATTATGCTGTGAGGACGAGTAGACCATAGAGGTCGTGCACATATGACGTCACAATAAGAAACTTTGACCAAAGAGCAAAGTTCACAAAAATACCTCGAAAATGAACAAAAATATTTCTAAAATGACTGAAAATAGGTGGAAAATGAGTATTTTTGGTGTGTACCGTCATACGCGCATGACCCCATAATAGGATTTCCAACTGAAGTCAACCAATTCTTTCAAATGTTGTAAAAGCGAATTGTCTCATGAAAATATCATTCGTCATTGTAAGTTTGAAAATCCACTTCGATTTCTTCTTGAGTTATTCTCCATAAATTCTGTCGATTCTCTAAACACTCATAAATGAAACCGATACAACTTAAAGTAAATGATGGACAGAGGCATACCGAATGTCATTACATGAAATAGCTACTTAATAGCAGACACACACGATTCAAACATTTTCAGTCAAAGCTTCCAACCCCTTTAGCTATGAATAAAAAGTAAATTCCAGTAAATGAATACGTTGATGTTTCAGGTACACAAAGGGAAGCATCTCAACATGCAACACACCCCGAAAGACAACAGAACTTGACATGAATTCACAATCGCAAAGGATTTCCTCCATCAGGAAAAGGATATGTGATAGTTTCGGAGACGATAATCTCAACACATCGTCTGTATTTTCAGACGATTCGCTGGATTTTCAGAGTGATGGATTCAAACCATTGAAATTTAGTTCAACTCCTACAAGAAACAACTGCATGCAAAGCACTCCGATTCGAAAAATCAACACAACTGACGATGTCTCATATTCTAAGTCATTTGCGAGTCAGAACAGTTATGATAGAATGCCAGCAACCAGTCCACTTGCAACTTCATCAGAAAGAAGTTCATTTAGACAGAAATTGAATTCGTCTCCTTTGTGTTTAAGTGATTTCATGTCCGTCCCAACGACAAAAGTGAAAAATCGTCGAAATGTTAAAGAGAATCAAAACAAATCGGAAAACAGTTCCCTCTTATCGGAAAATGATTTTCCAGCAATTGGTAAACGCGCACCGAAAAGTAATCAAAAGACGACAGCATCATCCTCATCCGTTAGCTTAATTGAAGTTCCAATCAATAACGTTACACCAATAAGACCACGAAAGAGAGTTGCTCCAATTACGGTGAAAACCACAACACAAAATAATTTCGGTTCAATAGCTTATCGAGCAGACAACAATTTATTAGATTTGAATAACGATGATACCACAATTTCGAGAGATTTACTCAGAAACGTCGGTGATATTGCAAAGGAATTTGAAAGCGAAAGTAAATTAGACAAAACTTTGCATATTCATGGTCAAAAGTCGAAAGCCAACACAACAAACGCTGTTAGAATCGATTTGAAGAAAGTCACTCAGGTAAGAAAAACTATTATGTCAACATAATGAATGGATCTTTTGTTTAATTTAGGTATTTGCGACGTTTCCAATGAATTTCTTCTTCTATTTGTAAGCTTTTTTTTCTCCAAAGATCTCCAATTCTGTTTTCATAATTTTGTTTATTTGTCTTGTTGCTTTTACACACATGAAGGATATGCAAACCTAAGGAACAAGGTCACGAGTGATCCCACATGTCCTAAATGTCCAAAATTTTGGACCACTGGCTACATTTCTTCATATAAAACTGCGACATCTCCGCAATTTTATATGAAGAAATCGAGACGGTGTTCATTTCGTTTCTCCATTTGGATTTGACTGATTGTAATCACAACAAAAACCTCTTAAAAGGTAAAGTGTGACGCAGTCCCTAATGTCCACTTTCAAAATTAATGATATCAGTGGAGGTGACGCTAACGCTGAAAATACGCAAGAAATGACGATGCAAAAAAAAACTTTTTAAAAAATTTAAATGTTTGAAAATTCTCCTGATGAAACTCTATAACTTTCTAGAAGAAACCGTCTCTCTAAGTATTGTCATTCCGAAGCTAAAATTCGAAAACCAAAAAAACCCTAATTTATTGTTTGGGAAAATTCGCCGGTTTGACTGCTGGCAGCAATTTTCTTGAGATCCCAAAAAATTCTCCTGACCAAACGCTATAACTTTCCCGAAGAAACCAACTCTCTAAGTATTGTCACCGCGAAGCTAAAATTCGAAAACTCCGAGCATTACCTAAAAAACCCTCAAAATCGACCACTTTTTCCCATGCCACGGCTTTCCCAGAATTTCCCCGGAAAAGCGGCATATGAAATTTTTCATTTGGGGCCGAGACTGACGTTCTCTGAAAATTTCAGGAAGATCGGCTGTCTAGTTTTCGAGATCCAAAATTATTAATAGATAGAATATCACAACAAAAACCTCTTTAAAGGTAGAGTGTGACGCAGTCCCTAAGTCCGCTTCCGAAATTAATGATATCGCTTGAGGTGACGCGTCATGACGCTATCGGAGATAATACGCAGAAGTTTGTTTAAATGGAACCGCTGCTAAAATTTGACTTTTGTATCTTATTGCGTAGATTTTTGGACCCGTACGAAGTACAAAGGTCCTATACGTTTACTACAAACAATTTTATTGTAACATGGGGTAGATCGAGGTGGGAGTTGGGGGGATGCATCTATTATCGTCTAAATATGACGAATCAGCAATAAAAAAAATGTCCGTCTGTCCGCCTGTCTGTCCGTCCGTCTCCACTTTTTTTTCCAAACGGCTCAACCGATCAGCCTAAACTTTTTTTCCCTGAAAGGTACATGCGTCCTATGATTCAAGTTCGAAGATGAGCAAAATCGATGAAGTGGTTCCGGAGATGTGGTCGATGAAGTGACCAAAAACATGGATTTGCGAAGGTCGGTGAAGCTTTTTCGCAAATATCTCAGCAAGTATAGCACGGACATT
>CM055403.1:156822805-156879228 GCA_029228625.1 Pseudolycoriella hygida | reverse complement strand
ATTAATAAAATTTTGTACTTCTGTGCAGCTTTTTAACACTGTAAAAACCTGCGCAGAAGTACAAAATTCTATTTGATGCAAAAATATATTTCCGTAAGTGTAATAGGTTTTATGTTTATGACGCTGCTCATTTTCAATGTATTTGTAGACCAGCTGGTAAGATGATAAGTTGCACAATCTAAGGATTCGGTCCCTGTACATACATGCACAAATTCCGTTTTAGTTCCAGAAACTAGAAAATTTTAACATTGGTGACTGGCGCATTTTTGAATTGAGTGGACAAGCATCAACCTTAATGCACAGTTTTCGCCTTATAAGCGGAAAAACATTCAAAGATCAAGCTTTCGCCTAGTCGTTTACTTCAGTGCAGTCCGTAAAGGAAGTTGGTACTATTAGAATAGTGTCGGCGCATTATTTCCTCGAACTGTTGACAAACGCGTATTTGAAAATATTCAGTCATTTGATGGAAATATTTCTGTGTCTATTTATCAAAACATTGTGTTGAGAGTATCAAGACGTCTTATTGAGTTGATTGAGAAGGAATTGGTTGAATAATGTTAAATTGATATTAAAATCTCATGTATTTTTATTTATAAGAACTTCTTTCGTATGAAAAGACACAAATTTTTACAGGTTGCTCACTTTTCTGACTTTGCTGGCATTATGATCCTACTACAAATTTGAAATAATCCCAAATAATCCCAAATAATCCCAAAATAATCCCAAATAATCCCAAATAATCCCAAATAATCCCAAATAATCACAAATAATCCAAATAATCCCAAATAATCCTTAGAAAAAAAAAAGTAATTTACCACTTGAGCAAAATGATTCAAACTCACCTGAATGGATTTTTCCGAGACATCAGGAGCGCCATCGAATCTCACATAAAAGATGCAGTGAATGAAAGCTCTAGCGTTACCCGAAATTGGGTATGGTTTGGTCAAGGGGAAATTACTTCATAATAATCCCAAAATAATCCCAAATAATCCCAAATAATCCCAAATAATCCCAAATAATCCAAATAATCCCAAATAATCCTAAATAATCCCAAAAATTCGCGAAAAGTTTAACTTCAAAAAAAGCTCTAAAAATAACCAATTTGTCTTGCAAAGTACGAATTCTGAGATTGAAACTGCGCAGTCTTTGATTCAACGATTTTGTACGCTAGGCGTACCTACCTATCTATGCTTTATGGAATCTTTCATTTGACACCTGCCGATCACTGCTGACCGAGATATAGCCGAAGAACTGCTCCTGTTCGTTGGCGACAAATCGTATCGAATTTTTTCAAGCAACATTATTCGGCAATTTTTTTGCACTGAACCTGCACTATCGATTGATATTCAAAAGCGCATTCCACTCCACACAACAGCACCACTTTCATACCAAAAAATTTACCAAACCACAAATTTTGAATAGTCTTCGCTGCCTAACTCCTCTGGATCAAATAGGATGAAAACATTTTCTTCTGTGGAAATGTTGAGGGGCTGAAAGCTTAGATGCTATGTGTCCTTTCTAGCTCCGCCAAACAATATTCATAGTATAAGATTCAATTAAAGGGGTTGTAGAGTGTGGGCCTAACGAACGGTACTCTCCATCTCAAATCTCAGAGTGTTGATTCACATGTGGTATTGGGGTGGGAAGAGCAGGGTCGTCATTATGGGCCCATGTGTTTTTATTCCCTCTTGCTTGACATCTCATAAATCACTGAGATATCGGAAGTAGGAACAGCTCGCGCTTGTTCGGGTCACCACTCCAATTTCCAATCCTTAAAAAAGCCCAAAATTAAAAAAAATAAAAAAATGCACTAGGCCCAATCTTAGAACCAGCCTAGAGCAGTTAGGAGAGGCCTCTGATCCATACTTCCATGAACAAAAAAGTTCGCCTCTTTCCCTCTCTGTAACACTGCACAAAAAAATCTCATCGTTACAGAAATACTCACAAAAAAACACCAAATATCGTGAGTTGGGCCCACAGCGATTTCCGCTCTAATTTCGCAGATATATAAGTGAAAAAGTTCCTCCAACCTTCAAAAATCCACGTTTTTGACGACATTTTCGACCGTAACTTCGAAAGTTTTCGACCGATTCTGCCCAAATTCAATCTTGTAATTAACTTTCTGATTATCTTTCAGGAAAATAAAGTTTTTGAAAATCGGATAAGATTTACGCGATTTATGTAGAAAAAAACACGCTGGGGCCTAGTATAGATTCATTTTTAGGGCCCTGGCTGAGCCCAAAAGCTCAAAATTAAAAAACTTTCTTCCATAAAATGTCAGCGATGCCCAGGCCTTTTGAACAAAAAAAATTTATGACAATCGGAAAAATCCCATAAAAAATATTTTGATTATTTTTCAGGAAAAAAAAGTTCTTGAAAATCGGTTGAGTAAGAGTTATCATGTTGACAGACAGGCGGACGGACGGTCATTTTTTTATTGTTGAATCGTCATCTAAGAACCATGATCGAAGCTTTCCCCCTACTCCCGGGTCGAAATTGCGGTGGTTACAGACGTCGTGGTAAACGCCTAAGACCCCTTTTCGAAGAACTTCGTTCTTCGAATGGGTCTAATCAAGTCAAACCCGTCCTAGCTCCCGTCGACATACCTTTCCAAATCCCCTTTCAAATACGTTTCCCAATCCCCGTCCGAACCCTCCATTCAAATACCCCTCAGAACCCTGTCTTACCTCCCGTTCAAAAACCCTTACAAATACTTGTAAATTGATTTTACGACAAGAATTGACGGTAGATGACGTTAACGGCGTTTTTTGTTTGGAATATGTTTTATGCTTATGACGCTGCTCATTTTCAATGTATTTGTAGACCAGCTGGTAAAATGATAAGTTGAACAATCTAAGGATTCGGTCCCTGTACTGTACATACACAAATTCCGTTTTAGTTTAGGTGCATTTTTGAATTGAGTGGACAAGCATCAACCTTAATGCACAGTTTTCGCCTTATAAGCGGAAAAACATTCAAAGATCAAGCTTTCGCCTAGTCATTTACTTCAGTGCAGTCCGTAAAGGAAGTTGGTACTATTAGAATAGTGTCGGCGCATTATTTCCTCGACCTGTTGACAAACGCGTATTTGAAAATATTCAGTCATTTAATGGAAATTTTTCTGTGCCTATCTATCAAAACAATGTGTTGAGAGTATCAAGACGTCTTATTGAGTTGATTGAGAAGGAATTGGTTGAATACTCGTAATGTTAAATTGATATTAAAATCGTAACTCATGTATTTTTATTTATAAGACCTTCTTTTGTATGAAAAGAAGCAAATTTTTACAGGTTGCTGACTTTTCTGACATTCTGATCCTACTACAAATTTGAAATAATCCCAAATAATCCCAAATAATCCCAAAATAATCCCAAATAATCCCAAATAATCTCAAATAATCCCAAATAATCCCAAATAGTCCCAAATAATCCCTAATAATCCCAAATAATCCTTAGAAAAAAAGAGTAATTTACCCCTTGGGTTTGGTTCTCAGATCGTCATAGCATTCCCATCTGTTATTGAGTCTGATTGCAGCGATATAATGATCAATGTCCTCTTCCAAAAGCGGCGGGTTGAAAATGACGATCCCGAATAGGACGTAATTCTTGTTCTGTACGTTTAGAACCATAGGCACATCGCATATTTTAAAAACTCCTGACTCCTGAAACAGTGATGCGTGAGTCTGAGTCATTTTGCTATAAATTTTTTGTTCAAGTACTAAGTACTATATCGGGGAACGCTTTTAGGTTGTGTAAGATGGCGCTCCTGATGTCTCGGAAAAATCCATTCAGGTGAGTTTGAATCATTTTGCTATACATTTATGGTAATAAATATCATATACGTGCATATATCAACAGGTGGCACTAGGAGTGACTATATGAGTCTGTTGGAATCAAAAGTTGGTCTTTTCTAACTGTTAAAGTGACGTTTTAAACGTCAAACGAAAAAAAAATTGAAAGAGTCACTTTGACAGAAGAAAAAGACCTACTTTTGATCCCAACAGTCTCATATGATAGATTGAAATATCTACATGGGACCGTTCATAGATGACGTCTGCTTTTTTTCGACTTTTTAGACCCCCCCCCCCCCCCAACACAGACGTCATATTCTGATTATCAGAACTTATGTAAAAAAACCAAATCATTAAAAAGTCAAGCATTTCATTTTATGAGGTTGAGCAGAAAAATTGCAACAGACCCATGTTTGCGAAAGCATTGAACTGCTGACATCAAAAAAAATTGAGAAACTCTCAACTTAGGGTTTCGGCGCGGCATGAAGACCCTACGCCGAAAGGTACACTAATAATCCATAAAGTTTGAAGATGATGATGACGAAAAGTGATATTGTAATTTTTTTTGAAATGTGACGTCTGTTTTGGGCTAACCACTTCCTCCCCCTGTGGCGAACGTTTTCAAATAACCTGAACTAACAAAATTTTTTTTGCAATATTATTGGCTATCCCAAACTTACACCTGTAAACGTAAAACATGTTCAGAGTACAAATTTTTGATTTATTAAATGCAATCTCTATACAAATATTCAAATCTATCATATAGCTACTGCCAGCGCCATCTAGTACAAACGAGCAAATCTGTGAAGTAAAATCCAAACCTATTCTATAAATTTTGTAATAAATTATAATAAGGTAAATACACCAGTTATCGGCTATGTAGTAGTCTCCGGCCAAACATTAGTTTCACTATTTACCGGCCACATTTCGCATTGAAATATGGCCGATTACTGGTGCTGGCCGGAAACTACTACATGGTCAATAACTAGTGCATTTACCCTACAGCGGAGTTTTATATGAAAGTAGACAGCCCACTATGACCCTCTCTTTCTTCGATGTTAGGAGAAGAGATAAGGGATATACATGAACACTTTCATAAGAAAATAAATTATTACCATGTTTACCATGCAACTTAAAAGTATAAAATACTTCTCTGAAACATGCCGTTTGGCTTAGAATTACGTGCTTACTTCCATATTTTTTCGACACTACAGCCACTTGTGGGCCTTGGCCTGCTCTAGAATTCGAATCCAACGCTTCCTGTCGTATGTCGCGTATTGCCAACTTCTTATTCCGAGCGTCCGAAGATCTTTTTCGACGCCACCAATTTTATTTTTGGGCGACCAGCTCCTCTTCGCCTTTCTGGATTGTTACGGAATATCGGATGTGGGTGCCAAATGGTGGGTTATGCGTAATATAGTACTCCTTATGTACCCTAGCCTATGTGCACCTGCTCCTACCCGTTGTGACACCTTTTATAGTGAGCAACCCACATCAACGACCAGGTAACCATTCCGGATGTAGTAGTGAGGGTCACTTAGCACGTCTCATATATGAAGGGTCATTGTATGATGGCGGATGATCTCATTGAAATGAGACAATGGCAGCATACACAACTTAGTCAGCTGGGCTTAGACCAGACACTCCGGGTGACGAAACCAAAGGGATCAAAATGATCATTTCCGTACAACGTAGACATTCGTTGCACACTTTAATTAAGGTTGAAGTTACGACGGGTGATACGAGCGACATAATCATCTCCTTACTGATCGAATATTACGCTCTCCTTGGCGGTTCTTCTCGAGCACCCTTGAGTTATGCGAACAATTATACGTAGAAGAACGCTAGCAGCTTCACCAGATGAAACCGTCTACCTTGCACGGCGTCAGGAGTCCATGTTTCTGCCTTCGTTCCTTTAAAGGTCAATCCATCAGTAAGGAGTCCACATGTCATTCTACGTGGCTCAAGTTCTAGCCTCGATTTTCAAGTTTTTTCTGTGCCTTTTTTCGTAGACTGAGGAACTATAAGCTGCAATTTCTGCTTTTCGCTGTGCCTCATGAAACTGGATTTTTCGGATTCTAACCAATTCTTCCAACGGCGAAACTCTATCTTAGGGCCCTAGTTCGGTCACAGCCTTGGAAGTAAATACAACATTGAAACACAACGAAAGACCCTTACGTATCAGAATAGATGTGGCAAACCGAACAGTTTTTGCAAATAAGTGCAAATTTAACAGAATTGCAAATTGTTGCAAAGCTTTTAAAACTATTAGAATTCGAACGACCCACAGAAATTACCCAGGGTAATGCCAAACACCCTCGCGAAGTACGACAATTGTAGAACTGAGTATATTCCGGGATTAGATCATTTTCTCTGTTTCAGTATTCTCAAAAATTTTGTCTCCGAAAACTTTGGCTTTGGAAGCATTTTTCTAACTGTAACATTCTAGAGATATAAGTCACTCCTCCAAATTCTCGAAGTGCTCACATCCCCCCAAAACCCTGAAACATATGTGTTCTCTAAAATTCAATTCTCTACAACTTTTCTTTCGGAAGCAACTCCCATAGGTCTACAGATATGAGTCATCCCTGCTGATTCTAGAAGTGGCTGAATGCCAAAGATTAGGACATTTTCCGGGAAGACCTTGAAACACGTATTCTCTAAAATTTTATTCTCTGCAAATTTCCCTTGGGAAGCAGCTTTCTAACTGCCATAGTTCCAGAGATATGACACATCCCTCCCAATTTAGAAGTGACTAAATACCGGGACTAGCTCATTTATCCTTAAAACCCTGAAACACGTTTTCTCTTAAATTTTATTCTCTACAACTTTGTCTTTGACAGTAAATCTCCATTTTGCATAGTTGAGCAAATATAGACGCAAAACCATCTGATTTCGTATATGGTCAAGAAACTCAATTTCACCCGGCCGATTGGTCCCAATGTCCAAACCATTGACCCAATTTCCAAATTTTCCCAGATTTGTGGGATCAAATGCTTTCATTTGACACAAAAATGAACAATTTCCGTGCTATACGTGCTGAGAAATTTGCGAAAAAGTTTCGCCCACCCTCGAAACTCCATGTTTTTGTTCACTTTTTCGGCCATATCTTCGGAACCACTTGACCAATTTTGCTCATCTTTGAACTTGAATCATGAGACATATTATGTACCTTTCACGAAAAAAAACTTTATGATGATCGATGCAGCCGTTTAGAAAAAAATGACGGGACGGACAGACATCCCTCTCACTCCCGTCTCGATATACCCCATGTTACAATAAAATTGTGTAGTAGGACAGGAAGTAGGAAGATTCCTTATATACTTTCCAATATCTCTTCGAAATTTAATCGAAAAATGCACTTCCATGCTTAAATGAAAAATGTGAACGTCAGAAAACGAACGTCTCTTTTGGGGGCTCCAGGTAGGTTAAAACATATTTTTTGCTTTGTCGTTTGGAAAATTAAGGAGAATATTTTTGCACATACGTCGGAGGCCTCTCAGACGCAAGTTAGGAGATTGGAAGGGGTTCTTCATTGAAAAAAGAAACGATTCTGAAAGACTTGGCTCGAATTTTGTTGCAACTGGTTAGAAACATCGTGGGAAACGGGTAAGTACCAACTACACCACAACTATACTTACTTCATACGGATGAAGATTGTACAATATTCCACTAGTGAGTTTAGCGGGCTGAGTTTTGTAACAACTCTGTTTTTCTTCAATTTCGTCATACAAAAATTCTTTACCCGCCTCTGAATTCTCCCTGATAAACCTTTCTGACTAGAGCCCTGATTCAGTAATTATTTCTTTCTGTTGACTCACTGAACGAACGTTTCTGGAATCTGCGTTCAATAATTTTCCCAGTTCATCTTTAAAGACGTCTCACCTTGGGCCGTTAAATGTATCAAGCAAAAAAAGATGGGAATTAATAAGTTATGGCATTTTTTACGCAATTTCACTGTATTTTATTCTATGAAACGGTATTTTATACAATACGATGGAATTTATTTCCAGCGTGTTAGCCTTTTTTTACGGCGTGGTAGCATTATTGGAAAAAGTGGTGACAAGACGTCTAGTCACCACTCATATACCATTCGCTTGCATTAAGTGCTACCATACTGTAAAATAAAACTAACGTGCTGTGTATATACATACCATCGTATTGTATAATATACTGTTCCATAGAATAACATAGTGTTGGATTGCGTTAAAATCCCATTTCGTTAATTTGATAATGTCCCATGTCTTTTCAGTGTATGAAGTAAACGTCCCTTGCGAGTGACTTTCGCCGTTGCTTATGATTTATTTATTTCTTTATTTAATTTAAAGAAAACGTAAATTCCTATAGCCAATTCTATGCACTAGCAGTTGCATTTTTTTTGAGCGCCTAACAATTCAAATACAAACCCACGGACTTTTAGGTAAACTTTCATAATCGGTTTGCGTTCCAACTAAACTTTGGTACATCGACGTTATATACCATTCACCTTAGCGCGTTCGAGCTTTCTTATTACCAGAATGAAATATCGGTACTGAATAATAAAGGGGGTCGTCAGTCTCGTAAATTATAGTGCAAAGTTAGATTCGTATTTTATTTTGGTGGCATACGAAAATCAAAGTTTTAATCAACAACGATGAAGGGATTTAAGCGTTAAATGACCGACACCTTCGAAGGCCACCTTTTTTTATCTAAAGAAGTACGAAAAACGGAATTTGTAACATGGGTTAGATCGACGCCGTCGTAAGAGGTATGCCCGACAATGAGATCGCTCTGAATTACTTTGCCCGAACGAACTTGCGCTCAAAATGGAAAAGTCGCATAGAGACAACTAAATTTAGGATATTTTTTGGGAGTAAATTTTCTTTCCTTATGGTCGGACTCACATCCACAACTATTCGTAAGAAAAAGTTTCAATTTACTATAAATCAATACTTATCTTCTTATATAGCGCCGCGCCGCCAGACTGTGGTGCTTGCTAGTTAACTTATTTTTGTCACAACAAAGTGTGAGTGACATTTCAAAGTAGAATTAAAAACTTGAAGGGTTGTTTGAGGCATGTAAACACGTTGTTACTGGCCACCTTTGAAGTTGTTTTTCGTGTATGCATTCCACAAACAAGTAGAATATATAACGTTGTTGCTGGTGTTTTTGTGTGGTGTCAAATTCTGATGTCAAATTTGAATGTTTCATATAAACTTATAAAATCCAAGTTCATGACATGGACTGCCGTAATTTGCATTAGGTACTTCGAGCGAAAGAGAGAAAAGAATCTACGTAAAAGTTCTCATAACGTTGTTTATCTCTTTTGCACTAAGTTTCTTATGCAAATTGAGGCAGCTGCGTCGTCGATTTGCTTGTGACTCGCTACGTCAAGTTTCTAATTAATTTAATAGTCACTGACTCTTAACGGAATTCTATTTCATTGGCTGGGAAAAGTTTGGGTTATGAGTTTACAGTTTTGTGAATTATTTTTGCCCCCATAAAGGAAAAACAAGTCGGCGCCTCTACTAAAACAAGAGCCAAATTGATTTTTTGAAACCCGAGATCTCGAGACCCGGAGGTAAAACAATGCTTCTCTACTCAGAAGAAATCGAATTACAGAAAGGTAATTTAACTTTTTAACAGTTTTATGTTTGCCAGAGTTTCAAACGTTGTGTCTCTTTCTTGTTATGTGACATTTCAAACTCTGACAAATCAATACGAATCACATCGCAACAGCTAAGCCTCTCTTTTTCACATTCGTTTTTATGCGAATCGCAAAGTTATAAATACCGCCTTAAATGAGTCAATCATAGATGGTAACTAATGGAATAAGCTGCTAGAAAAAAATATTTACGGTTCAATTTCTTTTATTTACTTGAAATTATACGTTAAGAAAAATTTAAATTTCCCTCCGCTCATATCTGTAGAATGCTGTCAGTTTACCCGCGGGGTTAACAACTAGATGAGTTGGGTGGAACAGGTGTTATTTCCAATTGGTAGATTGGATCGATTCAATTGACCAAATTGATCAAATATTTCACCAAATTGAATAAATATTTGGTAAATTATAATATCAGTTTGATAATTTAGTATCAACATTATAGCGTGGATTAGATCAAACAGTAGGTAAAATGACAGGGAAATGGATACTCGAATTGTTAAGTGACTTGGTGGTAAATAAAAGGAATTGGAATTGTGAGAGACACCTTTTTTGAGTTGTTAACCACTCGAGTCTCTAAAGGTTGGTACCAATGGTAGTGTTGTAAAGGGAATTTTCGCGCGAATTATTTGAACGTATAAAACTGAAATTGAATTAAAAAAATATATTAACGTAACCAACGATCCGTACGTGTCAGAATAGATGTGGCAAAGAGACTCGAACGTATCTAAAGATACAAATAAGCAAACAATCCAACGTTTTATGTTCTTTTATAACTGTAAGAATTTCAAAGATCTCTAGAAATTACCCAAGGTAATGTCAAAGGCCCGACCGAAGTACGTCCGAGACAATTGACTTTGATGGCCTTAATGCACCATATCGCAAAGAGGACCAAAGAGAAGCAACTCTTCAAGAAATCCTGAAACTATTTTCTGTAAAATGTAATTCTCACCAACTTTGCTTTGAGAAGCAACCCTGAAACTAGAGGTGTGCGTCGGTATATAGTTGATCGGCGGCGGCGGCCTAATAAATTTTTTGTCAGCGACGACGGTGCGCAGTCGGCGTGTTATTCCAAAACTAACATTCAAATTTCAATGCATTTTTGTGTCGTAGACCCATTTCGAAAACAACTCGTCTTTAGTTTAAAAACTTCATGAACTTCTATTGGAAAGTATAGCAACAGATTTTCAAATAATTTCATTGTCATTGACAAACTGTATGCCCGGATTCTGTTTCTAAAAACTAAATTTCAATTTTTTTAAGACAATCGATTTTCTGGAACCGAAAATCCAACCTTGGAACAAACAATCTTTTCCACAAAGTTTGTGGAGAATTTTCTTAATTTTTTTTTCTAATCTGTAAGATTCTTGTGATTCGGAAGCGCTTTCATAACTGACTTCATATTCACACTCAACAAAGTTCATAACAACTTGTGAACATGATAACTCGAGTAAGTCTTAACCAATTTTTTAATCTTTTTTCCTGAACGTAAGGTTGAGTTCGAAGGTGAGCAAAATCGGTCTAGAACTTACGAAATTGCGATCGAAAAAGTTGTCAAAAACGTGGTTTACTGAAGGTCGGTGAAACTTTTTCGCTTATACTTATGCGAGTTACGCACGGAATTTGATTTCCAACATTTCAAATGAAAGAAAGCCTTAGAAAGCCAATCAAAATCGCTTGAGAGGCTTGGACTGTGGGTCGCATAGAAAGAGCCTAACTCACGATAAGTGACCCTTAACGACAGTTGTGTTGTAAAGAAAATTGAGTGGAAAACTTGCCTCCATTAGATTTAGATTTATCAGGGTGGGATGGCTCCTAAAACACAGATCTATTGATCCTTTGTTTTCTTCCCGTTCATTATGTAAATCATTTAAAACCTTCTAGGTCGAAAGGTCTTAGGTCTAAGATATCGGAGGGTCGAATCACATAACCACCTAATGAAACTGCGGGCATTCGCATATTACGTGGACGCCCGTTTCCTCCTCCAAGCCGCAGTCACATCTTGGATCAGCCTCCACGGCGCAAAGGCTATTCTTGGAACTCAAACCGGATCAAAGCCTTCGACTCGGTCCAAACCAGACCGAAGCATTCGCTTCGGTACAAACTGGACTTCGATCCAAACCGAAGCTTTCGATTATGTCCAAGCCGAAACTTACGGTTCAGTCTAAAACGAAACGAAAGTCTCGGTTGGGTTGCCCAAATACATTCAAAAAAATGTATTTTTAATTTTACACGACGCCGACAGCGGCAGCGGCGTGTATAGATTTTGTGGGCGGCGGCGAGGCATCGGCGCGACCCTTTTTTCGGCGGCGCACACCTCTACCTGTAACACGTGTTCTCTAAAATGTTATTCTCTACAACTTTGCCTTTGACTTAGTTTATAATATAAAACCCAAAATACACTGCACCTCACCGCACCTTGGTGCACCTCACTACACCTTGGTGCACCTTATTGCACCTTGGTGCACCTCACTACACCTTGGTGCACCTTATTGCACCTTGGTGCACCTCACTACACCTTGGTGCACCTTACTGCACCTCACTGCACCTTGGTGCACCTCACTGCACCTTGGTACACCTCACTACACCTTGGAACGCCTCTCTGTACAATAAGTCACTCAGCTCAACCGAGGCCCAAGGTCGGTGGAACGGTTGGTTGATGGCGAGGCCGATGGCCAAATACTTATTTTTTGAAGTGTTGTAGAGGACGTAGGGCGAAACACTTTTGCCCATTAAAGTGTGATTTCCAGGCCTCCAGGTCGACGCTATCGTCAGCCGAGGACCAAAAAATTAATTTTCGAATTGTTGTACAGGAAGTCGAGGGGAGCATTTTACCAATGTAACAATGTGTTCCGGTTCACTCGGGCATCCAGATTGATCCTAGAGTCATTCAAGTATAAGGAAAATAATTTTGAAATCATTGTAGAGGATGTCGAGGAAACATTTTTGTCTATTCAAATGTCCCAGACGTAATCGTCATCTAAGGACCAACAAATTATTTTTGAAGTTTTGTAGAGGACTACGAGTGAAATATTTTTGTCAATCGTCCAGGTCTAACACAGGGTCACCCGATGGCTGAAAAATCAATTATTGAAGTGTTTAAGAGGATGTCAAATGTAACATTTTTACCCATACGAATCTTGGTTCCAGGACTCGTCACAGTAAATCTTCATATAAAAAGCTAATTCCTTTAAATACAGGTAAACAAAGTTTAGACAATCCGGCGAACACGGGCTCACGGGCATCACGAAAAGGCTGGTTGGCTGAGGTCCAAAATTTAATTTTTGATTTGCTGCAGTAGACGTCAGGGGGAACTCAATTTCTCATGAAACTATTGGTCCCAGAAACCAGCTAAGATATTACGGTCGTCCGAGGACCTAAAAATGATTTTTGATAGATGGTAGAGGACTCTTTTGCGCATCTTTTGGTTTTGTAAATTTCATGACACTTTGAGTATCGCCATTTCATTTTATTTATAACTGTAGGAGAATTTTGCCTTACAAATGCCTGAATAACTTATCCTTGCACAAAAATAACTTAAGGAAAATGGCTTTACCTTGAAAAATTACTTTTTTCATCTGTCTTCTTATTCACTTCAATCGCAAAGTCACGTTTGTTTTATGCGATTTGACTTTCAAAGACGAGCAAAATCTGGCGATCGGACGGGCGGAGTTATATGAGAAAGGTGTTTCTTTGAGGGTAAAAAGTACACCACGCAAATTGTGAGGAAGATCTCAGTTTTCGGAAATCTGTTGATTGTTTTCGGTAGGAGGGTCCATGTAGTTGACGTGGGCCTAACGATACGCATGTACCCATGATACGAAGCAAATTTTCAACTTTTTGCCGGGTCAGAGCTCAAAGTAGGATACTAAAGTATTTTATGTAATTTGAGGTTTCCTAGAAACTTTCAGCAAAAAACTGATTGTAGACGTAAAAAACATGTTTACTGGTAACCAATTTTCATAAGTTACTGAAGCCCGGGTAACCAAGCTAGTTGATCAAATAAAGACGAAAAACCACCTGCTTTGGCCAAGAAATTCAATTTCGTCCATTTTCATTGGTCCCAGTGCCCAGTACACTAACCCAATTTCCACAAAAAAATTTTCACAGTTTTTTTGAGAACAGATGCTTTCATCAAAATGAAAAATTTCTGTTCTGTACGTGCTGACGCTGAGACATTTGCGAAAAAGTTTCAGCGAGCCTCGACAAAGCATGTTTTTGGTCACTTTTTCGACCATATCTCCGGAATCACTTGACCGATTTTGCTCATCTTTGAACTTGAATCATGGGACATAATGTATGCCTTTTAGAGAAAAAACATATGCAGGGGACCCGTACGTATCAGAATAGATGTGGCAAACAGAATAGATGTTGCAAAAAGATTCGAAATGTTGCCTTAACTCTTAAGTGCATGAAATTACGTCGACATTAAATTGGATTGGAAATTACCGAAAGGGCAATATTGAAAAACAGCGCAAAAACCTCAAAAAAATCTCAAAATTTAAAAAAAATTTGCACTAGGGCCGATCTTAGAACCGACCTAGAGCACTTAGTAGATGGCACTGACTTATAGTGCCGCGAACAAAAATGTTTGCATCTATTTTCTCTGCAAAACCGCACAAAAAAACCTAATAATTAAAGAAATATTCACGAAAAATCACCAAATATCGTAAGTGGTCGCGTAGCGTGAGTTTGGCCCACAATGAAGACTCTTCAGCCCGAACCACTCAACAGATTTTCATTAATTTAATTTTCTTGAATTTTTGATGTCCATATCTTTCATTCGAAACCTTGAAGACCGATTTTCGTTCTAGTTTTATAGAGATATAAGTGAAAAAGCTCCACAAACCTTCAAAAAACCACGTTTTTGACCACTTTTTCGACCATAACTTCGAAAGTTTTCTACTGAATTTGCCCAAATTCAATCCTGTAATCAATTTGGTGATTATCTTTTTGAAAATAGATAAGATTTATCCGATTTATGTCGAAAAAACACGTTGGGGCCTAGTAGAGATTCAGTTTTAAGGCCTTGGCTGAGACTAAAAGCGCAAACTTCAAAAAATTTTGTTCCATGTCCAGGCCTTTCAAACAATTTTTTGAATCGGAAAAGATTTACTCGAGTTATGTACCAAAAATCACTTAAACGGGCCTAGCTCATTGGCTCTTATGCCGACAGTGCCCAGATTCAATCCCAAAAAAGGTTTTTCATTTACCTTTCAGGCAAAAAAAAAGTTTCTGAAAATCGGTTGAGTTTTACTCAAGTTATCGCGGTGACGGACGGACGGACGGACATTTTATTGATTGCTGATTCGTCATCTAAGGACCATGATTGATGCTCCCCCCTACTACCGGGTCGAAATTGGGGTGGTTACAAACGTCGTGGTAAACGCAAAACCTCCTTTTCGAAGAACTTTGTTCTTCGTACGGGTCTAAAAAAGTTAGGTTGATCGGTGCAGCCGTTTAGAAAAAAATGACGGGACGGACAGACGGATTTTTTTTCCTAATTCGTCTAAATATTCAATGCATTCCTCTCACTCCCGCCTCGATCTACCCACCAATAAAATTGTTCGTATTAAAAGTATAGGACCTTTGTACGGGTCCAAACAATTTCAAGATATGCCGCAGAACATCGTTTATCTTAAAATCACTTATTTCATCGAAATAAAATGAAACTAAAGGCACCCGATTCATTGAAAATAATCGAAATTACAAAGGATTTTGTCTCCTTGGTTAACGAACGTAACTTATATCTTTGGACGCGACACATTTTCTTATATGAAATCAAGCGCTTCGAACGCTTTCAATATTTTCATCGATATATAAAAGTGAACGAAGTAATCCCTACTTTAAGTCGCATATCATCAAACCACATGCTTTTCCAAATTTCCAGACAAAATATTTAAGTCACGAAAAACTGTCCCATAAAATTGAGTTTTTTAAAATAATTAATTTAACAAAAAAATTTAGAATAAAATCAGAGAGATTTGTCTTTTGATTAAATGCACAAATTTCAAATAATTAACAGAAGAGAGTTCCACGCGGAGAGAAACGAATTTATATGACGACACGATTTTATTTTCCTTGCACTTTTTGCATTGCATTCAGCATATCGGCTGACGATTCAAAGTTTAGTTTTCTCTGAGCTGTTGCGTTGAAAATATGTAGAAGTCGTTTTTAGTGTCGGTTTTTTTATAGAAATGCAGTCAATGTCTGCAAGAAAAAGGAAATTATATTTATATTTAGTTCTTTTTTTCGCGAATAAAATTCTTTTTCTTATCATATCATTGTTTCGTTTCTTGAACTGTAAACATATATTTGTACGGGTGGAGGATGCTTCACGAAAATATTGTTTATGTTATGCATTAAATTTCAAAATTTAAGGCAAATTATACGGATAAAGGCCTGTCGTGTAACTGTTTTTGTGTTTTTTTTTATCTGATAAAACGTAAAAAGCTATCGAATTGGAATATGGCAGTTGGAATAAGTCAAATTTCGTATGAGAAACGGTACTCGGAATGCAGGTTACGATAATTGAACCAACTGAAAAGGTAATTTGAGATTGAAAAAAAATCTAAAATGTTTTTTCGCTACCCAGGCAGTGAATCAATTGAAAGACAAAGAAAATTTTCAGTTTCCAACTATAAATTTTTTTTGAAAATGTTATACAGAGTTATATTATTGATCATTGCGCAGTGCACCTTCATTTGTCTTTCAAATCCTTGAAAATAGTGCTTTTTAGTTTCCGTTGGAAAAAACGAAAATTTTCACAGAAACAACTGATTTGCGGGTGAAATTGGAAAATTTTTTAAAATAAAACTCACTTTACATAACGGAAACGATTCTACTTTATCCGATTTGATATTTTTCCTGAAAACTCGTTTTCAATTTGAATAAAAATTGATATCAACTACTGAAGGTGGTTTTGTGAAAAAACTTTTTATTCTAAAATGAACAAAACACCTTACAGCAGGAATTAATTACGGAGTAGGTGACAATTGAACAATTTATTGCATTTATCACGAAGGCATTAATTCTTTGTTGTCTGAAATACAGTAAAAAGTTGCTTCAGCCAGCCATTTGCAATTGAATTTTTGCATTTCACTTGCAAGTAACGTGCTTTTTTTCATATTTTCACCAACATTGCGCTTCTCAAAACTGGTTTACCTTATAAAATGTTGAAATCGAATTGCATTAATCGACTGTGTAAAAAAAATAGTTAATAAATGCGTGTAATTCAATTATAGAAAATAAAAAAGAAGGTGAAAAGTGAAAAATATCATGAAAATTGCAGTGTGTAATTGCAGTTGTAGTATGTAATATGCATGTACATATGTGTATATAGTCAGTTTTGAAGCCAGACAACGACCTCATCATCATGCGCCATTTGTTTCATTTTGTTTGTGTGGTTTTGTAAGATGAAAGTTGAATTGAATTTTTTACTTGCCTGTCCTCTCTTTCACTCCAACACAATACAAATTTGAGACTCTGTGAAAGGCTTCAATGATTATGTGTTTTTTTTTTATTTCGTTAAAAGTAAGCCGAAATGATTTTCGAAAAGAGAAAAATCAGCCCACTGGTTCCCATTTGAAATTTTGTTCAACCGACGCAGATAAAACCGAAAATTGCATTACATCAAAAACGAACTGCGCATTGTGCATTAAGTGCATATAAGCAATACAATCAAACGTGAAAAAGCTCTTCGCAAGCTTTCCGAGATTTTTTAAAGAGCACATGGGCACATCATATTTTTGCAAAGTGTGTGTAGCAGATGAACAATGATATTTTACTTGAAAAACTTATTGGATTTTATCTTAAATACTGCGATTAAGTACCAAATGATTTAAAAGTTGGAAAAAAAAATTTGCTTAAGGAAGCATCAGGAGATCCCTTCGAAAGAGTGAGCCGCCATTTTAGTTCTCATATATTTGTTGTATCGTATAATTCAGATTTCGTTAAATACCTTTTGCCTCACACGTTTATTTCGTTAGTTTTCTATGCACTCAAAGTTCAATGAACTGCGTTCAATATTTTTATCGTTTTTCTTTTGCTTTTTTCGCAAACTTTTTTTCGTTTTTTTTTTATTTGATTCATTCAGAGTAAGGGAATTCACGACGATTTCGAGCATAAATATTTTAACTCAATTTGAAATAAAAATTCGTTGAGTTTTGACCCCCGAATGTGGCAAAGTCATGATTACAAGGATTTGATGTGTGTTCAATGTTTGTTTTTCGTCGGTGCTTTTTGCAGCTATGATTTCAATTGCCATTTTGCATATCAACAACATTTGGAAATTGTAGGCTGAGAAGAAGTAAATGGCCGCAGTTTCTATTTAATTTTGTAACTATATGAACAATAAACTAGAAAGTGGGTAGGGCAAACCATGGCACCTTAGCCTCTATTGGGCGTGTTGTGCATCAATCACATTTTCATTTATAGTGGCATTAGAATCAGCTTAAATGTTTATCGTGAATTCGCTTAATAAGCCGCTGCATCCTACATAATTCTTTTCAAAATGACGTGGATTAAGATTCTCTTAAAAGCAGTACAAGTTTTTCACGTTTTAGTTTTTTTTATGCACTGCAAATAATATCGACTCTGAAAATAATTTTTTCAAGTACATCAAAGTGGGTTTTCGATTGATGTTTTTTTTTAATCCCACAATATTTTGCTTTCAACGTATTTTTCATTTCACATGTGCTCAACTCACTCAGAATAACCTGTTCGAAGAAAGGATATATTTTAGTTCGATTTTATACTGACGACACCACATAGACTTTAAAATAAAATCAGAATTCTGCGCTTGCGGTGCGCTTACGAATTCTTCCAATTCCTAATTGGGTCTATCTCTCATGGTCATTTATTTGCATTCTCGATATGCAGCATATGTGTTACTGGAAAAATAGGAACTTGCAAAGTCCAATCCTTCTTTTTCAGCCTTGTATTATCCACTGCTGGACATAGGTAGGCCTCCCCTAACTCCTTCCATTTCTCCCGATCCGTCACCAATTGTTGCCATGAATGCCTGGCAAACGTTTAATGCTGTTTGTCCATCGTTCCGGCGGCCTTCTCATTGGTCTTTTTGTTAGTCCAATAATAAGGAACGGGTTAGCTCAGTGGTAACGTACTGGCTTTCCACCAAGAAAATCCGGGTTCAATCCTGGTGAGGGAAATCCTGCAAAGGATTTTTCTTCAACTTGTAGCATGAAAGTATCGTTCCTAAGCATTCCCAAGCATTCCCAAGCTTCAATTCTGGGTAGTTGGGGTGTTTCATGTCCACATGTACACAGAAGAACGACATGTATGACGTCACCCATACACGATGAATTTTGTGTACAGATATGTGAGTCTATCTTAAGGCGTAGATATAATGAACAACAGATGAAATCCTATATGTAGCTACAATATATAGGCGTGGTTCACGTTAAGCATGTGGTCCAACAAACAGATTAATGGTTGCTCACAAAAATGCCCTGGAAAAAGGTATTTCAGTTGTGTGTGATACACAGCGAGATTCATTTTGCGTGTACGGCTTATACCGGAAGATGTATCGTAGTGCGTGTGCTCAGACGACGAGGCTTATTCGGCGTACCGGTTACAACTATGCGTTCTGAAATGGGAACATTTAATGTGGGAATCTAACAAACACAGAATACATTGCTAGGTGGAATGATAGAAGAGTAACGGAAAAGGAACAAAGGATCATGGTATCTTTGTTTGAAGGCCAGTT
Organism: Pseudolycoriella hygida; assembly: GCA_029228625.1. Lineage (NCBI taxonomy): Eukaryota > Metazoa > Arthropoda > Insecta > Diptera > Sciaridae > Pseudolycoriella > Pseudolycoriella hygida. The sequence goes on along the minus strand of CM055403.1, from coordinate 156,860,070 downwards.
GGCCGCCTCGACCAGAAATCTTATAGTCCAATACTAACAGTTAACTCTGAAAAAAAAAATTTCGTTGAATTTAAGTGCAAAACAAGAAAAGAGCACTTGGCTCATTCTACATAAACTGAGGACGCCTGTAATGTAAGAAACCGAAATACTGCCTTAACCATAGGAAATCGAGAAAAGCTCGGCAAAAAGTTAGATTTAACAATTATGAGCAATTTCTTCAATAAAATACAATATTTCCAGTCATGGACGACTCAGCAGAAATTTTCGTGTATTACATTACATGCATACTTAAAAAATTGAAAGACCCGTCGATTCCAGAAGGCAGCCCGGTGCCAAAAAATTTCTTTCACAATGTTGGATGATGAAACGAGTACATAAACGTTCACTTGGTTCCGCCTCGACACATTGTGTACTTGGATAGTATTAGCAGTAGCCCTTCCCATTTTCGGTTGATTTCTTTTTTTTGGCTTGTTTATTATTGATCGTATGGAAATCACATTTTCAAAAATTACACAAAATTCATTCATTTCATTCATTTCGCGTCTCATATATTCAAGTCCAAATTCTTCAGCCATTCAGTGGCTTCGTCCGTCACCGAATTCAGACCATTCAAATTGCCAGAAAAGTGTCGAAGATGACATTCAAACAAAATATGGTTCATTGTCTGTTCAGTCACATTGTCGCAATCACAACTTGGCGGATACACAAAATTCCACCTGTACATTTGTTGCTTACAACAGCCATGACCACAGCGGAAACGATTTAAAATTCACCACTCGCGTCTCGCCAAATTATAGTCTGCAAGCTTCTCGCATGGGTTTTCGATCAATGATTTGTTTGTAAAATCACAGCTGTCGGACCAATATTGTTTCCAAGCGTTGTCAATTTCAAATTATTGTGCAAAAATATTAGGATCATTCCATATAGGAGTACGCGATGTGAGTCGTTCGTGAGTCGTCGGCTATCGGAAGTCTGTATTTACTGTTCGGATCGATACACTTTTTCCATTCATTACATGCCGCTGCTTGCCGCCTTAAGTGAGGTGGAGCAATGTTTGCTAGTACATGGAGCCAAGGAACCGGAGTTGATTCGACTGATCCTGTAATCGTTCGCAAAGCAATGTTGAGTTGAGTGTCGACCTTGTTGATATGGCTACTTCTGTACCAAACAGGTGCGCAACATTCAGCTACAGAGTAAATCAATGATAGAAATGCCGTTCTCAGTGTGTCGCCGTTGGCACCCCAATTCGTTCCAACTAGACTCTGGACTAAGTTGATTCGCGATTTTAATTTTTCCCTTAATTTTGTCAACACCGGATTAAACGTCAATGAGCGATTCAGCGGAATACCAAACTAGGTTGGTGTGCTGTTATACGGGATCAAATCACCATCAAGGTAAATTTCAAGTTTTCGAGCAGCCATACGTTCAGGTGGAAAATCGTCACTTGTGTTTTAGAATTCTTCATGCACAAGCACCACTTTCGATAGTAACGCTTCATCGTAGACATGTTTTATTTCAGTATTGTCTCAGTCGTTTTGAAGTGAGTCACTTGTATCGCCAAGCCAAGGTCGTCAGCAAAAGAAAATTTCCTTGATTTCGTTTGCGGTATGTCACTCGTGTATACGTTAAAAAAGATCGGAGCACAAACACTCCCTTGTCCCACACCGTTCATCAAGACTCTAGTTCTACTGCTACTGTCATTTATGAGAACTCGAAAGATTCGATTAGTGAGCATAGCATTTATACATTAAGCTCAAAAGAGCTATCGGTGGATAGCTTTCAGGCATTTCCGGACCTTTACCTGGTTTTAGGATCGCTACTATAACTGTCTTCATCTTTAAAGGTGGGAGTCTCGCATGGCTTAGAATTTCATTGACAAACTTCAAAACCCAAATTCTAGCCCGTTTTCCTAAATGATTGAGAAATTCCGGATACAATCCATCTAAACTAGCTGCTTTTCCGCAGTTGATAGAAGAAATTACTATCTCCAGTTCTTCAAAGGAAAAAGGTTCATCGAATTCAGGGTTATACGTCAATAATTTTATCAGCTTTCTCAGTTTCGACTTGATTATACGCTTATGATGTTTATCTGGAGCGATCATAGTTGAGTTTTCCATTATCTTTGACGCGATACTGTGTGGATCTATGGATATTTTCGTCTTAATCGGTATTGATGTTTCTCCGAGATGTCTCAGCAGACGCCAGCCCTTTCTCCTTGAGTGTGTAAAGTTCATATTCCCTGTCACCTTTTCCCATTTACATTTCCGAGCTGCACTCAGCAATTCCAATAATCGATCAGAAATTTCATCATCTTCTTGTTCTTCGAACTGTTTGTACAATGCTTCCAGCTCATCCATCCAACATGGAATATACCGCTTTCTGTACCCTCCGGGAATACTCCTCTTCGCAGCACTTTTGATTGATTGATAATAATTTTATTGTCTACTATTTTCTAGCTGACATGGAAAAAGAGTGACTATGGCTGCTGTCATAGCCCTCGTTAAAAAACCATGAAAACGTTACAATATATAAATAACATTAATAACATTAACATAGAACAAAAGGAAAATTACAAAAAATTTACAAACAAAAAGTAAGAAAACATCAAAAATATCAAATATCAAAAGATCATTTTTCGAAAAAATGCGATATATGTAGGGGCGGACGACTTTCGTACTTCTATTTCGAAGCGTTGGTCAGAAAGAGACAGATATAGTTGGTCTCTTTCTAATCAACACTTTAGAATAAAAGAACAAAAGTCATCCGCGCCTAAATAGATCCCATTTTTTCGAAAAACAATCTTCGTAAAAGTTGATCTAGGCACGAAAAACAGCTCCACAAGCCGAAAAAAAGAAATCACTCTGAAAAATGAGAACGGCTAATTAGCAGCCTTATAGAAGGCAGCCTGGTGCCGAACATCTGTTAAAGTCGTTGTAACGGAAGTTAAGAATGTTGACAGTAGAATATGGCGAGTAGGCAGCCTGGTGACGCGTTCAAATTAATGTGACGTATAATATTCGTAACTTGCGATTTCGATGACATTAACAGCATTGCGTTTTGACTATTTAATGAGATATATTTTTCTTAGTGTTTAATTACATGTAATTTTATTCAAAATAATTCTTTCACGCTAATGTAACATAGTAGCAGCTATTATGAAACGTTTTGCGCCTGTTTAAAACTTGATTTCGTTTGTATTTTTCTCAATTTTTCTGGTCTTCACCAAAGAAACGTCATAATTTTCCTATTTTCTTTTGTACCTCACGAGGAGACGCGTTAAGTCTTCTTGAATTAAAATTCTTCAACTGATTCAAAAGATCAGTATTTCCAATTAAAATTTATAACTTTGTTTTGAAATTCTAAGCACATTGAAAACGTCATATCGTATACTTGACAGAACGCCCATATATAATATTTCGCTAAGAATGAAAATTCAAAATTCTACGTCAGTCTTACCACTCTAAGCTCTTGATCTCAAAGAAAACCCTTGATATGATAGGTTTAAGAAATAAAATCATGTGACCTGGATGCCTGGACACTCTGAGTTAGCTGATAAGCTGGCTAAGCTTGGCTAGGATATGAACTGATCTCGGGGTCACTCTTGGGTGAGATCCGAGTGTGCTGGAGCTCATGTGAAGCACTTCTTTCCAATACCAGATGCGAAGTGGTCTAGGGAGTTTCCCCGGTGTGTGCGGGTGTGGTATAAGGAGAGTGGTGGGACCTATTATCGGGCACTGTGGGCTTAACAAACACCTAGTATAGATGCTGCCGTACAACGCAAAAAAACCTAGCGAGGAGAATTTTTGAGAGAAAATATATGAAAATCTCTCATCCGATAACGTCGCCAGTATGGTACTACTAAGAGATCATAATTGCTCCTTCGGCTTCGGAGAGGAAACTGGCATTCAGGTGATTTTTGAGAGCCCTAAGTGAGAATATTTGGAATCCATGGAATTAGGCCCCCCGACTTTCCCAGTCCGATTCCTAGTTGGAACTGGAAGGCTTAAGTGATTTACATGATGACCGGGATAAGAAACAAAGGATCACTACATATGTGTTTGATGGATCCACAGAGCCCGCATTTCGAACCACCGACCGAAAACATTTTCCTTACACGTAAGCTTTTCCATAACATTTCGTAAAAGGAAGTTTTATTTTCTTTCTATAGAGAGATGTGTGAACTATTTTTCTTCTTAAAAATATCATGGAAAGTTTCCGTCAAAGGAAAATGTTTTCGGCGATTTGAAATTCGGAGGTTTTTCTCTTTGAGATACAACATTGTTATGACAACTAGACTATGCCAAAAAAATTCGGAAATTTTTTCGGCGATTATTCTTGGAGATGTTTAATGGTATGTATCCCTAACCATCCCAAACTGATAAATCTAGAAAACGCCAATTTGGGAAAATGTTCTTCTTAGCTAATGCAAAAACAATCTTATGCCGAAAGCCGAAATGAAATTTTTTGAAAGAAGATTGAAGATTGAAAATAGGTTAGGTTTTTATGGGTATGTAGCTAAGGAGGGGAAATGTTTCAAATGTTACAATACAAATGACAAGTCAACCCATAGAACTACATTCAGAGTCTAAAATAACATATATTGGAGGAGGAAAAGGGCACCGGACGACCACTAACGTGCTCCAACGCCCTTCTCGTCCTCCCCAGCTTCTTTTTAGAAATTCTACGCAGGTAACGATGAAGTATACAAAACTCGCAAAAAAAACTTATGAATGTGGAGAATGATCGGTCAGTCGGACACTTCTTGATGGTTTCTTCGAGCCACGGCCAGCTGTTACATTTTAAACAAAGAAGGAGAGGCGATCCCGACCTGCTAATTTAGAATGCGATTTTCTTTTGTCTTATCTACAATAAATTTTTTAAATTTACACATTTCTGTCTTGTAAATTACGCCCTTTCTGAAAGTGCTCCCCAGTAGAAATTGCTTACTTTAGGCTCTGACTACATTGATATATAGAAATCAAATGAAAATCTCGCTTCAGATGCCTAGCATCCTCTGGCTAAACATCCTAGGTAGAGGGTACTCCTGATATTCTACCCTACCTACGGACCTAAAATCTTTGGTGGACTAGGTCAAAATCATTAACTTAATTTTATTCACACACACCCACTTGTAGTAACTACTATAAAAAGTCATTTGAAGAAGTTTCATTGCTTTGTTGCATCATGTTGCACTCATTTACTTATTACATAGTTAAAATTAAGGCGCTTGACGCATAAAATTAATGATTGAATAAACCGCGAATGATATATTTTTTAAAGTAAAATTATGTCATCTCCTCAGAGACTGAAAATGTAATTTACTCAGCAATCGTATCTTATAACTGTTTCCTCTCTGCTCTGTAAATCAAATTTGTCACAGACGCGTACAGATGTCTCAAACTTTGAAATCATTAAATCAGTCGATTCCTTTTTTCCTTTGTGGCTTTTGCGAATTGTTAGCCACCACGCACAATTTGTAAATAAAGCAATTTTCTTCTCGCAACTAAATTGCCACAGTGCCTCCTTGTTTCAATGAAAGTAATATTTCACTTCATTAAATCTTCATCTTCATTTCCAAAATATAGTGATGGAAGAGTGGTGCATTTACACGCTTTCGATTATATCCAAACGTCTGTAATAATGTTTTTTTCGATGAAAGGCGAATGAAAAATATATTTGCCTGTCTATCTGCTCTTGCACGATATACTGTGAGTTCGTAAAACGATATTCGCATCTGTACGAAGAATTCAGGGCTTATCAGTTGACCATTACAGTTGTAATAAACCGAATTTGCACCGCAGAAATAAGGGGATGATTTGGAAGACAAATCTTGACACACGACAACACAATAACTTAATAAAGTCCTTACTGAGGTCAAATTTCTTTGTTTATCTAGTGCTCAATTAGTACAGACACTATAAACGAAAATCATGTCCCTAAAAGTAATGGGAAATTCCTTTTTTAGCGAATTCGATCCTTGCTTTTCGTACGTTACTATGGGTCGGTCCTTGAGCTTATGTTTGACTTTGGAACGCGTTTTTCAATATTGCCTTCGAGGCATCCAAAAAATGACCTTTTTAAACCCCGCTCCCCCGTCGCAAGCAGAAATGTATGGAAAAAATGTTGTAATGTATGGAACGTTGAACGCCCTCCCCCATGAAAGCGTACGATGGCCTCTTATGGGCAACTTACAGCACAATTTAGGAAGTAAGTGATCAATAATTTGGTAACAATTTATTAGGAACATTCATTTCCTACATTTTTTACTATAAATTACGAGCTTCAGACGCTAAGTTTCTATCGGGAATCGTACGGGTCTGTGCAGCCGTATGTTTTCATACGATATCGCCATTTTACAAATTCTCATTTGATATAAGCCAGCGGATTCCCAACACAATGCATCGCTCTTTATAATATACGTCGGCATGCAACATTATATATACACCTATCATAGTCTGTTGTAAAATATTCTTTCTAATCGATAAGATCCGTCTGAAGACAGTCTAGCGAACATTGTATAAGCTTTTTCACATAACAAGAGTTAAGCTTTTAGCTGTTCTATATGCACAGTAGTGTTCCGATATACAAAATTGGAATACGTTTGTTGACAGGGTGAATAAGGTGCAGGGTTAACCACGATGAATGCAAAGTTTCAATCGAATAATTTTCCTAGACTACATCCTATTCATCCGCAGAGACTTTGTATTTGAATGAGCTTAATCGCAGTTTAGCTAGGAGTCGATCTTTTTAAGGGTACAACTGCAAGAGGGTGGTATGTATGACGTGGTAAGGAAACAAATTAGCCTCAACAAAACCAATTACGACGAATTCGGTGGCTTCAAAAATAATTTTGTTTTACAAAAATTGTCACAGTTTACACTGCTCTAGACTGTCCTTCAAGAGAACATCGTAAAAATGTGAACTGTCAGATTTGCAATGTTTCGTTAAATTAGTATCTTGCGGTAACAGTGAATTAGTTAAAAGTATGGCTCATCTAGTGAGCGAAAATGGTATTGAGCCACCCATTTGATGACGTAGTATTAGGAATTATTGAGTAAGAACGTCTGAAGTTGCTACGAAAAACATCGTACTCCGAATTCATATTCGATGTTCTTTCAGAGCAAATTTTGATCTACATATTCAATCTACATATTTGTCCGAATATAATTTGACGAAAGTCATCATTTAAAGTAATTGTTTGTCATCGCAAGATGTTGCTCTGCCAATACATCGCAGATTTCGCTACTGACATTTTAGCGACGAGCTCTTAAAACATCGAATTCGTTTGCTTGTACAAAATGACGAAGTACAACCCAGGGACTATTTTTGGAAAAATATTTTCTCAATTTTTTCTAAATTTTCTAAATTTTTTCACCTTTTCTCGAATTTTTCTCCTGATGTTAATTCAAATAGCAAACTATTTTGAATAAGATTTTAAAATATTTGTCTTCTTCACACGCTTTTTGTTTTTGGGAAGCATCTAATGTTGTGCACGTCACTTGAATAACATCCAACTTTTACAAATCTTTTCTTCAGAATACCAAATAATCAAGATCTAACAACTTTTAAGAAAATTGTACTCAGTCATAGTGTTCTGGTAGACTCTCGAAAAAATATTTGAATTTCTATTCGTAAAACAAAAACATTCTTTGACCGAGTGACCGAGTCGCCTGTGACAACGTCATAACTGGTTAAAGAGCTGAAAGGGACCCGAAGCCGATTGGGACTGAGAAATCAGATCACGATCGCCTGGGTCCCTGGGCACACTGGTATAGACGGTAATAAGAGAGCAGACGAGCTAGCCAGACAGGGTTCATCATCTGCGATCGAGCCCCACATCCCGATCCCACACTCTCTGTGTGAAAGGGCGGTGGAACACTGGGTGCGGACTGAGTCCGCAAAGAGTTGGTGCGTGTACGGCGGAGGAAAGCACACAAAGCTCTAATTCCCGGCGCCTAAAGAGAAGTGGGCCAAAGAGCTTGTCAGAATGGACCGTAGTGGCATTAGGAGAGTAGCGGGAGCCATTACGGTTCACTGTGGATTGAACAAGCACTGATCCAAGGTGTGACTGTGGGTTGGAGGAGGAAACGGGCGTCCACGTAATATGCGAATGCCCGAAGTTCCACCTGCTAAGGAGCATGACATTAGGTGGTTATGTGATTCGACCCTCCGATATCTTAGACCTAGGACCTATCGCTCTAGATAGGTTCTTGGTGAGAACCGGAAGGTTTAAAATGTTTTAAATGATGAACGGGAAGAAAACAAAGGATCAACAGATCTGTGTTTTAGGAGCCAGAAATGGCCCATCCCACCCTGATAAATCTGTTGACCGAGTTTATAGTGCATGCGCTTTTTACACTTTTCTCACTCCCCCTCTCCCTGCGCAAAATTTTGTTCGCTTTTCAGCGGGGGGCACCCTCAAATCCGTTTGTTATTTTAAATGTTAGTGTTAAGGAGTAATTATTTCTATTGGACGCGATAAAAATCGCTCGTGTAAGGTTTGTTTGAAAGCTCAACTTGATAAAAACATAACCAAAGACCCGTACGTATCAGAATAGATGTGGCAAAGAGACTCGAACGTATCTAAAGATACAAATAAGCAAACAATCCAACGTTTTATGTTCTTTTATAACTGTAAGAATGTCAAAGATCCATAGAAATTACCCAAGGTAACAAGGTAACAAGGTGGCATCGAATCTGTACCCTTGGTACAGCATTCCCGAGTCAGAAGCAAATTCAGGAACTCAGCATAGAAAAAATACACTCGTTTTCGAAAAAGTTTATTGAAGTCATGTACGACGAACAAATCAATAATGAATTAACTTAATTATCTGTGGATACAAAATTATATTTGGTTATAAAAAGGGCCCACCCAGGGCCTAGTTATGTCTAAGGATTATAGTTGTAATTACCCAAGGTAATGTCAAAGGTCCTACCGAATTACGTCTCAGACCATTCAAATGTAGAAAAGCTTATATCCAAGGACTGAGCCATTTTCCCCTAAAACCCTGAAACACGTGTTCGCTTAAATTTAATTCTCTACAACTTTGCGTTTGACAGTAAATCTCCATATATTGCACAGTTAAGGAAATATAGACGAAAAACTGTTTTCGTATATGGCCAAGAATCTCAATTTCGTCCATTCCATTGGTCCCAGTGCCCATACCCCTGACCCGATTCCCAGTTTTGTGACATCAAATGCTTTCATTTGACACCAAAATGAGTTATTTCTGTGCTATACTTGCTGAGATATTTGCGAAAAAGTATCATATACCCTCGAAAACTTCATGTCCGACCTCCACTTCTTCGACCATATCTCCGGAACTACTTAGTCGATTTTGCTCATCTTCGAATTTGAATCATGGGAGGCATGTACCTTTCAGGGAAAAAGGTTTAGGCTGATCGGTTAAGCCGTTTGCAAAAAAAGTGGAGAGTCTGTTCAGAAATTAAACGAGCAGTAAATTTAATGAAAAACGTAGCCCTGACGGCGCTTAGTAAACGTTTCATAAATGATAGACACATTAAAGCAGTAATTATATTGGACGCGATAGAAATCGTTCTAGTGAGGGTTGTTTGAAAGCTCAACCTGACAAACATAAAAATAATTGGACCTGTACGAAGTAGAAAGGTCCTATACGTTTACTACAAACAATTTTATTGTAACATGTAAGGACAGACTTACAGATGGACATTTTTTTTACTGCTGATTCATCATCTCTAGACGATTATAATAGATGCATCACCCCAACTCCCACCTCTGCTTCGTCAACGTTAAAGTTTGTTTTTTATTTGAACTGCTAGGTTTCACTTCTAGCTATTTGTTGGATCTCTCACATACAACATTTTGTTGAAGTACTAAATTAAAAATTTTGACTTCATAGCAATATTGTAATGAATAACAGCGGTGGTTGATTTCAAAAAACACCATACAAATTATCTGAAGTATTTATTGTTGTTTCGCTTGGTAATTTAAATTTACTGAATCTTTTGTATTGCTTCGATACGAACAAATTTGTTGATAAATCAACTAAAAAGTTACAAATAGACTTTTTAAACAAGGGATTCGTCCATTTTTCCGTCTGTTCTTCCCGGTATTTTTTTTCTAAACGGCTGCACCGATCACGCTAAACTTTTTTGCCCTAAAAAAGAGACCAAAAACATGGTTTTTCGTGGGTCGGTGAAACTTTTTTGCAAATATCTCAGCAAATATAGCAGGGAAATTGTTCGTTTTGGTGTCAAATGAAAGCATTTGATCTCACAAAACTGGAAAAAAAATGTTGTGGCTATGTGACCAATTGAATGGACGAAATTGAAATTCTTGACCATACGAAAGCAGGTGGTTTTTCGTCTATTTGCTCAACTATGCAATATGAAGGTTTACTGTCAAAGGCAAAGTTGTAGAGAATAATCTTTTAGAAAACACACGTGTCAGGCTTTTAGGGAAAAATGGCCAAATCCTGGGTTATGACAACTTCTAGAATTGTGAAGGGTGACTCATATCTCTATTATTGTGGAATTGAGAAAGTTGCTACCAAAGTAAGAGCTGTAGAGAAAAAAAATTTAGATAAGACGTGGTTGAGGGTTTGAGTAAAAAAGAACCTAATCCCGTGATTTAGTCACTTCTAGAATTGGGAACAATGACTCATACCTCCAAAAGTATGGCAGTTAGAAACAAGCTCCCAAAGGCAAAATTTTAGAGAATAAAATTATAGAGATCACGTTCTTCCGGGTTTTAGGGAAAAATTATTAATTCGCGGGATAAAGCAACTTCTTGAATTGGGAGGGATGACACATATCTATAAAATTACGGCAGTTTGAAGTGTGCTTATTAAGGCAAAGTTATTGAATACAATCAGGGAGTTGATATTGCGATTGGATTCTCTGCATACATTACAAAAAACGTTTAGCGCAGCTTCCTATAGAAGTAAAGCCTTAACTGTCACCAATTGGATCGAAGCTTCGTCGTCCGGATAATCAAGCACAATATCCTAAAGTCAACCGCCTTAGCTGCCTATCATATAGCAGTTGGTTGGTTTATTTGAGCGAGCAACATGATCATAAATTAATTATTACAACTCGATATGTGAACCTACAACTAATCCTAAACTGTTCGACCATACCAGACACTGAAGCCATCCTTGTTTTCAAAATTTTTCAAAATTGAATTGAAAATTTTGTTTTTGTTTGATATGTGACCGATAACCCGCCACTGTCGTTAAGAGTGTCAAAATCTTTTTCAATAACGAAATGGAGACATTGAAATGAGATTGGAAAAGAAGAGAATGAAAATTTCAAGTATTGAAAACGATCATAATGTCAAGACTTATATTTTTTCGCAACATTCACAACATTTAAGTTTCGCCAGGGGGGGGGGGGCTCTGAAGACGCTCAGCCCCCCTTGCCCCCCCCCCCCCCCCTAGATACGAGCCTGCAGAATTCCCACCAACAACCTCAGCCGATTCTTCTCTAAGCTTAAGAGATATTTCGTGGTCTGCAGATTGTACGTCCCGTCAGAAGCTCTTTAGCTTGCCTACAAGCCTACAGTTTTTTCCAGGCTCTCTGGTGCTTGTCTTTGGCCTTTTTACTGATGAGTTCCAGTACCAAACCACCGTACATGCTAAATGCTGGCTCTGGTCCCATGATCTTACTTTCGCTTTCCTTTCTTGCTTGTTCGTTTGCCTTTTCGTTCCCCCACAAAAAAACGTTCCGTGTGACATTTTAAAAAATTTAGAAAATATTCCTCAATTTTCAAAAAAAAACATATGAAAGGGACCTGTACGTATCAGAATAGATGTAGCAAACAGAGTTGAAGTTACGAAAAGACTCGAACGCGTTTAAGTAAATATTGCCTTAACTGTTGAAAAACCCGTTCGAAGAAACGGTGTAAAAAACCCTTCCGAAAGCACAAAGTTCACACCCATATAGACAAAAATATTTTCCTCAATTGTCTCTAGAACATAGTAAAAAACCATTTTTTTCGTCAAGGGCCGACCTTTGGCCCTAAGTAGAGGCCTTGGACACATACTCCCTTAGACGAAAATGTTTCTCTCAATTTGCTTTACAACATAGCAAAAAGAAATTTTTCTTGGTTGTGGCCGGCATTAGGACTCACCTTAGACTCACTTGAGTCCTGAACACAGGTACCTCTCAAATAGAAAGAGAATCAACAAAATCGGTTAGGATTTACTCGATTAATGTAAACAAACACGATTGGCCCTAGTTTTAGGGTCCTGGCTGAGTCCAAGAGCTGTTAAGCATAAAATGTGAAACATTCCTAGACCTTTCGATGAAATTTTTTTTTTTTGAAAATTGGATTTACTCGAGTTATGTTCAAAAACATGTAGGACACTAGCAGAGACTCGTTTTTAGTGCCCTAGCTAAGTCCAAAAAGTTTCTTCCACAAATTGTTGGGCTTTCATAGACCTGTCAATTAAAAACATATGCAAGGGACCCGTACGTATCAGAATAGATGTGGCAAACAGAGTAGACGTTGCAAAAAGAATCGAACGTATCTGAGTAAATATTGCCTTAACTCTTAAGTATATGCAATTACGTCCTCACTAAATTGGACTGGAAATTGCCGGAAGGGCGATATTGAAAAACCCGTACGAAACAACGGAGCTAAAAACCTCTCCAAACCCTTAAAATAAACCCAAAATTAAAAAAAGTTTAAAAAATTGCATTAGGCCCGATCTTTGAACCGCCTTAGAGCACTTAGGAGAAGCCTCTGATCCATGGAAGTATGAACAAAAAAGTTCACCGCCAAATATCGTATAGGGTCGCGTAGCGTGAGTTGGTCCCACACTAAGGACTCTACAGCCCGAACCACTCAACATATTTTCACTAATTGAATTTTAGTGATTTACGTATATCCATATCTTTCATAAGAAACTTTGAAGAGCGATTTCCGTGCTAATTTCGCAGGATATAAGTGAAAAGGTTCCACCAACCTTCAAAAAACCACGTTTTTTACCACTTTTTCGACCGTAACTTCAAAAGTTTTCGTCCGATTTTACCTAAATTCAATCTCTTGATCAATTCTGTGTTTATCGTTCAGGAAAAAAAAACAGTTTTTGAAAATCGGATAAGATTTACCCTATTTATGTAGAAAAACACGTTGGGCCCTAGTAGAGATTCAGTTTTAGGGCTCTGGCTGAGTCCAAAGGCTCAAAATTGAAACATGCTTCTTCCATAAAATGTCAGAAATGCCCAGACCATTCAAACAAAAAAAAAAGTATGAAAATCGGAAAAGATTTACTCGAATTACGTACAAAAATATCGTAGGGCCCTAGCAGAGACTCGTTTTTAATGCCCTAGCTAAGTCCAAAGACTCAAATCCCAAAACGTTTCTTCCATAAAATGTCGGCCATGCCCAGGTCTTTCAAACAAATGTATAATTATGAAAATCGGATGAGAATTACCCGATTTATGTAGAAAAAACACGTTAGGCCCTAGTAGAGATTCAGTCTTAGGGCTCTGGCTGAGTCTAAAAGCTCAAAATTAAAAAATGTTTCTTCCATGAAATGTCCGGCATGCTCGAGTTACTCGAGTTATACGCAAAAAACCAAAAACCACTTAAACGACCCTAGCTCAGCGACCCTTGCGCCGACAGTGCCCAGATTTGATCGCATAAAAGATTTTTTGATTACATTTCAAGGAAAAAAAAGTTTTTGAAAATCGGTTGAGTTTTACTCAAGTTATCACGGTGGTAGACGGACGAACAACGTTTTTATTGTTGATTCGTCATCTAAGCACCAGGATCGATGCTCGCCACCTACTCCCAGGTCGAAATTGGGGTGGTTACAAACGTCGTGGTGAACGCATAAGACCCCTTTTCGAAGAACTACGTTCTTCGTACGTGTCTAAAAATTGCAAACGTTTCGGTTGGTTTTTTTCAATTGTCTTTTAGGAAATTGCCAATGCAACATAATTATAATTTACAAAATTTTCATTACATTCACGATATTTGTTGCATCGTTTCGGAATTCGTACGGTTCGACGGTAGCATATGTTTTTTTTTAAATGCATTGAACTCTACCTTATTCCGCATAAAATGTACTCTCAAAATAAAAATAATTTTTTTTTTTTATTTTTAATAAATGTCAACGTCAACCACCAAGTATCTTCACATGCTGTGGTTATAATCGTTGGAGAAGCACAGATTTCTGTTTTAATTCATTTTAGCAACGAGATGCGTATCGGAAAAATGCGCAAACTCAATCGAATGAGCAAGAAGTTATTCTTACACGATTTACGAAAATGTGCGTCTTATATAAATCTGGAATTATATACGGACACAGACGGAGAGTCAGAAAGTTTTTACCAATACGTGCATGGCAAAAATATGGTCGGATATTCACCCTTTATATGTGTTTAGCTTCTTTTATTTCGCATTTTGTGAAAGGAATTTTTATTTGCAATAGAACGCTTTATATAATGAAAGTATACACGTGAATCGTGAATGGAAAATGAAAATAACGTTATAGCAAAGTGCAAAAAAAACTTCAGTATCTTTCCTTTGAAACTATTTATTAGTCAGATAGACAGACTGCCTTGTAAAAAAAAGAGTTTGTAGCTTTGATTCTAATGAACGTCTACCACTAATAATTCAAAAGCGAAAATTCTCCTAATTGACAGCCTCCTTGCAACCCACTCTAATATTACCTATACGATGTAAGCGAGAAGAAAAATAGAAAGTTAGGGGTAGTTTGTCTATTAATGTCATGAAATCTCTTGTCCAATATTTTAGAGAAAATTGCATTCCAAAGTCTTTGTTTCAGAATCACAGCTATCACATGCATATGCATACATAATACAATGTTGTATCATATGTGCACAAACGACAGATAAAGCTCCAATATATCCACTGGTTTACTAAAACACGAAAACAAAAATGAAATAATCAACTCAAATCATGCAAAATATATCAACAACATAGAGAGCAGCAGAAAAGTACATAAAGCCAATCCGACGAACTTTGCATTTAGCGACCTACGTCCTATGTATACACATGCATATCAAATCCAAATGTGCACCTACTTCTATACACCATTCGTTTTCTATACAATAAATATTTACGTTTTTGTGCAGTTGTGCAGCTATCCTCATAAATGTCGTTAACCTCTTCAAAATGAATATAAGTTAAAAAAAACAACAACAACAAATTTGCACAAATACTAAAAACCCACCAAAAACTCTCAATCGAATTTATTCATACAGAAATTTTTAATAAGGAAACATTATACCGAAAATTAAAATGCATTGGTGCCGAGGTGAACAGTTTTCGTTACGAATTTTCATTTTTTCCCCAAACAAAGATTAACATTTTCATTTAGAACATTTTCCTCACTTACACATAATGATTTGGCTCAAATAAGATAGAAAAGAAATGAAAATTCAAACTCGTAAATTTTATTCGAAATTGCAATGTTTGGCAACACTGTGTCTATGCAATTATGAATGTGGATATATGTCGAGTCTGTTACTTCCCATATTCGTATTGGTGTAGTCTCGTGTCCCGTCGAACTTTTGCAAAAGTTGACTAACCTTTCAAATCAGACAGTATTACAGTACGTCCATATATATATGTTATAACAGAAAGTACAGGGTTGCGTCATAATTTTTTGAAATTTTTCAGTTGTAAATTTTTGAATTGTCGTTTTCTTGCAGTGCACTGCTTTCGTGAACCGTTTGTTGTAATCTAAATGAAACGGAATGAATAAGATTTTAATGGTTTTGTCGCTTTCGTATTATATGTTTGTACCACCCCTTCGATTTTATTGTCAAGCGAACAATCTGGCACCAAAGAGTACGAAAAGTTTGACAATCACGTCTGTCCAACCACTTTTAATTTTGATTAGAGTAGAAAGAGAATGGATGATTATTTAGTATACCTTTGATGTATTTTATGTAGTTTTGTGTATGAAATATTTATCGACAGTCTGGAGATTGCTTTAAAGCCGAAAAGGCAATGTGAAAACACAAAAAGAAAAAAATATGGTAGAATTATGCACCTGATCATGTGTATGCACGATGGTGGCGTAAAGATTTGGAGAAAGGAATTTTAACAAAAGGATATTGTAGAATCTTTATTAGTTCTTAGCATTTTTTAAAATTCTTTGAACACCACCCTTACTTCAAGGAGAATGTTTGGTTAGAAAGTTATTAGGCAGGACTGCTAAATGCATCATTATCATTTATAGAGATCAACAGCATGTGATAGAGAATTTTGTAGGAAAATTTGTGTATGCGTTACGTATACTAGATGCAGATGATCGTGTTCAAAAATGTTAGGAAAAAACATCGTTTTGAATTTTTAGACCCGTACGAAGAACGAAGTTCTTTGAAAAGGGCTCTATTGCGTTTACCACAACGTTTGTAACCAGTTGAATTTTGACACAGGAGTCGGTTACTTTTTCGGCCCAAATAAGAGAAAAATGCAAAAAAATGTTGAATCTGGGCACCAGGGCCAATTTTTGCAAAATCGAATTTTCAAATAATTTCCAAAATTTCCGAAAAATTTCCAAATAATAATTTGGATATTATTTGGAAACACGATTTTCCAAAAAATAGGCACTGTCGAGCTAGTGACGTTTAAGTGGTTTTTGGTATTTTGTACATAATGGCCGTTTATAAATTGCGTAACACTTGAAGGGGGAGGAGGGGGGGGGGTTCGTGTTTAGTGTGACAGGGGGAAGGGGTTGAGGACAGTGTTACGTCACGCAAAATTTTTGAAAATGTTTACAATTAGTCCAAAGCTGTTTGACAATTGTCAGGTTTACCGAGCTCTTCTAAATGTTTCATTTTCCATCTGGACACAAATGACAAGAGCCTGTCGCGCCAGAAAAACTTGTCCAAATGTGAAATAAAGAATAGAAAGATGTTTTATCAAAAAGTGTTCAATCTGTTCAAGTGTTAAAGCTTTATCTACAGTGCTCCCGTAAAAACAAGCGTATTTTGAAAAGAGGGACTCATACAGAGTTCAAAATACCTTTCAGTTAATTCCATTCAGATCATTTTTTACCCGTAGGGCTGATTTTTTAAAAAAAATTCGATTTTTTTCAGGCTGCAAAGTCTTTACTATTTGAGAAACTTGGAAAAAAAAATTCTACAATTTTTCGAAAGGGACCTGACCCTCACAAAATCCATCAGATCGGCTTAAGAGATTTTTCCTGGACAGCCACTATCAATACCTTTACAAGGTGACTCGAGAAATTTTGAAAAAAAATTGAGGTTGCGGCAGTCATTGCCCTCACTCAAATGACTGCCTTAAATTCACTTTTTCGCCAAATTTCTCGAGTGGGGTGTTGTTGGAAAGGTGGCTGTCCATGAAAAATATCTTTAAGTCGATCTGATTGATTTTGTGAAACTTTCCAGTGGGGAAAACCTGAAAAAATCGAAAAGTTAAACTCGAGTAAACCTTTTCCGATTTTCAAAAAAAAAAAAAAAATCGAAAGGTTAGGGTCAGGGTCCTAAAACTGAGTGTCTACTAGGGCCCAATCTTATCCGATTTTCAAAATCTCTCTTTTTCCTGAAAGATAGATGAAAAATTGATTACTAAACTGAATTTGGACACGTGGTTTTTTGAAGGTCGGTGAAACTTTTTGACTTATATCTCTGCGAAATTAACACTGAAATCGCTCTTGAAGGTTTTGAATGAAAGATTTTCAATTCCAGAAATCACAAAAAAAAATTGTTAAAAAGTGACTGAGTGATCCGGGCTGTAGCGTCCTTAGTGTAGGCCCAACTCACGCAACTACACTACACGATGTTTGGTGGTTTTTCATGCATATTCATCCAATGATGCAGAGAAGAGCCAAGCCTTTATGTTCATGACAGTATGGGTCCGAGGCCTCTCCTTAGGGCCTTAGGTTGGTCCTAGCTCAAAAAATTTCTTTACCATGTTGTGGAGGGGATTTTTGTACATTTTTTGAAAACTTTTTTTCATAGTTGCTTCGGACGGGTTTTTAAAACCGTAAATCTTTTCCAATTTTCATAAATTTTTTTGTTTGAAAAATCCCGGGCATGGCCGACAATTTATGGAAGAATATTTTTTGATTTTGAGTCCTTGGACTTTGCTAGTGCCATAGATGTTTTTTGTACATAACTCGAGTAAACACTTTCCGATTGTCATAAACTTTTTTTTCGTTTGAAAGATCTAGGCATGGCCGACAATTTATGGAAGAACTACTAAACACTAAAAACGAGTCTATGCTAAGACCATACGTGTTTCTTGTACATAACTCGAGAAAATCTTTTCCGATTTTCATAATTGTTTTTTTAATCGACAGGTCTATGAAAGCCAAACAATTTGTACGTAGAAGAAACGTTTTAACGCTCTACGTGTTTTTTGAACTCGTGTAAATCTCTTCCGATTTTAAAATTTGTTTTTTGATCGAAAGGTGTAGGACTGTCTCCCGTTTTATGGAAGAACATTTTTTGATTAGAAATCCTTGGACTCAGTGAGGACCCTAAAACTGAGTTTCTACTAGGCCCCAACGTGTTTGCTTACATAAGTTGGATAAATTTAACTGATTTTGTTGATGCTTTTTCTGTTTGAGAGATAATCGAGTACCGAATTATATTTAAAAACAAATTTGGGCTCGGTGCCTGTGCTCAGGTCTGACCTAAGGTCGGCCCTAACAAAAAAAATGTTTTTGCTATGTTGCAGAGCAAATTGAGGAAAAAATTTTTTCTATCGAAGTATGTGTCCGAGGCATTTTCTTATGGCCCTAGGTCGTATGTTTTAGGGAAAATGGAGGGAAATATTTTTGCCTATATAAGTATTTGTCCGAGGCCTCTCCTAGGTCGACCCTAGGACTCCGACTCCTAGGACCCTAGGTCGGCCCTAGACAAAAAAAATGGTTTTTTACTATGTTGTAGAAAAAATGAGATGAACATTTTTGTCTATTTGGGAGTCAATTTTGTACTTTCGGAAGGCCTTTTTTACGCCGTTTCTTCGGACGGGTTTTTCAATATTTTCCCTTCGGCAATTTCCAATACAAATTTCAATGTTTTAGGTTTAGTTCGAGGTCTTTCGTAGCATCTGTTGTATTTACCATATCTATTCTGAAGTGTATGGGTCCCATGCATACGTTTTATTTTTCTTCAAATCCTTCAGCCCTTAAACGGTTTGGTAGAGATGAGTGGGCATGCCAATCTCTCAAAATATCTGAGAATGGGAGAAGCGAAAAAAGAAGTCTTAATAAAGATGTTATTTTTATGTGTTTAATTCATTCATTAAGCATTCTACTATACATTATGCAAAAGACTATTGTAAGGAATGTCTCATAACTGATCCGGTTAAAGGGCCATTCATAAATCATATCACGCAAATTAGTCGATTTTTTGAACTCCCTTCCACCTGTCACGCTAGTGTCATGCCATGATAATACCCCTCCCCCTCCCCCAAAGTAATGTAACGCAAAAAGAAAATAAAATTCCGCAAACAAAGGTCTACTACCCATAAACATTTCATCTTTGTATCTTCGTCTATCACTGGAATTTAACATTCTAATTCTGAATTTGGACCAGGTCTAAGCTGCAACAGGTCAATTTCCTTGTCATCATCGCCGAAACAGTCAACATGTTCACAGTTAAAGCGGGATAACCAGACTACCATTTTTTGCCTTGGCGAACAGCTGCTAGTCGATTACGTCTACCGGTTGAAATTGGTAGAAGGTGCACCCATAATGTTACGGCCTTTTAGCCCCATACACTGTCTTGTTTTCCCCAACCCACTACCCCCTACCCCAGTGGAAACGCAGGTATTATTTTTATCTTCTATTTCAATAAATTAGAAAGAAAAAAAACAACATTCGAATCAAATTTTACATGTTTCTACTAGGTAAATGCGTTTTCCGACTTTTACCCATCATCAACATGTAAAATACTGTACGTAAATGCTTCCAAATATATGTTTTGGCCCGTAGGTAGTGATTGCTATTAACCGAAAAAAAATGAAATTGAAATGCATACAAGCGAATTCGTGTTTTATATTCTTTATTTCTACTCATCTCAACTCTCTGGATGAAACATTTTCGTGTGTTCAAATTGAACATTGGGAGATTCCATACAATTTTTGGTTGTAAAACCTCCTCAATGTATGATAAAGTAGCAGCAAAAGTAATTTTCGTTGTTAGGAATTCTTGACCCGAAAGTGAGAAACCGCTGCTATTTCCCATCTCAAGCAAAAATTTCCGAGGGGGGTTTCTCAAAGGTCTCCCAATAATTTGGAAATCTCCTCGTCGACATTTACTTATGGCCAAAAATTCACACTTTTGTAACAAAGTGCAGGGGCTGATGACCTACACTAAGACAATTTACACTATCTACACATCTAACAAAAAGTTCTGCTGAATAACAGCACTCAGCCAAATATGTCCTTTTTAGGAAAAATGAGTCTAACTGATTTCTCCAGCGGAATTTCGAAAGTAAAAACAATCTGTATTGAATATATTGGCCATATTGGGTTAACCCGCTTAACCGGTTTTGAATCGTCGGTTAACCGATTACAAAATTGCTCGATTAACGGCTCAACCGATGACAAAATTGCTCGATTATCGTAATAACCGACAACTGGTTTACAATCACTCCTCGTAGAACTACAGCATTCGTCTTCGGCTCACGCAGCAAACTTGCTACGAGTCAAAACAACCAATTTGGAAGCACGTACAGGTTTCCCGTCCCTGTTTTATGTTTTTAAATCAGGGTTGAAGCAGCGACGTTTAGTGTAGTTTATTACATCACATTTATCTAGACAACACCAATCAAAATTGTAAGTGTTAGCAGGATTCAAACAAACACGTCCTAAAGTGAATAATCGCGAAGTAACTCTTCTGGGAAGGGAAAAACAATTTTTCAACACACAGCTTTTCATTCAAATATTATTACGACCGCTACTAGCGCGCTAATTTTCAGTTCATTAGCGAATTCAGTTAGCGACGCTAGTATTTTTTCATTTTAGCGTTAGCGTTAGCGTCGCTAAAAAAATAATTATAATTTTGCAGATGATCGATAAAAGCAAACGTCTCCATTTAACAAGTGCTAATTTTAAATTGAGCGACAAAACAAATCATGACGTCTGTTTTCGTCCCCTTCTTGTCGGTTTTCACCTGTATTTGATCACCATTACCCCACCCCTAAATGCAGAAGTTATATTTGTGAGGCAGTAGTTATTTGGCGTGCGATCCGATTTTTTTTTCACTCCTCTTTGTATCAAAATATCGCTGCGACTTTTTCTCTCCCATCTTCGTTCACGATCTAGTAAATTCAGGGTTTGAAAATCAATCAAATGAAATGATCACTTGAAAATGAAAGTCATAAAATAAAGTTGCTTTCCTTCACAGTTTTAACGTCGACTTTTACATTGATACCCATATTGATGATCAAACACTCAGCAAAATAATTCTTTACTGTGCGGTGCCCCGACCCCTGACCCGATTCCCACCAAAAATTTTTCCCAGTTTTCTGACATCAAATCCTTTCATTTGAGCAATTTCCGTGCTATACTTGCTGAGATATTTGCGAAAAACTTCACTGACCCTCGAAAAACTATGTTTTTGGTCACTTCCTCGACCATATCTCCGAAACGACTTGATCGATTTTGCTCATCTTCTAACTTGAATCATGGGAGGCATGTACCTTTCAGGGAAAAAAGTTGAGGCTGGTCGGTTCAGCCGTTTGGAAAAAAAAGTGGAGACGGACGGACATTTTTTTATTGTTGATTCGTCATATTTAGACGATAATAAATGCAACTGCCACCTCGATCTACCCCATGCTACAATAAAATTGTTTGTAGTAAACGTATAGGACTTCGTACGGGTCCAAAAATTGAAAATCGAAATTTGAGGTGAACTTCAATGCGAGTTTTCTTAAAGATTAGCACAAATTTAGCTAAATCAACGTTTGACAAAATGAAATTACATTTTTTCGAACTCTGGGTGAGTGAAATAGAACATAACAATGTAACTGCTGCTCAAGGAGAAAAAAATTTATATTATGTTTTCAATTGCCTAATTAGACCCGTACGAATTTTTAATAAATGCGTTTACCACGACGTTTGTAACCACCCCAATTTCGACCCGGGAGTTGGTTACTTTTTCGTTTCGGGGTCTAAATATGAGTAAAATGCATCAAAAATTTTGCCCGTCCGTCCGAACGTTCGTCACCGCTCTAACTTGAGTAAAGCTTGACCGATTTTAAAAAACTTTTTTCCCTGAAAGGTAATCGAAATAGCTTTTATGGGATTGAATCTGTGCACTGTCGGTCCAAGGGCCGCTGAGCTAAGGCTGTTTAAGTTAAATCGCTTATCCGAATTGCAATAGGGGTTCCAGCTTAACCCATGAGGCAGTCTGGGTTCGATGGTGAAATATAACAGCACGAGTTTGATCCTCATGCTATGGTGAAATTTAACAGCACGAACGAACACATCGACACAAAAAAAATATTTACACTTTATCTCGTGGCATTGTAAAATGCATGCAACAGAGATACGCAATGCACCAACGTGATCAAATGTGCAATTTTAAATGATCTCTTCACCTTCATACTAAAAATAGAAAAAGCGTTGAGTGTTTTCATTCATTATAACGTTTTAACAGTTATTTTGATTTCACTACAACAACCTGAGAAGTATTTTCATTTTAATTCATTCAAAATCATAGTTGCATGCGGCATTACATGCGAGATCAATTATGAGGCACGAGTCGAACTCGAAAGCTTGTTGCTCGTGTCTTGCCTATTTGGATTGTAAGTTTGCAAACGTATTTGCTTGAGAATACAGAAGTGAGTGAATGAGCTCGCAAAATTGTTTCCGAATTCATGAATTATTTACACAGAGCATACAACGAGAGGGTGCATCCGAAGTCTCCGTGTTCATAAATTGATATCTTTGATTCTAGACTACGTATCTTATCTAATTTTGTTTTAAATCTTGAAGAAATATCACAGCTAGAGAGGAAAATTATTTCAGATTCACCCTCTGCGAACGTATAATAATTTACGGTCCTCCGTGGAAGTTCTGCAAAAGTCTGGGTTATTTGTGTATTAGATTTCAGGTTAGTGATGAGTGTTATGTCGCGGTTATGTCAAATCTCGTAAAATTGTCATATTCATACTTTATTGCACACCCTCGGAAAATTGCCATATTTTTTCACTAAATCATCAGTGAAAGAAAGCTACTTCTGCGATGTTTAAATAAAATATGCCGTGAACGAGAGGTACTTTCCGTATAGTTTGCAATTTCCCATGTGATTTCATTCTTGTTTTCGATGTTGGAAATGCCACGTAATATTAAATATCGATTGCAAGTGTTAGTTTGAAGATTTGGTATGTAAGTCTATTAGCCTATGCAATACTAGTGTGTAGAATAAAACAGCGTAGTGAATTATGCTATGGCAATTCTTGATCACTCGCAACTCCAAGCGTGTGTTATTAAGCAACTCGCATTCGAAACTGTTATTTCGACGAGTGTCTTTTTAAACTTCGTCTTCTATGGGCCAAAGAGGGTGAGTGTTTTCGATCAGAACTCAAAAACTGATAAATGAAAGTTGTGCATATTCATCTATTCCGCGTATGGGAAGATGGAAAAGTGGTACAACAAGTTTAATGTAATGATACTTAACTTAATTTGGAAGTCGAACTACCGTACTAAACATAAATTTGATACAGCGAGTTCATTGGACCCGTACGATACAAAGGTCCTATACGTTTACCCCAAACAATTTTATTGTAACATGGGGTTGATCGAGGTGGGAGTTGGGGGAAAATTGAGGTATGACACATATCTATAAAATTTCGGATGTTTGAAGTTTGCTTCTTGAGGCAAAGTTGGTGAGAATTACATTAAGAGAGAAAATAGTTTCAGGATTTCTTGAAGAAACTACGTTGGTCCTCTTTTTGATATGGTGCAGGGGAGAACATTTAGGCCATCAAAATCATTGGTCTCAAACGTACTTCCATGGGTAATTTCTATGGATCTTTGAAATTCTTATAGTTATAAAAGAGCACAAAACACTAGATTTCTATAGTAGTTCATTTCTATATGTAGATACGTTCGAGTCTTTTTGCAACATCTATTCTGTTTGCCACATCTATTCTCATACGTACGGGTTATGTTTTTACTTGGAAACGTTTCTGTATCTTTTGTTCAAACAATTAGGTTCTTAAAAGCAGTCTGCAGTCATAGTTAGTTAGTTTCGTTTATTGGTACTAAAATAATTTGATTATAATAGATTAGCAATTAAGCCTCGTAGGTGGGCTTCTTTTGTGTCCAATCTACAAAGTTGTTGAGTTTAATTCATACATTTCTTTAAAATATTTGAGGGCGTTATCCCGTGTTATCTGACCGAGTTCATGGTCCATGAACCATGCGTTTCCTCTTCCTCCAGGCATCTGTTGCACATTGGAGATTCAGTCAGTCCCATATTTCTTAGGTGTTTGTTTAGGGTAGAGTGTCCCGTGATTACGCCTATTATAATTCTGAGGTCCTTTCTGGATTTGTTAAGTAGGAGGTTTGGTGTAGTTTTTGTTTGGGCCATCGATTATGGTTTTACTGTGCTTACAGGTCGGAAGATTTATCCACCTGTGTGTTGAGCTTCATAGAAATTTTTGATTATTTCACGTTGGGTTGAGTATGTGAGACCAAACGTCGGCTATGGGCCTAGAAAAGGCTTTTCGCTGCCCTGGCGTGCTAAAGTGTCGGCTTTTTCATTGCTTTCAATATGGCTATGTCCTGGGACCCAGATGAGGTTTACTTTATTTGTGCTACAGGAAGAGAATCACAAGCTTGTGCATCTTTTTTATTTCTCTTTTATCTCTTTTTCACGTATTCGCTTGCATTTTTTGCATGTACAACTCGGTTTTTCGTAAGTAATGTACTATTGCGGGTTTGCGAGACGTTTTCTGAATTTTTCAAACCTCATTTAAATCTAGGGATTACCCACAGATAAATCTTTAAAGTTTTCGTATGACATTGGGTATGAGATTTACCGTCTTACCCTCGCGGGATTTACCAAAACTAAATAGTTTGCATGAAGATTTACTCGTGCGAGCAACACCTCGATTTAAAATATGTTCGAAAAATTTCACCAAAAATATACAGTTGCCAGCTTGAAGGTATTGGGTTAAGGCTAATGCTAATATAAACCGTAACCTGTAACTATTTGTACTAAATTAAAAATTTGCTCTCTCCGTCGCAACTTCTTTTCTCACCCTTCATTACCCTCTAACCGAACTGCATTTGATTTGGAGACAACCTCCTTCAATGAAATGGTCAAATTAACGAGTAGAGTTCAGCGACTTTGTCATAGAAAGTTGTCTAAAAGTTTTAAATCTTGCATTAAATTACACATTACACAAACTGAATCCGGCGCCCTTGCTACTATCTGATACTACTACCAAAACTCGTTGTTTTTTTTTGTCACACAATGTCTCTTGACAAAAAACACGTTAATTTCGCTACTTGTTGCATAAATTACTATTGAATTATTTAATTACAAATAAAACCCCTGAACGAGTTTTTTTTATTTTTCGATTCTTTTTTTTAAGCGAAAACCAAATTGCGTTGATGCATCGGAATGAACAAAATTCGATGAGTGATTGCAATATGCAAAGCAAATTCCGTTTTGTAGATGAAAATACTTCAGACGAATATGGGTGTGTTTCACGTTATCGCAACGAGAAAGAACCAAAAGTTTTATTACAAAACCAGGGTTGGATTCCGGAAAAACGTTTTAGTTGACTGCAACGCTAAATCAAAAAAAAATATTAACTTCGTTAGTGTGGTGTCCATTTTTCACAGCGTTGTGTAGTGTGTGTCTTTTAAGAGCGACTGAAACTTTTAAAATACAAAAATTATGTATGGTTGAACTCGGTTTCAATTGCAGACCTTTTTAGACTACAGAGAGATAGTCAATTCTTTGGACACGTTTTATCCAAAACTCAAGACTCTGATCCTTTGGTATCTGTAGAAAAGGTGCAGGGCCGCTTTGCAGAATAAAAAAATTATTAACTATTTACGCTATTTAGCATAGAAATTTTGGTGTCTCTTTTTGTGTCTCACTACACCCGAAGAAATACAAAAATCAGCATTCGATAACAATCAAATTTTCACAAAGAGGCGAGAACGATACACCGAAAAAAATGAAAAATGCTATGAGGCTACGAAAAGTATATAGTTTTTGGATGCAGATATTATAAATTCCTATAGATTCATATACTATAAATTCCTATTACAACAAAAACCTTTTAAAAGGTAAAGTGTGACGCAGTCCCTAATGTCTACTTCCAAAATTAATATCAGTGGAGGTGACGCTTGCGCTGAAAATACGCATACATTTACTTGACGACAACGTTACCCTGTGTTCAAAAAATCGCGTCACAAATGCCAGACCCAACGACGAAATAATTTTTCTGTACTTTCAGTTTTTACGCTGCAAAAATTTAACATTCGTGTCTTTTTGCGAAAAAAAATTTTTGACGAAAACTTTCGCCTCAATTTTGGCCAACTTCCGCGCCTCGGCGACCCCGCTTTCTATCAGGCTTCCGAACCTCTGCAAAAGCGGTTCGGGTTACGGTTCATGGTTTTTGAAAATTAAAAAAACGGTTCGGGTTCGGGTTCAGGGTTTTCGCAAATCAAAAAAACGGTTCGGGTTCGAGTTCAGGGTTTTCAAAAATAAAAAAAGCGGTTCGGGTTCGGGTTCAAAATAATAACTAAGGTTCAGGTTCGGCTCCGCAATAAAAGCTAGGTTTTGGACTCAATTCAAAACTTTGTCCCAAGTTAAGTTGAGTTTTTAGTATTAAAGTAGTAGTATTATGGGAACTAGTCAAAACAAATTCATGTTACTAGCTTGATACCATATATTTGAATGCTAAACATTGAACAAAATGCATTGCTCATATAGTAAAGTCTAAGGTGACTCGATACAAAATAAATCGTTTTAATTCCAATGATGATTTGATTAATGTGTGTACCACATACGTCCCCCTGTCGAAAAAATTGAGTCATGTCCATCTGGGTAGACGAATTTTGGGTTCACGAATTTTGAATTGATAGTTGATGGTTGATCGAGTTGAATTTGATTGAATTTTGAGGAAATGAGCCAATCGAATTTGCCAAGTTGTACCAATGTAATTTGATGACGAAAATTTTGAATGTCTAATTTTGTGTTACCATGTTTTGATTGTCAAGTGAAGAAATTTCAAAACATGGTTCGAAAAATAAGTTATTTTCTAAGTTGAAAGTAACTTTTTTTGTTTGCTTAATTGATTTAACAGAAGGTGTTTCTGGAATTTCAAAGCAAGGTTTGAGACGGTCAATGCTGATGACCTTTTCTTTACCTTTGATTTTTAGGGTAAAGAATTTTGCGTCTCGTTTTAAGACTTCATATGGTCCGTCGTAATTGGGTTGAAGTGGTTTTTTGTAACCATCTTTACGGACGAAAACATGAGAGCAGTCTTTGAGATTTTTAAATATAAAAATTTTTGTTTATGGTGATTGGAGCTTGGAATAGGCTGAATATCATCCATAATTCTTTTTAATTTTTCAACAAAAGTGAATGCGTCTTTTGTTGTATTTGTTTCAGTTTTGTGAAAGAAATGATATGGAAGTTGGATGTTTGTTCCATAGACCATTTCAGAGACTGAAGCATTTAGGTTAGGTAGGATTACTGATCGTAAACCTAGCAATATTATTGGAAGTGAGTTTATCCAATTTGAATTTTTATGACACTTGATAGCGTTTTTTAGTGTACAGTGCCATCTTTCAACGATACCATTTGCTCGTGGGTGGTAACTGGTAGTTCGTTGTTTATTAGTTCCAAGTAATTTATTCAGTTCTTGGAATAGATTTGATTCAAATTGTGGACCTTGGTCCGTAGTAATGATGTTTGGAACACCAAAACGAGAGATCCAATGAAAAAGTAATTTTTTAGATACTGTTTCAGCAGTTGAGTCTTTCATAGGTATGGCTTCAGGCCATCTAGTAAAGCGATCAATTATTGTTAAACAGTATTTATATCCTTAGGATGCAGGAAGGGGTCCAACAATATCTATGTGGATATGATTGAAACGTTCATTTGGAATGTCAATCGGTTGTATTGGGCTAGAATTGTGCCGTGTGATTTTTGATTTTTGACAAGCAATACAAGATTGACAGAATTTCTTGATGTCTTTTGACATTGTTGGCCAAACAAAATCTTTTTTGGTAAGTTCTGTTGAAGCTTTGATTCCAGGATGTGATAATTTGTGAACATTATCAAAAATAATTTTTCTGAAACTTGGAGGAATAACTGGTCGAAGTTTTCCTGTTGAAATATCACAATGGATTTTTGAGCCATTGTAGTCTGTTTTAATTATTGTTAGACTGGAATCAAGTTTGTTGAAAAAATTATTGTCTTGATTTTGTGCTTCAGACAGTCGTCTGTAGTCAATTGAACTTTCAAGATAGTGAATATAATTTGATTAATAGTTGCAATGCGTGATAATGTATCTGCAACTACATTCTTTTTTCCTGGTACATGACGTATGTCAGTGGAAAATTGTGAAATGTAATTTAATTGTCTGTTTTGACGAGGAGTAGCTTTGTCTTGCTTTTGGTTGAAAGCATGAGTCAATGGTTTGTGGTCGGTAAAGATAGTAAAATTTGTACCTTCCAGTGTTGATCGGAAATGTTTAATTCCTTCATAAATGGCAAGTAATTCTTTATCATAAGTTGAATATTTTGTTTGAGCTTGTGATAATTTTTGTGAAAAGAATGATAGCGGTTGCCAAATATTGTCTTTCCATTGAAGTACGACACCTCCTATAGCAAAGTCAGATGCATCAACATGTAAAGAAATTTTAGAATTAGGATCAGGATGAGCAAGTAATGTTGCATCTGCTAATTCTTTTTTACATTTGTCAAATGCATTTAACATTTCAGGAGTCCAATTGATTTGGGTTTTGTCATTTTTGATATTTCCTTTCATGCAGGAAAAGAGTGGAATTTGTGTCTC
Organism: Pseudolycoriella hygida; assembly: GCA_029228625.1. Taxonomy (NCBI): domain Eukaryota; kingdom Metazoa; phylum Arthropoda; class Insecta; order Diptera; family Sciaridae; genus Pseudolycoriella; species Pseudolycoriella hygida. Next base: position 156,831,076 of record CM055403.1, on the reverse strand, counting down.
CGCTGCATGAGGAATGAATCTGCGGAAGAAATTGATCATTCCGAGAAATCGTTTTAATTTGTTAACAGTTTGTGGTAGAGGAAAGTTTAAGATTGTTTGAACTTTCGAATTTAATGGTTTAGTTCCTTGTTCATTTATTTGAAAACCAAGGAATTGGATTTTTTTTTGACGAAAGAGACATTTATCAATATTTATTATTACTCCGTATTCGTTAAGACGGGTAAATAGTGAATGAAGATGAAGTATATGTTGTTCTTCATTTTCTGATGCTATTAAAATGTCATCTTGATATGCAAAGCAAAAATCTAAACCATGAACAACTTCGTTTATGAAGCGTTGGAATGTTTGAGCTGCGTTACATAGACCAAAAGTCATGTTTGGAAATTCAAAAAGACCAAATGGTGTTATAATTGCGGTTTTTTGAATATCTTCTTCAGACATTGGAATTTGATGATAAGCTCGTACTAAATCGACTTTACTGAAGATCGTTTTACCATTCAAAAAATAGTTAAATTCTTGAATGTTTGGTAATGGGTAGCGATCTGGTAAGGTGTTAGCATTTAGTCGACGGTAATCGCCACAAGGACGCCATCCACCTCATGGTTTAGGTGTTAGATGTAATGGTGTTGCCCAAGGACTGTCGGATGGACGCCAAATACCAAGGCGTAGCATTTCATCAAATTCTTTTTTAGCTATTTTTAATTTGTCTGGATTTAGTTTTCTTGCTTTAGCAAAGATTGGTTGACAATTGGTTACAATGCGATGTTTTACATTGTGTTTGCGTTTTGCTGAGTGGAATGTAGACATGTCGAGAATGTCCGGAAATTCGTTTAATAATTGATGGTAAACGGATATGTTGGAAATTGATTTGATTGTTAGATCTGGATTACAATCAATTTTTATTCCGTTTATTGATAATGATGTTAAATTATCAATTAGTTTGCTATTTTTGACATCTACCAGTAAATCGAATTTTGTTAGTAGGTCTAATCCAATGATGGGTTGTTGCACGTCTGCACAAATATCCAACGAATGTTACGTCGGAGGCCTAGGTTTAGTGTGATGGATTTGCTTCCGTAAGTTTTAATTGGCGTACCATTAGCAGCACGTAAAGTAAAATTACAAGAAGTGTGACCTTTTTCTTTTGTTGTAGGTGGAATAACACTTAAGTCAGCACCAGTATCGATAAGGTAGTTCCTTCCGGAATTCTTCTCTTTAACATATAAGCGACTTATAAATTTGTCTGTATCAAGTTGCGCTGGGCTTGACTCTCTTATTAGTTTTTTTGATTTCCTGTTTTTGTTGTTATAAGAACAGGGAGGATCACATTTTTTGGCTTTATCTCTGAATCGTTGGTGATACCAACAATAGTTTGAGTTTGGTTTGGAACGACTATAATGTGTCGAACGGGATGAGGGACGATTTCGCTGAGCAGATCTGTTGCGAGATTTAGATTGATTGATTTCTTTTTGAAGAGAATCAATTTTATCTTCTAGTTTGCAAATCTGTGTTGTGAAATCGCTGGAGTGAGATAAAGTTTGGATTGAATTTTGGTCGATTGTTTCATAAATTTTATCGGCCATTGTTACTTGTTGATCAAGTGGTTCGGTTGAGCAAGATAGAATTGCTTGTATTTGTTGTGGTAGTCGATTAGTCCATAACTCTAGTAATAAGTCGTCTCCAACTTTACCACAAGACTTATCTTTCATCTTCCGAAGTAAATTGGAAGGTTTTTCATCAATTAGTGAAAGATCATTGAATAAATTTTTTAATTTTTTACGATCTGAATCAGCAAATTGATTTGTTAATCGGCTTTTTAGAGTCTGATATTTGTTGGTGGCAGGTGGATTTTTAACTATGTCACTGACTGCTGTTAAAGTGTCTGTGTCTAGTTTGCCAACAATTTGGTTGTATTTTGAAATATCAGATCTAATTCCAGCTGTTGAAAATTGAGCTTCAATTTGCAGGAACCAAAGATCAGGGTCAGCTTTCCAGAAAGGTGGAATTTTTATCTGGATGGTGTTAATACTGCCCGTATTAATATTAGCTGCTAAATTTTGTTGTCCATCGATTTCGTAATCGTCATCGAGGATTGCGGCGTTAGGGTTTTGTGTTGGTGCTGGTGGTGTTGCACCTTCTGCCATTTTATTTAGCAGAGAAGCAAAAATTTGATGTTTGTAAAATTTGCTTGTTAGAAAATTTGTTCTCACAAATATAAATATTTGGAAATTTGAAACAAATTTTGAACGCTAAAATTTGATTTGTTAGTAAAAACAAATTTAAAATTTTTAGCAATTTGCTTTGTAAAGCGAAAGCTTTATGTTTTTTGCGATCTGAAATACGTTCAGAGTCGTGGGTCACGAATTATATGGGAACTAGTCAAAACAAATTCATGTTACTAGTTTGATACCATATATTTGAATGCTAAACATTGAACAAAATGCATTGCTTATATAGTAAAGTCTAAGGTGACTCGATACAAAATAAATCGTTTTAATTCCAATGATGATTTGATTAATGTGTGTACCACAGTATTAAACAAAAATATTACAAAGAAGATGTAAACGAAAGAGAATTAAAAGAAAATCATCCATCAAGAAATTTTCTGTTTAAACAAACTATTAGTTGTTTCTCTAAAATTCCACCTTTTGTGCGCCCTCTACGTTTAGTAAATACAAAGTCAAGGGTTGAAAACGGCCTTTCTACTGTTACTTGAGTAGCAGGGACGGCATATATTATTTCCGATAGCTGAAACAATTGCGGTTGCAGTAGCTCCTGTGATTTCCAGTATGTGAGAATTGTTTCATCCGGACCGAATTTGACTCTTGGAGTCCCATCAAACTGCTTTATAACTTGTGGAACTCTATCTACAAAAATGACAAAAAATCTATTATAAATCCTCATTATGAATTCCTCAGATTGACTAAAAATTCGTCACCATATAAAATACAAAGAAAAAATTATCCATATGACATTTTGTTTCACTCAGATTTTTAGTATATCTAATATATTTAGAATAACTGGGGTCAGGGTTTTCGCCATTGAAAAAAACGGTTCTGGTTCGGGTTCGGGTTCAGGCTTTTCGCAAATGAAAAAAACGGTTCGGTTTCGGGTTCAGGGTTTTCAAAAATAAAAACGGTTCGGTTTTGGGTTCGGATCTTTCTGTCAAATTATCTGCGGTTCAGGGGTTCGGTTCGATTCGGTTCGGTTCGGTTCGGTTCGGTTCGGAAGCCTGCTTTCTATTCATCAAAATGATGCCCAAGTCATCTATCCAACTTTCCCGAAGGAACCAACTCTCTAGCTATTCTAATTTAGAAGATAGCAAAAATTCCAAGATGGCGTCACTTTGACGGTTGGCAGCCATTTTCTTAGGATAACGAAAAAATTCTCCTCACCAATCTCTATAACTTTCCCGAAGAAACCAACTGTCTGGCTATTCTAATTCAAAAGATAGCAAAAAATTCAAGATGGCGCCTTTTTGACACCCGGCAGCCATTTTCTTATGATCCCAAAAAATTCTCCTGAGCCAATTTTCAACCGATTTTGATGAGTGAGGGCTTGTTGGAAAGCTGCTGCGACGTAGTTTTTTTAAAAAATAATTTGGACGGGAAGGGGGCGAGGGGAAAAAACTCAAAACTTCGCCTATACATCGTGTCTTGTCCCAAAGTTTTTGTATGGAGGTTTTTGGGTTTGTGGACGTTTTTTTTTTGGGTGTGGGGACTGCGTCACGCTCTCCGCTACCGCTCCGAGCATGATATAGTAGGTCCTATGTTGAATATAAATTTTGTGAAATTATACGAATTTTTGTGAATTTTTGCAATTTTTGTTGTACATCCGTGCATTCAGTTGAATCAATCATTCCAAACTTCTTTTCCCTGAAAGACACGTGCATCCTTCTATGATTCAAGTTCAATTATGAAAAAATGGGTTAAATAGTTCTGGAGAAAAGACCAAAGAAGTCTCTAAAAACGTGGTTTTTTCGAGGGTCTGTGAAATTTCTTTGCATAAATCTCGATAACTTTAACATCAAATGATAGTTCTAAATTTTAGAAAAAAGGCGGAAATGTTTCTTGGAAATTAGGATGGTTTTTCATTAAAGGGTTTTGAACAGAGATTCGCGAAATATTGTTACTCGATTCTTTGAATACGCTTTTTTTGTTGCGGAAACGCTGAGTCTTTGGATATGTTTGTTCTACAAAGTGAAATAAATACTGAGCAGGGAAATATATTTCGAAGTCTGCATCACCTGAATACGCATGGGCGCGTTCATAAGAGTATAGAGGGCTCACCCTTAAAATCCGGATGCACAAAATACGGACAAAAAATCAGGTTGATACAAAATCCGAATGACTAAAAATCCGGATGATTCAAGATCCGGATGCCTCAAAATACGGACGATTCAACTTTAATTCTTGTATCAAAAATAGCTGTGACATAGATTGAAATGAAATGTTATGTATACAAATGTATGTATGCAAACCGCGACGCCTGTAATGTAAGAAACGGAAATACTGCCTTAACCGTAGGAAATAACGAGATCATTCGTTCGGCAGAAAATTAGATATTACAATTTTGAACAATTTTTTCATAGAACACAAAAATCGGACCCTTGGGTGACTCTGGAGAAATTTTCGTTCCTTACATTTGGAATGGCCCGTATGAAACCATTGTTGTTTCTACCAATGTAATACACCGAGACCTGACATTATTTTCATTCGTCGTTAGTAGAAATTTGTTGGCTACACGAATCAAACATTTTTTGTTCGATTGATCACCAGAAAACATTCTGAATTATTAGGAAAATATAAATAATTTCTGCTACAACTGAAAATGAAATGATTTTTTCTTCTGAAAAGAAATGAGAAATAAAACTCGAATGTTTTTGATCGAATATTGTCTGTGCGCCATTTGGTAAATTTCTGAATAAACACACAGGAGGCTGAGGGAAATGCCAGAAGTGTGAATTTGCGCTGTAATCTATTTTTTCAATAATCAACAGCTGACACAGTTGTACTCTACCACTAAATGCAACGTTATTTCCATCATTCAATTTCATTAAATTAGGCGCAACATTGGACAAAACCTGGGCTGTATTTTGTCAATGTCATAGGGAAAATGCCTTCTACCAGATTTTCTTGTATCCACTGTTAACAAGTGATTTGAAATTTCACGAGCTCAAAGTCTTTCATTCAATTACATTTCATTCAAAAAACAACTTATTTATTGAACAAAAATTGTTTTTATAAACAATATTCGTCACAAAATACTTTCTACGTAAATTATTGAAAATTCCCATCCAAAATTGTCGAATATTTTTTTTCGGAAATAACAAACTTGAAATTTCTTAATCCGAGCAATTTCAAATACAAATAAACAAAATCAGATTTTTTTTTGCTTTTTTCTTAAACATTTTGTTAATAATTTTGATCAAAAATGGTCGCGATGGACCTACTTGTTCTTATCATCCGACAAAACGGAGTATCGAACAGTTGATGATCAACAATAATTTCAAACAATTTTTGTAGCGTTGAAAGGAATACGTGAAAGGTTAGAATACTAATAGCTTAAAATTTTCATATATCCGTCAAAAAATATTTTCAACGAAATTCATTTCAATCACACAATATGTAAACGGATTTTCAAAACAAAATCAACCAAAAATTTTCCCCACGTAATTTTATTACTAAGAATCGCCGTTCCATTGGTAGGTTATGTGCAAACGTTGTTTTCTTGCTAAACAAAGCACATACGAGGCTGTTATACAGCGTTTTGCAAAAAAAAGTATACTCACGCAGCACTTCGCCAACTCGCAAATTAGTTCGCGAGTGCGAAGTTGCTCTCGCGTTCGCCTAAATATTTCGGCGCACGTCTCTGTAGATGATAGAATTTAAATCCTAAACTTTCCCGACTCAAGTACACAGCGTTTTGCAAAAAAAAGTATACTCACGCAGTACTTCGCCAACTCGCAAATTAGTTCGTGAGTGCGAAGCTGCTCTCGCGTTCGCCTAAATATTTCAAGTGCATGCACTTGAGTCGGGAAAGTTTAGGATTTAAATTCTATCACCTACAGAGACGTGCGCCGAAATATTAGGCGAACGCGAGAGCAGCTTCGCACTCGCGAACTGATTTGCGAGTTGACGTAGTACTACGTGAATGTAAAACGCTGTATGATAGAAGTTTCTACAAATGTTCAATCTTCAACTTCTCCATACGAAGGAATTCTAATATTTAAACATTTTACCCGTTAGAGCGTTTGCACGTAACGCATTTTCCACTTTTTGCATGGAATTGCCCAAGAACAAACACAAAATCCAAAATAATTTTCATATTTTTCATGTTGCTGTCCGTATAATAACCTCGATTATACGCACACACACGTTCATTCTCATTCGACAAAACATAGAAAAAACACAGCAGAAAAACTCGAAAACGCATTAAGGCCCATAACTTGTATGCTGAAATATAGTCTACCTTTAGGCGCTCAAATATTATATTTCCGCTGATATCAGTGGACAGAGACGCCGTTTCAAAAAAGTAAGTCAGCATTTCCTTTCCTAAATATGTTGCCTTTTAATAGCAATTAAACTTATTTTTTGGGATCCTCCCTACTCTGAGAACGGCGAAAAAAATCGTAAAAATTTGCACAAAAACTTGTCGTTCTGAGACAAGGTTCAATCCCAAAAAATAAGTTTAGTTGCTGTTAAAAGGCAACATATTTAGGAAGGGAAATGCTGACTTACTTTTTTGAAACTGCATCTTCGTCCACGGATATCACCAAAAATATAATATTTGAGCCCCTAAATGTAGACTATATTTTAGCACACAAGTTATGGGCCTTAATACAATTGTAGAAACGCTAAGAGACTATGAAAGTTGCAAAATCATTTTTTAATCAAAATACTGAATGATAGTTTTTCATATTTACAACATGAATAAAATAGACGTGAATGCAACTTTTGAAACACTCAGAACGCAAACAAAATTTCTAATTATCAAATGCGAAGAGGCTGCAGAAGGCTGTTCCCGCACATTTTTTCACCGGAATGACTGTCTATTTCTATGAATGCAACTCCCTGAGCAACAATGATGATGATTTAAAAATTAGCGCATTTCTTCCACGTAGAGTTCTGTTTTCAAAATTAATTCTCAAACCACATAACTCATAAAGATTTCGTTCATTTTATATTTACATTTTAAAACTGCAACTCTAATGCAATAAAAAAATAAACAAAAAAGGTCCAGCGACGGATTAGATTCAGATTTACGTTGTACAATCAATTTTTTTCAGATCATAAATGCGCCGCTTAATCGTTATCTATCGTGTAAATATTAATTATATGAAATCAACGGTGCATTTTCGAAGCATTTAGCAGAACCATTTTTTGTTAAGAATATTGTTGGTAATTAATTCCGGATAAATGTGTCAAGCAAATTTCCGGCACTGTAGAATAACTTTTAGTTGGATATTATTTGGTCTTTTAAAGACGAAAGGTTGAGGGACATAAAACTTTTTGGCGCTTGTAAATGATTTAAAAACATATGCAAGGGATCCATACGCATCGGAATAGATATGGCAAAGAGAATAGATGTTGCGAAAAGTCTCGATCGTATCTAAGTAAATATTGCCTTAACTCTTAAGTATATGCAATTACGTCCACATTAAATTTGATTGGAAATTGTCGAAATGATAATCTGGAAGTATCCGCCCGAAGCAATGGCGAAAAACCTCTCCACATCCACAAAAAAAGCCCAAAGTTCGAAAACAAAATATGAATATTGTAATAGGGCCGATCTTCGAATCACTTAGGAGAGGCCTCTAACCATAACAACATTCGAATCGACATGGAAACATTTCTATACAAACAAATACTTCCATTGATCTACACTTATGTCAAAACGAATACAGTAGATGTAAAGCGCTGCCATGCTTGCATGTCGCCAGATTTAGATGAGGAAGCATTTCTTTCATGCATGCTCTTTCATTACGATGATGCCGACCGGTTCAAAGATGCCTGTTGTGATACAACATTCAAGGCTTTGCAATAATTGAGTAATATTCAACCGATTAAATTTTGTACATTCAAACGTTCTGGCTCGAATGACAACTATAAAATCACATTCAATTGATGTAGAACGATTGAAGTTATAAAAAATTCACAAATGTTTCCAAAATTTCACAAATTTACCCAAAATTTCACAAATTTATCCAAAATTTCACAAATTTCCCAGAAGTTTCTCAAATTTCTCAAAAATTCCCAAAATTTCCCAAAA
>CM055403.1:156765251-156822305 GCA_029228625.1 Pseudolycoriella hygida | reverse complement strand
ACAAAATTCTATTTGATGCAAAAATATATTTCCGTAAGTGTAGAAACCGACAGATCAGAAAAAAGTTTCCATAATGATGAGAACAATAGAAAAAGTTATTCTCCTTACAAAAATGTCATTTTCAAACCTCGATATCTCAGCCAATTTTCAACCGATGCGGGCATGATAAGAGGGACCAGTTTTTCGTGCTTATTCCTATTATGTTCGCGTTGTGAAAATCTGATATAGTAGAAATAGTGAAATAATGTATCGAGCTAGAAAATAACTTATGCGAGCGTAGCGAGCTAGAAAATTTTATTGAATAATACGAACTATGCTGGAAGTAATTAATTTTCGATAAGAGGAAAACACACTAAAAATAGTGTCAAGCGCCCGAAGGTGAAGTTTTTTTTTTAAATTGCAATACTTTGAGTATAAGATTAGGGAATCGCGAGCGCAACGAGCGAAAAATTCTTGCTGAGTGAGACCCAATAGGTGAGCCAATTTTGGGTAATTTCAGATCGTTTTTTCTTTTTTTCGCTTTGAAAAAAATTTAAAAAACACAAAATTGAGTTTATGACAATAGAAGATTGTATTTTAATAGAGAGTCTTCCATAAAAAAAACCGTGGGACTATGCCGGATCGCTGTAGGCGTCGCGTCAGGCATCCCGAATTAAAAATAAATTTAAAAATTGCCCAACTACTGAATATTAAGAATCATTGTAAAGCGCCGCAGGCGAAATTTTTTTAGTAAAAAATGAGTGGAACATTTTTTGCAAGTTGAAAATGAGTGCGGTGCACTGGGGTGGATTTTTATAAAGTGGGGTGGATTGGGGTGGGACTGGGGTGGATTTTTCCTCCGAGCTTGTATGTTATAAAAGGCCCTGAGTACATGGCCGATAACTCGTGCATTTACCCTATACAAAATTACTTAGCTGTGTTGCCGTCGACATAAGTAAAAAAAACTTAGAGAAAATCAGCGAAGACTTTCAAAATCAAATTAGCGACAAAATTCAACAAAACAATCGCCCAGAATCTTCTGTTCAATTTTCTCGCTAATTTGACTTTTTTCAGCGAAATTCGTTGAAAATCTTCGCTGATTTCCTCTAAGTTCCTCTAAGTAAGTGACCTTACTAGCTTACGAACGCAATTACAACCCTGTCTCAAATATAATTTTCTAGGTAATTGAACGAGAGTTATAGGTCTATACTGTGCCAATGTTTGATGTTAATTGTTTACGTGGTATACATGTAGACAAAAAGTGAGTAGGAAGTAAATATGCGGACTTGACTCGAGTATACGAGGAAATTATATGCATTGTGTACCACCAATGTGTCTGATTTTAAAACTTTCGAATGTTTAAAACAAAATAAATTTATCAAAGAAAATATTTTTCGACTTGTTTCGTCATGTTAATGCCCTCTGTCGGGATCTCATCGAGACAATGCATAAAAGCGAATTTATTCAATTCAAATTACAGCTTTATACACCTTTTCATTGTGAGTTCCATTCATTTATTATGTTTTTGTTAGTGTACAAAGACAAAAGAAATTGCATTAATTATCGTTTGAAATTTCCAACTGTAGTTATTCCTTAAAAGAGCTTTCAAGTAATCGTAAAGATAAAGAAATAGAGAAATCGAATTAAATGTGAAAAGAATTCTTTACTTTTGTATACCTTTAGAAACCTAGCGAATCGAAGGAACTTTTTTGCAAAACAAGCTTAAGGAAATCTCGAATGATTTTATGGTTACACAAAAAATAATTTCCCCATTTAGATTCTATTTCTCGATTTTATAATCACTTTTTGCCTGTCAAAGAATGGAGAGAAAAGCAATTCTTTTGATTTCTATTTTATCTTTCTCACTAGTGTGTTATCTGATGATTGAAAAAAGTATTTATAATTTATATCGCAATTCCATGTTTGACAACAGAAATGTCTAATTCCTTCTAAATCATTTGATTAAAAATTTCATTCGCACCACACAAACGAATATAACATTTGAGAGAGAGACATGAACTTGACCATGGTTCAAAAACGTTTGCTAAAACGAATATGAACCAACAACACATTTGCAAATTTTACACGGAGGTGGAGCAATGTTTGCGAAAATTTTAAATTCATGAATACAAACGCACAGATACACACATCGAGTACACAAAAAATAAATCAAGTTCTTGGCCATTGATGAAATATGCGTATGTTTTATACCTTGTAAGTATGTCAGTTGTTACTTACGCATATTTTTTGCCAATGTATTTTTTTATCTGCGACATTGGCAAAACTCTTCTGATAATGTTGTGGGTATTTTCGGCTGACCTTTTTTGAGGGGAAGGGCATCCAAATGTTTCTGCCTTTTCTATTTGAAATTTTCTAATATATTCAACAGTGGATAAAAATTGACCCAGTTCAGAAAATATGCGTGAATTATATTAATTTGAGCGATCAAAAGCTTTCGGAAATTGATGAATTATTTTCATTTTAGAAAGTTGTTTTATGTTAATACATTTTTTGCGGCATCTATTATACGTGCAAATATAGCCAACATGAGAACATAAACTCTACGCATATTTGTCCTCATTTTCCTTATACAATTTCATTTGCTAATTGTATAATCTACATACGAATTGCCGGCCGTGTCTCAATTTCTGACATAAGTTCGTTAAACTTTTTGTTGTGATTAGAAAGTTTGAAAAGCCGGGTGTCACCTGTAAACTTTAATAGTTATTTACGTAACTAGGAAAAATATAAGGTTTTTGACAATCTCCAATCACACTAGTCAAAAACATATATTTTTCCGAGTTTCATACAATATTTTTCATTCCGAGGGTTTAGAAAACTGCTTTTCTGTTTTAAAATAGGACGGAAAACAGCAGTTTTCCATCGTAGGAATGAAAAAGTATTATTTTTCGCGGAGGATATTAACTACATTAAATTAATCTCTCCGCGTCCGGCCATGGAAATAATGTTTTGTTCCCGGGAACCGAGTGAAATCTCCCGGCAACCAAAAATTAGCCAACGATTTACCGGTGTCGCTGGTAGCAATTTTCGGTGACCGATGGGGGCCCTACAATAGAATTTTTTTTGGAATTGTGTTCCTTAATTAGCAGTTATCGATCCAACGAATGAAGCACCGCAGGCGAAAATGTTTGATTGTCATTGTAGGTTTCATTGTAAGTTAGAATTTTATTAATTGGATTCCGTGTGGCGAGCATTTTGACAATATGAACATTCAAGTTCGTTTTTTGTTTTAAGTTTGGGAAGCTCGGGCTCCTCTCGCTCTAATCCCACCAGCGAAATTGTAGACTAAAAAGTTTCACTTCCCGGTGGCTTTGACTTCCAGGTAGCTTTGACTTCCCGGTGCTTTTGACTTCACGGTGGCTTTCACTTCCCGCTTCACGGTGCTTTTGACTTCCCGGTTGCTTTAGACTTCCCGGCGGCTTTCGACTTCCCGGCAGCTTTCACTTCCCGCTTCCCGGTGCTTTTGACTTCCCGGTAGCTTCGACTTCCCGGCGGCTTTCACTTCCCGCTTTCCGATACTTTTAACTTCCCGGTGGCTTTCGACTTCCCGGCGGCTTTCACTTCCCGCTTTCCGATACTTTTGACTTCCCGGTGGCTTTCGACTTCCCGCTTCCCAATGGTTTCGACTTCCCGGTGGCTTCGACTTCCCGGCGGCTTTGAATTCCCTCTTCTTGTTTTTTTTTTACTTCCCGGTGGCTTTCACTTCCCGCTTCCCGGTGCTTTTGACTTCCCGGTTGCTTTAGACTTCCCGGTTGCTTTCACTTCCCGCTTCCCGGTTGCTTTAGACTTCCCGGCGGCTTTCGACTTCCCGGCAGCTTTCACTTCCCGCTTTGCGGTGCTTTTGACTTCCCGGTGGCTTCGACTTCGCGGTGGCTGTGACTTCTGGCTTCCCGGTGCTTTTTACTTCCTGGTGGCTTTGACTTCCCGGTGCTTTTGACTTCCCGGTGCTTTTGACTTCCCGGCAGCTTTGACTTCCCGCTTCCCGGTGCTTTTGACTTCTCGGTGGCTTCGACTTCCCGGTGGCTTTGACTTCTGGCTTCCAGATGCTTTTTATTTCCCAGTGGCCTTGACTTCCCGGTGCTTTCGACTGCCCGGCGGCTTTCACTTCCCGCTTCCCGATGCTCTTCACTTCACGGTGGGTTTCGACTTCCCGCTACCCGGTGTTTTTGACTTCCCGTTGGCTTTCTTTTCCCGATGGTAATTGCTGTATAGTAAAAAAATTTCCTATGGTACAATTTCCCGGTCGAAATGCAAAAAATCCCACTCCCGGGATCGAACTTTTTTTTCCAAAAACTTCCCGGGATCCAGGATCCCGCGATCCCGCGATCCCGCATAATTTCCATGCACGCTCGCGTCGTTTTTGGTTAGAAAAATTTTGTTCAGAATTAAAAAAACGCTTTCAGCTAATGTGATTCCAGATTCCTTTAAAAATTCTTTTTCATGCGTTAGGAAAGTGCAATTACCTTTGTACATGATGTGATACTAAGTAAGCTTCTAAATCGTATTTATTTTATAATATAACAATTTAAGATTCTCCCAAAGCCCCTATTTTCAACATGCGATAGCGCTAATCTCACTTGTTTCTTCTCACATGACAATTATTAAAGAAAAATTCGGAAATAATTTAGATCTCTCGTGCGCAATTGTTTTCTACTGAACCGTAATTATCAATGAAACAATGGGGGCGCTACTGGATAGAAACGGCTCAGCTTTTGTGTTGAACCGTATGAAATGTATGGAAAAGGGTAGATGTGGTTACTCATCAAAAGCAGGAATGTTGCCTGATGAAAGCTTATGCTAGACACGGTCTATAGAACATAAACACATTGTCTGTGTAAAAGTGTCATGTGGATGGTGAATGGAAAGTTACTTCAGAATTTGCGCGAGTTATCGAAAATAAAGGTATAGATGTTAGCCTCTATGGGAAAGTTAATTTGTTGAAATTTTCGTGAAGTAATTTCATGTGTTTCTCGAATTTCATTTCCTTAAATTTTCAAGCTTTTTGTCGAAATGAGCCATTGTAATATTCCAAAAAGCTTCAACGAAATTTTGGTAAGAAATACGAGTTCTAAATTGGGCTGAGGTAAAATGACAATTCTCAAGTTTTAAGAAATTTAGTAAAATTTCGGGAAATTTTAGTGTCTCGAGAAATTATTATAGGACAGTAATAAACGACCGATATTTTTATTCAACTTTACCGATAAAAAATAATAAACTACCGATAATTATGTACCGATAAATTTGTAAACACATATTTGAATTAAATCGCGAGTATTTCGGATAGTGCCCAAAAGACCTCATGACATTTTGTAAAAGGAAATATTCAGCAGAGAAGAATCTGAAGAGAAGGTATCGGTAATAAGTTATCGGTCATTTATTATTTTTTATCGGTAAAGTTGAATTGTTTTATCGGTCGAATATAATATCCCATTATTATGTAGAAAAAATGGCATGAATTTCACGAAAATTTCGTTACAAACAGGCTCCAGCACCAAAGGAAAATGTTGTGAAGAAATAGTAAAATGTATGGACCCTGCGAAAGTTTTTCATTCCATGCGGACACAATTTTGTGATAAAAACCAAACTCACGAGTGTTTTTTGAGCAACAAGCTTTGGAAAGTGTTGTTTTGACGAGTGTAGTGTTTGCATATCCGAGCCGATTATATAATGTTTTATTGCCTACCTATGCAAAATATGAATTTTACATGAAAATGTATGAACAATTTACCGAGAATGTTGCTCCATCTAATGTGTCATTTTTGCAGGGGGTTCAACTTTCGCATAGGCCATGTAGTAAAAATGTTTATGGGCTAGACTGAATGGAAAGTAGTTCCCAGCACGAACTGCAGACGAAAAATATCAAAAAAAGTGAAGAGTTTGTACAAGTAATTAACTGATTTGTACAATCACAAAAATATAACTTTTTCACGATTATGCGATACGTGCGATATCATTGTTACGATACATACATTCGCAATGTATTATAACATTGAATTGTGTACAACGGAATTCGATAATTTATTATATGTATAAGTTTGGTATCGCGTCAGTTAATTTCGAAGGATTTCCGACGGAGTATTTTACTCTATTATTCAAACAAATTTAAAAAGCAAATGTCAAAAAATCTTTCTGAATAAAATGAGCTGACTGTAATTAACCCAGTCAACACTGCACAATTTTGGATGTAGTTGGTCTGTCAGTGTATGTACCGAGGGGTTATCAACTTCATTTTTTTTTTAATTTTTGGAATTAAAATGGAATTTCTGGAATTTTTGGAATTTCGATGGAATTTTTGGAATTTCTGAACTCCGGAATTTCGATGAAATTTTTGTGGAATTTTTGGAATTTCTGTAGAATTTTTGGAATTTCTTTGGAATTTTTGAAATTTCTGTGGAATTTTGAGAATCTCGATGGAATTTTTGGGATTTCGATGGAATTTTTGGAATGTTTTGGAAATTTTTATGGAATTGGAATTTTTGGTACAAATATTTGACCAGTGGATAACCCCTCAGTATGTACTTGTATACTAAATGTGTACTAAAATCTGCACAGCGAGACGTTTTTCACATTTTTTCAGAATAAAAATTTAGCTAATGAACAGTTAATATGCAGAAAATGTCCACTAAGTGAGATTCAATAAAAATATTTGCATTTTGTATTGGAAAAATGTTAAAAATGTCCGGCGTGTATTGATTTCTTTACACATTTAATGTATATAAAAGAAACATCACATCGAAAAAGCGTGATCATGTTAACCTGGTAAGCTCGTTTGTGTTGAGAACCTCTAAATGCCAGAAAATAAAACCAAGTTTAGATTATGTGTTCGATTATGAAAGACTTATCACTTTCTTCGAGGGGCAGAAAAACGTACAAAATCCTTTTGCACTCAAAAGAAAATCAATTGTTATGAAAATCCTCCAAAAAATCCTTTGAATTGTAATAAAATCCTTGGAAATCAAAGGAAATTCTTGAAAATCAAAGAAAATTCTTGAAAATCAAAAGAAAATCTCTAAAAATCGTGAAAAAGTGCTAAAAAATCTTCAGAAATTGACAAAGAAAATCCTTGGAAATCAAAGAAAATGACAGAAAATAATTGGAAATAAAATAAATCCCCTGAGAATTTTCTTTAAGAAAATCCTTTTGCACTCGAAATACACGATTATCTGCCCTTCGACTTTCTTTCAAAAACAGAAAGTCGACGAAAATTATAAACTTATGCAAGGGGTCTGTACGCATCGGAATAGATGTGGCAAAGAGAACAGATGTTACCAAAATTCTCGAACTAAATCTAAATAAATTACGCCGACATCAAATTGTATTGGGAATCGCCAAAAGAGCAACATTAAAAAACCCGCCCGAAGCAACGACCCAAAAAAAAAAATCGAAAAAAATGTTCATAAAGAAATTTCTAAAAAAAATTCAAAAATTTCTTTTTTTTAAATTTAAAATTTAAAAAAATTTACAATTTATTTTTATAGGTCCATAGAATATCCTCATATTTTGCAGAATTCCATTGTTCGAACAATGGAATTTTATTATCTGCAAATAAACCCACAAAACTAAATGATAAAGATTTAAAAAAAAAAAAATTTAGAAAAAAAATAAAAAAATTTTTGGGTTAGGCCAACCTTAGAATCGACCTAGAACTCTAAAGAGAGGCCTTAGAAACATGCTTCAATCTACAAAAAATTTTCTCTCAATTTACTTCACAACATAGCAAAAGACATTTTTTTTGTCTGGGCCAACCTTTTGACCAACCTAAGTCAATAAGGAGAGGGCTAGGACCCATATTTTCATGGAAAAAAATCTGGGCTCGTTTTTCTCTACAAAAATGAGCAGAAAACTTTATCGTTAGAGGATACCACGAAACCATGAAAAACCACGAGCTATTGTGTGTTGCGTAGCATGAGTTGGGCCTACACTAAGGACCCTACAGCCCGAATCACTCAATTTTCGCTAATTATTTTTTCTTGATTTTTACATAAATTGTCAGGCATGCACAGATCGATCTTTCTAGTAAAAAAGATTATGAAAATTGGAAAAGATTTACTCGAATTATGAGCAAAAAACACTAACTAAGTCCAAGGGCTCAAAATCAAAAAAGTTTTTTTTATAAATTGCCTAGACCTTTCAAACAAAAAAAAAATTATGAAAATCGGAAAAGATTTACTCGAGTTATCTACAAAAGACCAAAAACCACTTGAATGGCCCCCGCTTGTCGACTTTTGGCTCAAAAATGCCCCCCCCCCTCCCCGATTACCTTTCAGAGAAAAAAATAATTTTGAAAAACGGTCAAGTTATCGTGTTGACGGACGGACGGAGGACCAAATTTTTTTTTTGTTTTGCATTTTTCTTTTATTTAGACCCCGAAGCGAGAAAGTTCGACCGGTTACAGACGTCGTTGTGGTAAATACAAGAGACCGCTTTTCGAAAAACTTCTCGTCTTCACTTCATACAGGCTTTTGAAAAATCACTAAATGAATTCCTAGTCAGTCGGGCATATAGGAAACTTTGTAAACAGACTTTTCAAAAACTTAATTTTTTTTTAAATTTACTTTAGCTTCTTGGGGACGAATTTATGGGGCTTCCATAAAAACTGGATCTCACCTCTACGCGTACACATCTCATAAGTGACACCTAGATATGCTTAAAAATAGGGTTGTGAGCTCCTACCTGGGTAACTCAAAAGTGAAAATATACGTCACTAAAGGCTCCCCCAGGGGAGCGTTCTCCCTCCTCTAATTTATAGCCTAGTGAGTGAAGGATAGTCTTATAATAAAATTAAACGAAAGTGGTTATCATGCCCAAGGTTTTGCTGACGACCTAGCAGTGCAAATAATCGGAAAATATATCTCAGTGATGAGCTCACTACTGCAATCAGCTCTTAAGCTCATAGAACGATGGTGTTCCAAACACGAACAAAGAGCGAACTCGGACAAAACTAAAATTATCTTATTTAATAAGAGTAACGACGGACGCAAAAAACTTCATCCCGCCACGACTCTTCGGCAAAAAAATTGAAGAGAAATTGAGAAGGGAAAATTCAATCTTCCGTATGCCTGTGGACGTTATAGCTCCGGTCTACAAGTTTGATCGTAGATCTGGGATAATCATCCCTTCAAGAGAAGAATGAAATAGCGGTTCCGTTGAAATTCCCACCGAAGCCATAAGTTTCTTCACGGACGGTTCCCGTTGTAACAACTCTTCAGGCGCAGGGGTCCATTCTGCTCACATAGATCAAGATTTATCGATCTCGCTAGGTAAATATGCTACAGTTTTCCAATAAGAAGTTGTAGGTATTTTGAACTAAGGGTCGTACAAAAGCTTTGTAGAAATAAATAACCACACACCTGTAGTCATCCTCTCTGACAGCCAATCTTCACTGAAGGCTAGTTTACTTCTAGTATTCTCCTAAACTGTTATAACGCACTACAAAAATTATCATTGAAGCGAGTAGTCACAGTAGTATGGGTTCCCGGTCACTCAGGAATAACCGGAAACTAAATGGGCGATGAATTAGCTCGTAAAGCATCCAATTCCCCATATACGGGACCAGAACCATGTTTACCTATATTACAATCCATCCAAAATCAAGCCATAAATCACTGGCCATAATCACTGGCGTTCACTCAACACTGCAAGGCAAGCCAGAGCTAATATCACGATCAACGAGTCTAACTTTAATATTATCTGTCACACAACAAACGTAACCTGAAGCGTCTCGTTGAATGTCTTACCGGTTACAACAAACTAAACTATTACCTCAACAAAATGGGCTTAGAGCCCAATCCTAACTGTCAAAGTTTTGGAGAGCTAGAAACCAGCGAACACTTCCTGTGTAAGTGTCCAGCTTACATAATGCAAAGGGCAAAATGCCTGCTCCTATTTTCGCACGCTTTCCCGCCTTCGGCTATCCTTAACTTCATAAATAGCACAAACAAGATTTAATCCTTACGTGGGTGGGTTACACAACAGGCCCATAGACGGCCTAGGTGCTGAACTGTGGTTCACCCACTTATTCTATTCTATTCTATTCTAAGTGACACCTAATATATAACGCCAACCTGTAGATGTATTGGGTTTCACGTACAGAGATAAAATTATTAAAATTTACAAGGCGCTTGTTTAACAACTTTTTAAGTTTTGATGTCTTTTTGAAAAAGCCGATAAAAATTTTCTGTTGTGTGTAAATAAGTGGCTTTTACTTCACTAACAGCGCCAGGTGCTGAGTGAAGAACTTCCTGAAAATTAAGAATATAACAAATTATCGTTACATATGCAACCACATTGGATAATTTTTTTTTTATTTACAGAAAATCAAATTACGCTTGGCATACAACATAAAACTTACGTTGAAACACAAAAAGGTAAAAGGAAATGAGTTATATTTCAGTATTTTCATTTGCAGAAACCCGTAGATCCGAACTTGTGCTGATTTCAGAGTTACAAGCGCGGTTTTATGGGAAACTGCAATTTTTGAAAAAATGCAACACATCGAAATTAATGTAATTTACAATGTATTTTAAATATGCAACGAAATTGTATAGCAACAAATGCCCCCTTTCTTTCGCAAAACAACAATATGGTCTCAAAGAAATCCGTAATAAAAGACCTCGACACTGACTCGTTCATGGTAAAAAAGAATGTGTTTGCGAAATTTTATTTGCGAATGTTAAAACATTTGCAAACTCAATATTTAAAAGGTCGTTGAACATAGAAGTACGTAATCATATTTTTTCGCTTTTGAATCGTATGAATAAATGAAATCAGTATAATTTGTATTGTAAAATGATACTACGAGTTCATCTTTGGTGGTGCCGATTTTAGTGGTGTGAATCGTTTGATTTTGTACAGTTTTTGGAATTAATTTTTTTAGGTTTTCAGGAGTCGAATAAATTGTTTACGTAACTCAGGAGTACCAATGTTTTTACCAACTACGCGGATTTAAAAAATGTTATCTTTCTGGTTGTATGCTTGTTCACAAGTGATGTCACGCTTTAGAGGACGAAGGGGGTCTACCAAAACGTGATGGTTTATAGAAATTTGGGTCATATTTAGCCCAAAGTGCGTGATGGGAGGAAGGTGGGAGTGTCAAAAATCCAGAAAAAAGCATGACGTCACTTGTGAACAGCCCCTATGTAAAATAAAAACAGTTTTTATTCGAAATGATTGTACAACGCATGTGTATAGAGAGTAAACTATATTCACGAGAAAAGCGAGCTGTCTTTCTCAAATATACTACATTACATTGGACACTGCGAAAGTAATTCATTACAGGAGGACACAATTTTGTGATAAGAGTCAAACTCACGAGTGTTTTTTGGAGTAACAAGTCTTGGAAACTGTTGTTTCGACGAGTGTAGACGCTGTATTTGAGCCGAAGGTGAGGTGCAATTGCTCGAGTCAATATAACAGTTTACAAAGCTCAAAATAACCGAGTGAGTTTGTGAGTTTACAGAATTTTTTCCGAAGTAATGAATTATGTAGCAGGGTCCAATGTATGATGTTTTATTGCCCTCACACATGTTTACTTCAATTTATTTATTTATTTATCGTATGGCACTTACATCAGTCATTAATAACTAGAAAAGAAAAACATAATAATTTTAAATTCACGAAGCAGGAGAACAGGAAATAGAGAAGAAAACTTGATCTGGTGGCTCGTCACTACGGCTCATATCATCATATCCTCATATCAAGGTCGATGAGCCAATTCACAGCCACTTCGTCTAAACGGTGCAACCCTTCGATTCCGCAGTAAAATTTCCTATAAGGACACTTATTTGCTATATGCTTCATCGCTTGTTCGTCCTCACCACATTCACAACTAGCTGATCCGTCGTTTAGGTTCCTTTGTCGACCGACTTCATTGTCCATGTAAACGTAGAAATAGCGATTGCTCAGCAGGTTGTTCATCAATGTGTATAACGTGGCGCATGGAAATGAATTTGTACAGCACACTGTGTCGTAAGCTGAAGAAAGGTCGATTAGAGCCAGGCCGGTTTTCACGTTTCTTTGGAAACATGCTTCGATGAACATTGGTATTGCGAGGACCTGTTCTGTTGTACCTCAGTTTGGTACGAAGCCAGCTTTCTGTTGGGATGCTATCGAACACTTTTGAGCTTATTCGATTGTAGATGGCACGCTCGAACAGCTTGTATACAACGCTCAGCAAGGAAGTTGGTCGATGGTTTTCTGGTTTGTCTGATTTTTTCCCTGGCTTTAAAATGGTTACGATTTTCGATATCTTGAAAGCTGATGGAACATTTTTTAGCTTTAGGATGTCGTTGAAGAAGCATGTTAACCACTCAATCGCTTTGGGCCCACAGTTCAAAATGAATACCTCAACTATAAAACGATAATAATAATCCGCCGTTACAACCCCTCCGGGTCAGAGGCTAGATCATTCGTTACCGACGTTTTTGCTGTGTCAGTGATAAATTGCACATAAACCTAGTGTCATCTTTGATGTACTATGTGCGTTACCTCAATTATATCGGGACCTAATTTCCCCTTCATAATTGGGGTCAACTTAACATAATTGCAGTAACCATGGAAACCATGGTTATTGCAAACATGTTATATTTACGTTGTGTTGCCTAAAGGATACCTCAGTTTGTAACAATTTTTCTCCATGAAAATGTTCTAACGCTTTGTTTTGTTTTCTTATAAGAAAAACTCGATGAAGCTCAATTTGTTCTAAGCGACGATGAAATAAGGAGTTCAGGCACTAGATTGATCCATTGTTTTGTGCCTGAACTCCTTATCTGATCGTCGCTTATAACATTTTCTTGGAGAAAAATAGCAGCAAACAGATGTCTACATTTCAAGGTGGGCAGTCTGGTGCGAAAAGAGTTTCTATGACAAAGTTGTAATGGTAAACAAGTAAATTGCGATGCACTCGGTTTCGACTCGGCACCAGACTGCCTACTTAAGAAGTATAACTAGCCTTATAGAAAGCAGGCTGGTGCCGTAAATCTGCTAATGTCATCGCAACGGCAGTAACGAATACTACACGTCATATTAATTAAGCACAAGGCTGCGTACTTGAGATTTTCTATTGTTAATATATAGGGCAAAAGCAGCCTGGTGCCGAGTTTAAATTAATATGACGTGTAGTATTCGTTACTGCTGTTGCGATGACATTAACAAATTTTCGGCACCAGGCTGCTTCCCATGATGCTACCCGATCAGGCATTCCATTCTGGATGCATTCACTTCTTTAAAAAAAGTTAATTTTACATTAGAAATTGAACGCATCCTTGGTGCGTTCTGTTTCGTTCCGCATATGTGCAGAACGTTTATTATGATGTATTATACATCTCAAGTAGGCAGCCTGGTGCCGAGTCGGAACTGAGTGCAATATACCCGTTCACACATCCAACATTGTCATAATTACTTTTTTGGGACCAGGCTGCCTTCTGAAATAGTCCGGTATAACCTGACGTTTCAATGCAATTATGAAGTGGAAATTTTCCATAATTGGCCCCGATATAATTGGAGTAAACATAAGATTTTTCTGTATGTACCCATGCAAAAGTTGAATTTTACATAAAAGTTTGCGAAAAATGTACCGAAAATGTGATATCATGTAATGAATCATTTTCGCAGGTGGCATATTGACATGTAATGATCAACTTTCGCATGGGGTGAGTAGTAAAATTAATAATATTTATTCTTTTCAACAACGAAAATCGTAATTTTCACTTCAAAAATGGGAGTCGAAAAGGAAATATTGTAAAACTTTGAACCAAGAAAATCTCAAAAGAGGTCCGAAAATACTTGTACATGTAACGGCACCGAAAAATAAAGCAGTTCTAGGATTTTTTTATGATTTCGCCCCTTTGAACGTAAAGTTGTATGCGTACCTGTTTTAGGCGATTGTTTGCCTCGCGAAATTCGTCGTAAAAACTATTTCATGCTTGCTAGCAGGGACGAAAAGAAAAATGAGGTCCCACGGGGCGAAAGTTTTCGCTTTCTCTCCTTGGGCTTACATTTTTCAACTTTCGTCCCTGGTAGCAAGCATGAAATAGTTATTTCAAAACAATCGTCCAAAACAGGTACACATACAACTTTACATGCAAAGGGCGAAGTCCCAAAAAAATTCAAAAAATGACCTTATTTTCGGCCTCGTCGCATGTAAAACTTAATACGCAACAAGGTAAAGAATTTTCGGCCTACTCCCTTGTTGTGTAAATAACTATTGGTTCTCAAAAGAGAGCCGAAAGTAACTGATAATTACAACATGTGCTCTGTTGCTGATGAGAATTTGTGTTTGGGAAGTGAAAAATTACGATTTCCGTTCCAAATACATTCATCATCTTTTAATTTTACCAGTTTTATGATTTCAAACGTTTCGCATATTTGCGAAAAGTTAAATATAAAATCTGTTCTGTAAACAATGAAACTAGCTTATCAAAGAAAGTAGTAAAATTAAAAGATGAAGAATGTAACCATTTCACTGTAAAAAAAGGTTCTATGGACGTTTTGCTACAACCGAACCGTATATGACCACTGCCTTTTTTTGACGATTTTGACGATAACAATATTCTTACCCGAACTCCAATAATGCATTCTTTATTTTGGGGCCCGGTTCCCGTGTGAATTGACTCATGACCTCAAGAACTGGGGTCGCGATGTCAATTTGAATATCTATCAATTTGCATGTCACTCTAATGGCCATAATTCAGGATGTCTCAGTTTGAAACCGTTGGAAAGGTAGTGGAGAAAGAGTTTGATACCTTATTGAGTAAGGTCCGATTATTTTTACAGTTTTTCAAACCCCCCCCCCCCCCCGCCCCTTAATACAAAATTCGAGTTCACAAAAAAATATTTTTTTTTGTAGGATGAATACTTTTGCGACCCCTTACGACCGGACGTCATTATGAATGGTCCCTAAACGGGAAATAATGAGAAATGACTATGAACGGGAAATGACTAGTGAACAAGAAATATTGGGAAATGACTATGGAACGGGATATAATAAGAAATGACTATGAACGGGAAATAATGGGAAATGACTATTGAACGGGAAATAATGGGCAGTCGGCGGAAAATTATTAAGAACGGGAAGTTGGCAGTCGGCGGGATACTATTAAGAACCGTAAGTGGACAGACGGCGAAAAATTTATTAAAAAAAGGAAGTAGGCAGCTGGCGGGAAATTATTAGAAACGGCAAGAGACTAGTCAACAAGAAATAGCAAAGAACGGGAATAAATGGGAAATGAAAATGTCTAGTATTCGGAAATGTTAACAGAACGGGAAATTAATATACATCGAGTAGACGTTGATATTGAGAAAGCAAAAATTTTCATTTCTGTTTTAATCAAAGCCCCATGTTAAAATCGTTAAAATTTCTTACTCGCTCCGCGACATTTGCTTTCTTTCTAAATAATATTCACTCATCTGAAATCAGACCCCACAACAATTTTTTCGCTCGCTCCGCTCGCCATTTTACTGTCTTTTTAATAAATATTCACTCATCTGAAATCAGACCCACACAAATTGTTTTGCCCGCGATTTTTCTTCTGTTTCCTAATATTCGAAAACATCTTTTCTGAACCAAATACCCGAAACACAATTTTACAGCAATTGCTACAGTAAAGTTTATAAAATGGTTTTTCATGAATGAAAATCTAGCGGAAAATCTATGTTAACATGGCGTAAAATCGGTGTCAGTACGGCGGTAAATCAGTGTTGTCAAGGCGGGAAATACAGGAGGAGAATCATAAGATTGTGCAACGTTTCGTTTTAGCTCGTTTCACCGAAAAACCGAGTTTTCATGCACAAAATGCAAGAAAATATGTGAAGATAGAGATAAAAGAGAAATAAAAAAGTTGCACAAGCTTATCATTCTCTCTCTGTAATTGAGAAAATTGTCGGTTTGCGGGAAGTTCCGGGTTGGTTTCCGGGAAGCAAACATTTTTTCCATGCCTGTATTGAAGAAAATCGGAGCAGTAGTTACAGTGCTACAGTTATGCAACCTGAACTTTTTTCGAGTTTGGCGGCGCTTCAGGCTTTCGTAGGGACTGTATATCGGGAAAACATTTCTAAAAGTTGTATGCTGATTGTAGTGTTACTTGATAGCTGAGTGGAGTCTCTTTTCTGTTTGCATGAAGTGACATGATAAGCCATTTTCAAAATTTAATGTCTCATTCCTAAGAACAGCGTTGAGCATTATTTAAAATTATATAGTTGACAGTGACACATGTTAATAAAAGCAAAAAATGTTATGTCGAGAAAATTTTTGTCTTTAGTCCACAATAAAGCTACTCTGGGAGTTAAATTGTCACAAAATATTTTCGATAATGTAAACTCTGTTCTACAAATAGTTTAGTCAACAGGATTTACGATCGATAAAAAAAATTGTTTATACATCTTTCTGGATGCACAACACAAGTCTTTTAAAAAAATTATGATTATGCGAATTTTGCATCGTTTGGCAAAAGTCCATAGACTCTATTTTGCCTTTCAAGATACACAATAAAATATCAGTCTCACAAGCGATTCACAATAATTGATTACATTATTTGTTGTTACTGCAGAGTGGAACACAGTATGAGTTCCGATCATCACAAATAAGGTTTTAAAGGTTTTTCTTTGGATTCAATGAAAGATGCAGTTGCTTTTATAGTTTTTCTGTTATTTTCAAGCAATTTCTACCAGAGAGAATGAGATTTTCTATAGGGAAAATCAAATAGAAATTTACGTACAATTTTCTATGCATTTTATGGATGGTGCATCTCATTTGAACTTTACATCATTGCACAGGCATTACTATTGGAGTTGGGTCAAAATAACTGCATCAAAATATCTACATATCGAAATGTCAACATATACATGTACAAAAACATCCGCAAGTAAAAAAATTGAACAAACAAAACAATTTTGACAATAATAAATAAAGTTTGGTCAAAGTTGTAAGCATTCACTGTAAAGTATCACACAGGTGGGATTTTTATGAATACCCGTGTCAGGCGCAGGTCATAGCCTTCCTATTGAACACTGTACACTTTTTCGATGTGGATTTTCATTTTGAGTGCACATTGAATGAGTAGAAAAATTCACACTAGCGGGACGTTCTTCTCACTTTTTTCATATTGAAAATTTATCAAATACGGTCATGGCAAAATAAATATGAACTCTTTCCTTCTACGCAGGTTTTCGCGTTGTTAAAAATCTGCGCAGAAGTACAAATTTCATATTTGTTTGTACGAAAAATGTACGATCCGCCGCTAGCTTTTTTCACCCACAATTAACATTTTTTGACATTACCATTTTCAAAAATCACACAATTTTTTTTGTCTACGAAGCGCCATTTGTATTGAAAAATTTTGTAGCGGCGCTTTAATCGTCCTACTTTCATCTTGGGGCTCTTCCCCAATCAGAGGGGGTATTTAGGGGGTAGAACACACATTTGACTCGCCAGAATGGATATTTATCGAGTTATTAACGATTTAAATGTGCTGGCAACACTGAAAAAACTGGACGTCATTTATGGACGAGCCCTTTTATGCGAAGGATCACTCGCCTCAAACATTTCGTCTGCGGCGCTAATAGCATTCTTTATTAAGTATCTACCAAATTCTATGTAAGACAACGTTATAGCACTCCCAATCCCGAGATTTAGCCATTTCTAGAATTGGTAGGGATGAATCATATCTCAAGAACTATGACAGATAGAAAGTTGCTTCCAAAGGCAAAGTTGTAGAGAATTAAATGTTATCGAACACGTGTTTCAGGGTTTTCCTGAAAAATGTCCTAATCCTGAGATTCTTCCTGAGCCACTTCTAGAACTCAGAGGGATAAGAACATTAGACAACGCGCGATTGGTGTCAGAGTTCAGAAAATGTACTTCGGGAGGGCTTTCGACATTGCTTTGGGTAATTTCTGTGAGTCGTTTAAATTCGGATAGTACTTGACTATGCATTCTGATGTGCATTATATTTATGATAAGTGATAAGTAAGAGTTTGGTACATCGAGACTTTCGCACGTGAAGGCTTTACGCACGGGTCTTTGCATATGTTGCAATTATCTGTTACATTTTATTCTCTTACAATTATGAGTGACCGAGTGGTCGTTACGATAGGTTCGGTTGTAATTCTCTCAATTGTACACTCATAGCCGATTTGTTTTTTCGATGTTATTGCCGGGGAGGTTGGCCAGCAAACAGGGCCGTTGTCCGGATGTTGAAATTTTTTCTGCTGTAACATCGCGTTTTGTAAACTGAGCACGATAAAAGCATAAAAGCCTCAGAAAGTAAAGAGTGACCCCAAAAGAACTTCAAATTTAACCTGTATATTCACACACTCTCTGAGAGAGAAAATATATGAAATTCACAAATCTGATGACGTCACCCAGCTTTTTATGCTTTGTGTGGCTGTTTTGGAACCTCCTATGGCACAGTATCGGGGCCAACGTACAATTTTTGATGACCATTCATTGTGCATTGCTAGTGTGAGCGACGTCACTGAATGCATGTGTTTGCGTAACAGTTACAGACAATCGAATTCTGTAACTACCCAATTTGAATGAAAAATCGAAGCTAGTGGACGTTCATGAACTAAATTTTTGAATAAAAAAACCCATTCATTACCGGGGATCGAACCCGGGGATTCTTGGTGGAAAGCAAGCGCGTCACCGCTTGAAAATATTTCGTCTGCTAATAATTTTGTTAATATTCATTGTGGCTATAGTTGTCATGAATGTAGATACTTTGGAATGGAAATATTTTTCCTTAGACATTTCGACCTAGAGACATTACTTTTATTTAATATTCGCCTTCGAACTTAGCCTCAAAGTAGAAGTAAAACATATGCAGAGGACCCGTACGTATCAGATTAGATGTGGCAAACAGAGTTGATGCTACGAAAAGACTCAAACGTATATAAGCAACTATTGCCTTAACTCTTAAGTGTCTAAAATCACGTCGACAATTTATTGAAAATTGCCGAGAGAGAAATATTGAAAAGAAGCAACGGTGTAAAAAAAACCCTTCCGAAAGCACAAAATTGACCCCCAAATAGACGAAAATGTCCACCTCAAATTTATCTCCGAAATTTTTTTTGTCAAGGGTGGACCCTAAAACTTAGTTTCTACTAGGGCCCAACGTGTTTGTTTACATTAAATCGGGTAAATCCTAACTGATTTTGTTCATTCTTTTTCTATTTGAGAGGTAACCGAGTACCGAATTATATTCAAAAACAAATGTGAGCCCGGTGTTTGTGATTAGGGCTAAAGAGACCCTCAGGTCGGTCCTAACCAAAAAAAATTTCTTTTGCTATGCTACAGAGCAAATTGAGAAAAACATTTTTGTCTATGGAAGTATGTGTTTGAAGCCTCTACTTAGGGCACTGAGTCCAAGGGCTTCTAATCAAAAAATTTTCTTCCATAAAATGTGAGACATTCGTAGATCTTTCGATTACAAAAAAAGTGTTGAAAATTGGACAAGATTTACTCGAGTTATGTACAAAAAAATGTTGGGCCCTAGCAGAGACTCGTTTTTAGTACCCTAGGGCTCGAAATCAAAAAAGTTTCTTCCATATATTATCGGTCATGCTCAGATCTTCAAAAAAAAAAATAGTTTTTTACGTAACTAGGAAAAATATAATATTTTTGACGAGTGGGAGGTTTGCAGCCCGCGGCGAAGCCAAGAGCTGCAATCACACTAGTCAAAAACATAAATTTTTCCGAGTTACGTACAATATTTTTCATTCCGAGGGTTCAGAAAACTGCTTTTGTACCCCCATTTGTGCTTATGATAGCCACACCTTCGATATCCTGTACGGATCCGATTTAGCGCTACCCATTGTCTTCTAGGCAGATTGAACCCCGAGACTCGTCTTGAGGGGTCACTAATAATATTATTTATATCGCTGTTGTCATTTTCTCACTCCATACGCCATACGCAAAATTGTCGACAGACGAGCTAATTGAAGTTTTGATGGCTGGCTTTCTGGATTTTAGTCTGTTTGCTCTGTTAAGTTCTTCTTCTTGGTGTATGGGCAGCTCCTTAAATTGCATGATTTTCTGGAATTCTCTCACCAGGGCATTCTGTCGTCTTATGTGTGGTGGAGCAATATTCAATAGCACTGAAAGCCATTCTGTTGAAGTAGACTGTACAGCTCCGCATATTGTTCGTAGAGTGTCATTCAGCTGAGTGTCAACTTTGTCTGTATGGGCGTAGTTTAGCCACACCGGTGATGTATTATGTTGTTACGAGATTTTAATTTAGCTGCAGTGTTTTCAGAGTATTTTTGGAAAGTCAGCGACCGGTCGAGAGTGACACCGATATATTTTGGACGATCGTTGTGTTGCACTTTTTGTCCACAGAAGGTCAATTTCAGTTGGTAGTTAGCCATTTGATTTACCAGATGGAATGTTATCGACTCTGTTTTAGCTAGATTGGGAGTCAGGCCCCATTTTCTGAAAAAAAAATTCCATAATGATTAGATCCTTGTTGAGTATGTCTTCACATCCGGAGAAACTATCTGATTGGGCTGTAAGCGCGTTGTCGTCGGCATACATATATTTTCGGCTTGTTGTAGCTGGGATGACACTGATATAAATATTAAACAAAAGCGGAACTAGTACTGAGCCCTGGGGAAGGCCATTGTTGAGAATACACTTACAGCTTTTTTCATTGTTTATGTAGGTTGTAGGCGACAAACTCTCTGTTGCTCAGCATTTCATCGATGAGGCTAATGAACGAATTGCAGGGGATGACTTTAATTAATTTGTATAGGAGTCCATGCCTCCAGACGGTATCGTATGCTGATTTCAGGTCGATGAGCGTCATCGCTTTTTTTAAACATTTTTCGAATCCATTTTCTATGTGAGTAGTTAATGCCAATACTTGGTCACAGCAGCTTCCGTTCGCTCTGAAGCCAGCTTGTTCGCTCGGTAGCTTTGCGTCGATCGCATTTCTAATTCTATTGTAGTAGGTGCTCCATCAGCTTATAGAAAACACTCTGCATTGCTATCGGTCGAAAATTTGCTGCAACGTCGCCTTTTTTTCCTGGTTGCAAAAAAAAATTGTAAAAACTCATGCATGGCCTATTTTTAGAAAATCGAATTTCCAAATAATTATTATTGGAAAATTTGGAAATACGATTTTCCAAAAATAGGCCGCAGGAAATAATGTGTTTTTCCCGGTATCCAAATCCGACTTTTCATTTTTCCCTGGTATCCGTCTAAAATCGATAAAATTTCCCACTGAGGAATCGAGTTTTCCCGGTGAAAAATTGAGATTTCCTGGTGATCAAAATGCGATTTCCCGGTGGCCAAAAGTTATTTCCCGGTGACCAAAATGTTGAAATGTTGCGAGTGGAGCGAGCGAGATTTTTTTTTAATAATTTTTTCCGAAATCGTTGACATATCAATCAACATTTAACAAAGAAAAATTTATGAATCGCGAGCGGAGAGAGCGAGATTTTTTTTATGAATATTTTTTAAAAAATCGTTAACATGTCAATCAAAATTTTACAAAGAAAAATCTTACAAATCGCGAGCGAAGCGAGCGAGATTTTTTTGAACGAAGTCATCAAAATCTCAATCAAATATTTTAGGAGTTTATAAAAGGCGCAGGCGGAGCTAGCGAAATTTTTCATAATTTTTTTCAACTAAGTTGTTTACTCACTTTCCATTTTTCAGCCATTTCCCATTTTTCAGCAATTTCCATTTTTTATTCATTTCAAGTTTTCAGCAATTTCCCATTTTTAGTCATTTCCCACTTTGAAGCGACTTCCCATTTTTTAGTCATTTCCCATCTTGAAGTGATTTCCCATTTTTTATTCATTTCCCATCCTGAAGGGATTTCCCATTTTTTAGTCTTTTCCTACTTTGAAGCGATTTCCCATTTTTAGTCATTTCCCACTTTGAAGCGATTTCCCATTTTTAGTAATTTCCCACTTTGAAGCGATTTCCCATTTCTTAGTGATTTCCCATCTTGAAGCGATTTCCCATTTTTTAGTCTTTTCCTACTTTGAAGCGATTTCCCGTTTTTAGTCATTTCCCATCTTGAAGCGATTTCCCATTTTTAGTCATTTCCCACTTTGAAGCGATTTCCCATTTTTTGGTCATTTCCCATCCTAAAGCGATTTCCCGAAACATGAACAGCTCGAGCTTCGCTCGAGCACATTTCCCGACTCGAGCTTCGCCCGAGTGGATTTCCCGGCATCCGGTTATTCGGCCTCCAAACTGCCCGGTATCCTAGATACCAAGGATACACACTATTTCCAGCTGCGCCCTGGACTGATGTGTAAAACTGACCCTAATTTTCTTTGCTTAGGGCACAAAATTCTACAAAATGCACCAAGGAATCTTGGAACCTGAACCGTTTTTTAATTTTCCAAAACATCAACCGCGAACCAAGAGATCTTTCGAAAAGTTTATAAAGGTTCTGATATTATGGTAAATGGTGATGGGCGGAATGTCATCCATCAAATGTACATAAATATGGCTGAAGTAATATGTGAAACAAATTGTTACTTTAAATAAACTCCATGAATTTTAGAGTCTAAGCGGTGACATTGAAAAGGGCACAGTTCCCTCCCACTATATTTCAGATTTGTGAGTTCTTCATGAAGTCCTATGTTTTATGCCAATTTTCACTTTCCCTTTTCCTATACCTTTTACAGGCGTGACTTGCCATACCTTTCTCCTCCTAGCATAAGACGTCATTTATGAATGATCCCTTGTATTTTGTGGGTCCTGAGCAATTTCGTTCTCGATCCTCCTCCATAAGGATTTAATGACATTATTTCATTCGAGCGAAGCGACGCGATGAAAAGAATCAACAAAACAAACAAAAACATAATTTTTTTTCACAGTAAGTTCGAGGACGCGAATTCAAATAAAAAGTGCGAAGAAAAAAATATGAAATAAACTAAAAACTATCGATAATTTGAAAATATCTACCAGGTAAAAAAATGTATGCCGGGGTCTGTCACCCCTGGTCCACTCTAAGGCTTCATTCCACTTTAAAATTGAAAAAAAAACACGAAAATTCGAAATTTGAATGTGTGAAACTATTTTTTTAAAACTACATTTAAGTTGAGTGAATTTTACCAACGAATATTTGGGAAATTTTATTATTTTTTTTCTCAACAGTTTCTCTAACCAACTTTTCACTGTGTGATGAGGTAGTAGGTTGTATAGTATTAGATTTTACAAAAGACTGTACAATCTGCTAGCTTCTCCATACGGTGGTTCAATTCATCATAAAATTCAAAATAGAAACTGACTTTCATTTTACAAAACTAACTATCCACCTCCCAATTACTGTAAGCCAAACTATGTGTGTGATAGTGTTTACGTGTAAATTTTTAGCGAACAGCGACAGTAAGGTAAAATTGTTAAAAGCTAAAAACTATTCACAATATGAAAAACAATTCCGTTCTCTACGAAAAAACCAAATCAGCGAATTTTCGTCTTCTAACAGAAAATATTTTAGCGTCTCCGGATGAAGAATTCGTGCGAGGTCATTAGTCCATAGTCATCGTCTCGTCTATGATGATTGAATGTGTTGTGGTGGATTTTAATTCGCGATTGTTTAAGAATAAATGAACAAAAAAAAAACCATAAACGAGTAAAATGTGAATTTCACACGTGCTGCTCTATATGCGAAAATAGGAAGTACTTTTATTTCAACGTCAAAATGTAGTTTTGAAGCAAAATTAAAACTAATTAAAAATGTCGACACTTGCAAACAATAATTGAAAACTGTAATTTGATTTCGCGAAAAAAAAGAGTTGATTTTGTATCAACACATCAACAACAAGAGTAAATATAAAACATTGTGCGTAAGAACCTTGAAACGAATTGCGAAAAAATTTGCACACGCAGAATTTCGTTTCATATTTGAGTGTGTGTTGTGTTGTATACTCCGATTGTTAAAATATTTTCAGCTTTTATTACATTTTTTTTTCGGTCAAGCCTAAAATCATAATATTCAAGGATATGGATAAGTTTACAAAAAAAGTTGTTAAAGTCAAAAGCAACAGGTTGCGTCCATGGAACACAAAAATGGAGAAAGTTAAACAAAAATTATCAAATGTTTTTTACCGACGGCGCTGTAAGTTAATGTTTTTTATCGTATTCGCGTGACCGTTGCATAAGAATTATGTCGGTTGCTTAAAAATAATGTTGGTTGCTAAGGAATGATGTGCGATGAAGCACGATATCTAAGTATGAGGGGGAATTTCGTCAAGCCTCGATGTTCCCATCATATCTACCTATATAAAAGGAAGAACAATAGATTGTGTCATTAGTTTTATGTTTTTCCGTATTCAGCTATGGAAGCATTGATAACGCCACTTGAGAAAAGGGAGTAGTTCTATGTTGAGACGCTAATTCAGCTATGAAAAAACATAGATGTCACCACTTAAGATTCGGTGATAAGACATAGACATGACAGAGTATTGATCACACATATTGATCACAAAACAGCCTCGAGTTTCAACTGTTCCGTCGGTGACAAAACATTAAATTTGTATGGAAGAAAACATGGACGAAACAGGTGAAACTTATGTAGTGTTGCCTGATCAGACGTGAGGCATGACTTGATCCATACCCTTATTAGACATTAACCTTTCATATGACACACACTGTCTCACAATGTGAATGTCAACAAACTTTCAAACAACCACACGTAAGGGGCCATTCATAAATGATGTCCGGTTATTTTGACAATTTTCCGACCCCCCTACCCCCTCGTCCGAATTCGTCCGCTTTTAGTGTACACCCCCCCCCCAAATAACGACGTCTGATTTCATTAACCCATTAACTACCCCCCACCCTCCCAATAAAACATTTGAGTTCTCAAAAAAAATATTTTTTATTGTAGAATAAATACTTTTGCGATTTTTATGTACATTTTTCTGTCTCGACAAACAACCTCGGGCATGCTCCCGGTTATATATTCGACAAAACCACAAATTCCCAACCGGACGTCACGCTTCTAATAACCCCCTCCCCCCTCATTTCTAAGTGGGAATTGGATTCATGAAAGAAACGTCATAGCTCTGAAAAAAGATTTTTATTGTTACTGCATATTGACGGTGTAAGTGACTTCTTTGTTAAGTAAGTTGTTGAGAAGTCTGTAACAAGTCATCCAAAATGTCACCTATGAACAAATTACCCCTGCACCGATTTCATGCCTTACATTAGGTATATATTAAGTATGTAGGCAGTTCTTAACAAAAATAGATGGTAGCACATTCTATGCACTTGACATTTGAAGGCTTCGGAAGAAAAACAAGATAACGCAATTGAAAGTGAACAAGCTCCCATGTATAATATATGAGAGTCCGTTCACTTTCAATTGCTTTATCTTGTTTTTCTCCCGAAGTCTTCATTTGAAACAGAATAACTCATTTGAGAATTTTAACATTTTTACAGTTCATGATATCGACGTTACTTTTCGTTGAGAATGGTCTTAGTGTTGAGCTTAAAAATAAATCCTACGCTACCGTATAATGCATAGAAACCTTTAAGAACTCATTTGTTATATTTTAATGCGTTGCGTTGTACTGCAGTATGATGCAAAGCGCCAAAAATGAACTTCAAACCAAGCATCAAGCGAACATTTTGTCGTAATATGTTTAGGTCTTGACTCGAGTTTAGTTGTACACATTTTAAATCTTTTATCAGTTTATTTTAGTTGCTTTTTAGTCATACGTTAGTACGTTATCATGTTTACACTCTCTTTTTCTTAAAATAGCGATATCGACCCCTCAGTGTAAAGTTATATACAGTTGATTTGCGACAGTTTCGCATGTACTACACGAAATTGTCTAAAATTAGCCGTTTAAAAGAAACGCGTAAAAAACTATTCCGTAGCAAAACTCAGAGTAGTTAGTAGCAGTTTCAAAAGAGAAATTGTTTGTCGTTTCCTTCTGGACGATATCCCTCTCCCCTTGAAGTGAACTACACCCGGTGGTAATTCACTACGCGGCACAGAGGGTGAATCTGAAGTCTCCATGTTCAAAAAATGATATCTTCGGTTCTAGACTACGTATCTTATCTAATTTTGTTTAGAATCTTACAGAAATATCACAGCTGGAGGGGAAACTTATTTTTTATAACTCACTTTTGTGTAACGTTGTGAGAAAGTCAACCAAAGTCAGAACACATGACATTGAACTTTGCCACTAATAAAATCTGTATCTTAAGATTAAGGTCACATTACAAAATCTTTTTTTTTTGAAATATTGTAGCAGAAGTGAGTCAAAACCATGATAACTTAGAGCATTTTCGGAACGTTCCCGACGAATTCTGCGAAAGAGATTTCGCCGAATCCAATTTCCTATAGAAAATTCGTCACCCTGTGCTCTCATTTTTCAGAAAGTTCCACAAAAGTGGTTTGTAACAAATAATTTTCCCCTCTAGCTGGGATATTTCTTCAAGATTTAAAAAAAATTAGATAAGATACGTAGTCTAGAATCGAAGATATCAATTTTCGAACATCGAGACTTCAGATTCACCCTTTGTGCGCCATGGGGAGAGTTATATAACCACAAGATTAAAAATTGTTGCGACGGACTTTAGCATCAGCGTTTAGTTGAAAAATTGTAATTTAAGAATCAAAAAATAATGAACCGAAAAAGGAAAATATTTTAACAATTTGACGTTATATCGTTATTATAATAGACGCTTTTAGCGCGGTTCAATTTTGAATTTTTCACTGCGTTACAATCGGATTTCGTACGATATATGCGTAATTACGTACGGTATATGCGTAAAATCAGCACACAAACAATGGATTTTTATCGTGCCATCTTGTGCCAAATTATTCAAGTTCCAATTAAAATTCAAATGTCGAGCGGACTAAAAGTGCCTATTTAATTAAAGGAAATTGAATAATCTTTCAGTTATCAGTTACTGAAGTAAACGATATTCGAGCATTAATTTCGAAGCGAAATTATAGGAGAAATTATATTTCTGAAATTATATCTGAAAGAAAATTTTTGTACCAAGACTGGGACGTTAGTGCAGCAATTGAGCTACCGTGGACATTTTCATTTCAGATCTAATTTCGAACCGTCGCTTATACACTAACACATGTATCTGCAGCCAAACTAAACCTAAAAGCATTTCGCATGTAAATTACAGTGATCGCTATTAACTAAACAAATACGAATTGATCGCAAAAAATAAAAAACTGATCGGTAAAAAATAAGAAAAGTGATCGCTATGACGTCATAGCGATCACTTTTCATATTTTGTAGCTGTCAATTCTTTATTGCTTGCGGTCATTTCTTATTTTAGAATTATCGGTTTAAATGCTTCCCAAAGCATTTGTACGAAGGTTAATTTAAGAACTGTCACGACTAATTGGCTCGAATATTTAAGTTATCCTCGAATCTAGCGCAAGATAACGTGCACTAACCAAACCGACTGAGCTTCAACATCGGACTACCAGTAACCCGATGAGTATTGTTGTCGGAGGCTGAAACAAAGAGCGATCTTGGCACGTTTAAAGCAAATAAAAAAAATGCTTTAAAAAAATCAAACATCGGTAAGCTTTCATCAAAGAGCAACAACGGCATAGCTTAGGAAAGAGAGAATCACATGGCCTCTTTTAAAGAAACTGAATTCATTTGGGTACCAGGGCATATTGACATCGAGGGGAACGTAAAAGCAGACGAATTAGCTAAACAAGGAGCGATGAAAGTTCCGATTGGGGCAGAACCAATGATGGGAACACCACATTCTCACTCAAAAAGGGTATTGAGCACAATAAGGGAGACCAGATTCAAAGATTACTGGCTCAATATCCCTTCCTGCCGTCAAGCTTAGAGCTGCATCAGAATTAACAAGAAAAATTCTAAGTTTCTGCTAAACGTCAGTCGCACAAAGCTAAGAATCTTTACCAGTGTGACAACAGGACACTACGGTTTTAAAAAGCATCTAACTACAATTGGAAGATGAACGGACCTATCCTGTGATCTGTGTGGGCACCACACAGACTCGACGGAACAATATTTGTGCGACTGCCCAAAGCTTTCAAAGCAAGCTTTCATCATAGAAAGGAGAAAACATCTAGGCGGTCAAACAATAAAATATGAGCAGATAAAACACATACATCCAAAGTACATCCTGAACTATATAAATAGAACAGGAAGGTTTGAAAGAACAGACAACGACTAACTGAAACGACAACCGCCACCACAATGGGCCCAAACGGCGGCCCCCGTGCGTGTTTTACTACGGTAAAACGGCTACTTCTCAATAAAAAAAAAAACTTAAGAAAAGTCCTTCAACTGCCAATTTAATAAATGGGACGTTTTCACTATAAATGGAATGGATAACGTGGAATTCTCGCACTAATGGTCACTGAGTTGTAACTATTTTATACTGAATATTGTTGAAATATCGCGTTTTTGTCGTGTATTTTCGACCCGAATTAGGAATATTATTTTTCATAATTCACCGAAAAAACTATTTTAGTCTAGACGATTCTGATTCAATCGGCTCTTATTGCATCAAAATCTGTAAGAAGCGTCTAAATTTGACTTAAACTTTCACACTTTTTTTGCTAGGAATTTCCTTCAAAATCTTTCGTAGCTAATCCGTAAAGTAATTTTAAGGAGCGCTATATTATGTGACGCAGGGCCTATTTTTGTAAAATCATTTCATTAAATTTCCCGAAAATTTTTTAAATTTTACCAAATTTCTTGAAATTTCGTACAAATTTCACAAATAATAGGCCCTGATGTGACGTCATATTATATCAATTTTCTTTTGTCTAAGTAGTTGTGACTTACGTTACTTTTTCTACTGAAAACAGTTCGAGAAGTTTGAAGCATATAATTAACCGATCGCTGTTTGATCACATTTTGTGTAAGGAAAATAAGAATTGATCGTCAAAAATTAAGAAATGATCATTAAGAAAATGTAAAAAGTAAATGTTATCTCCGCTTTCTAATTTTATAGCGCCCAATTCTTTATTTTTAATGATCAACTCTTCCCCAATCAACCAAATTCTTCCGTAAGATGTCGTTGCGACATTGTTAAAAAACGACATCTATCGGACATTTAACATATGAAGAAATTATTCAAAAGACATCCGAAAGACATACAATCTTTTTATAATGTCCGAATGACGTCTTGCGGAAGAATTTGGTTCACCAGGTTCATTTTTTTGGAGTCATTTCTTATTTTAGAATAATCGATTTAAATTTTTCCCAAAATTGAATACATTGGTCCATCCAACAACACTTCGTAAATAAGGTGCGATCTTATAGAAAAAACTTAAGTTAAAAAATAAAAACTAAATATATGTTTAATTCAAAGATCTAAAATGACGCCGTGCGGCTCAGTCGCTATAACATCATAGCGATCACTTTTCATATTTTATAGCGGTCAATTCTTTGTTTCTTGCGATCAATTCTTTATTTCTTGCTATCAATTTTTCATTTTTTTGCGGTCATTTCTTATTACATTCTTCCCTTAAAGAAGCATCGGCGCACAGAGGCACACATCTAAGATTATGACGGACAAAAGTATTTGGTGAAACAAACGAAATCGAAAATGCTGCCTTCCTCTGCGGTGGTTTTAGTGACTACGTTAGTTGAAGATATTAATTTGAGCTCATGATGTTCTGCGCAAAATAAATAATTCACTTAAAACATCTTACCTTAGCCAAATTTTCAATACATTTGCACATGACAACAAAGAGCTTTCTTTTTTCATTTTGTACAAGACAACCTTTACGATCATATTTGGTCAACATATGCAAGTAACGAATGTATGTACAAAAAATGGAAAGGAATTAAGAATCAACGAGACCGGAAAATGAACCTACGACATATTTTGATTTTCCTAATGTTTTTTTTAAGTGACAGAAAATTATAGCAAAAGTTTAAAAGCTAATTCCCTGAGACCCTAATTTGTGACTGTAATTTGAGTTTCACAAGTTTCGATCTCCGGTATTGGCAAAAAACTACCATCAAAACAATCGAAAAGAAATTGTAACAGGATCATCCAAGTAAAGACAATTTCGTGGCGATTATAAACATTTATTGTCTTCATAAAAATGTTTCATAAAGAAAGAAATTTTATAATTAAATTTTTAGAAAGTGTTCGTCGCTTTACTATAAGATGATACGAAACAAGAAATTTGGAATTCATTTCGCATCAAAAACAGGTATGTCATACTACGAAAATATTTCTGTAAAATAATAAGCTAATCACGCGTAAACTTTCGTTTGAAATTAAATGCGCCTAAATATATTTAATTCGTGAATGCATGCAAAGTTAACGGAGCGAATTATTTGAATGATTTGCTGGGAAGGTGCGGGAATAGATTGAACAAAGCAATTCTCAACAGTTTGAGAAATAACTTTTAAAACTGTACAGATTAATTGTAGAATTGTAGAAATAATTTGTGGTAAGAACAGTCAGTGTCGCCACTTCACAGCACACGGACAATCCGGACATTTACCTAGGACGTAACGATTTTGGGGTGCAAAATTTTAAATGAGCGAAGATGGAATCTATCTTACAGATTTGGGAAGTAGCTAAAATAAAAGTTTTTGAGCGAAATATAAAAATGTACAACAAAGGAAACTTTCATTTAAAAACTTCACTCGCTTTGCTCGCTATGGCAAAAACATGAACAAATGGTATGGAGCTAAGGGGTCATTCATAAAGGATGTCACGTTTGCTATAAAAAATGAGTATCCATAAAAAGGTAATAACTCAGTCAGGACAGCAAATTCTGTTTATAGAACTTTGGCTACCCCTCCAAATAGGGGGGGTGTTTGGGGGGGGGGTAGCCGGATTACTATAAACAAAATCTCTAACCAGTTAGGAGATATGGACTTTGTGGAGTTTATAGCAAGCGTAACATCCTTTATGAATGACCCCTAACGAGCAGGGAAAATACGCACTTACATATTCATAAAAGAAGCTAAACAAGTACTCTACTTGTTTTCCATGAAGAACAGGGAAATAAAAGACCCAATCTTTCAAGGGTGTCACCACAAAACGGTTAATCTGTTACTTTCTTTCTTTAAGGAATAGATGTAAAAGCAGCTTTAGAAGGGAGCACAATATAGCACTGATCTTATACGAAAGGTTGTTTAATAGAGGTCTCTGCAGCCCTGATTATACCTTTTAAGTTCTTTGAGTTTTTAGTTTTACTCAGAGTTTCATCTTCAAGGCGACTAGATTTTGTAATACATAGATAGAAGGGAATAGAGGTGTGCGGGTCGACCTTTTTTGGAAGCCCGGCCCGGACCGAACCCGATCCGAAATTAAACCCGAAGCCCGACCGCCCAGAAAACGCTGGCGGCTCGGCCCGACCCGACCCGAAATTAAAACCCGAAGCCCGACCGACCGGGATTTTCTAAGCCCGAAACCCAAACCCGTGAAAAGTAGTTCGGGTTCTGGTCGGGTTCGGGCGGGCTTTTTTTTCGAATTTCGGGCAACCCGCTCACCTCTAATACATCATTGTTTTGTAGTCGATGTGATTTGAATATTCTAGGGTGCATCATTTTCAAAATTTTTTTTTGTAGCATTATTATCGAACCCGAGTCGTAAACCCGATAAAAAGTACACCCGAAACCCGACCGACCAGAATTTTCTAGACCCGAAAGCCCGAAACCCAAACCCGTGAAAAGTAGTTCGGGTTCGGGTCGGGTCGGGTTCGGGCGGGCTTTTTTTCGAATTTCGGGCAACCCGCTCGATGCAGGTTGCACAAATGAATAGAATTGACAACTGAGCAGATAATAACACCAACAACGGAAACATACGCATCGCGGAATGGTAACGCACTGACTAGGGGACTAGGATTGTGCGAAGCAAATACTTACCAAACGAATACCGAATGACTCAAATGGTTGGGCTAAATGGAGTGGTATAGGTGGTTTGTATAGATGATGGTAAGTGGACCGGTACAAGGTAATTCATTATATTGCAACATTTCGAACCAAATCACTTATTCGAATTGCGGTGATTGTTGTTCTTGTACAAATACGAAGCCTATAGTACAGTATACCTCAGGTAACTTACAAATCCATAAAAATATTTTAAATGAACCATTGAAATGGGTATAGGAAAGTAGCGATAAGTTATTGACAAAAACATCAAGTCATAACTATATGGGGCTAATTCCATCGGTAACCCATACATTTTCGTTACTATGTCACCTGAGGGACGAATGTGTTTTGTTTTATGTTATAAACAACATTGAAAGAGTGAAGGAGACGAAATTCGTTACCCAGGTGACGGTACCGATGGAATTAGCCATGGACGTTTCTCTTGAGGCACAAACCAGAGGTCTCGCTGGGAAACCCCCCAATAATCTCGTTGAGGAGATCATCCGGAGATTTCGCTGGATACCCCTCCCAGAGGTTTCGTTGGGAAGACCTTCCAGAAGTCTTGCTGGGAACACCTCCTGAGGGTCGCGCCAGGGAACGACGGAGGAGGGGTGCACAGACGTACGGACAGGAAGGGTGAAAACATAAAGTAGCTATCGCTACTTGATAAAGTAGCTAGTCCGACCATCATTCAAACGGGAATGGTTGTAGTTAATCTGTAAGCACAACACGTAACTTGAGTAGCGCGCTGGCGCAGTTTCGCAATTCGGCAACTGATGTAAATCAATTTCCATACTTGTGAGCCAAAAGGAGAATCAAGTGGGACCGACTACTGTAAGTGTTTTACGTTCGTGCTCTACGCAGATGGATTCAAACTGCTTGGAGGATCAGTGATTAATGGAACAGTATAGCTGGCGAAGGGGATGGAAAGAGTGAAATGAGAGTTTGATAAAGTCCAAGGCTTCAGAGGAATACTATCTCTGGTAAAAGAATTTTTGCTATTTCGGCAAGCAACATACGTCGGAGAGTCAGAACGATGACATGTCAATGCAATATATTTGACAAAGGTAGGTAAGAACAACACAAGTAACTGATGGAAATATACTGAAATTAATGCTTCAAACAACAGTTGGTAGTTATTCCGACTGTTGTTAGTTACTGTTTCAGGAATGTAACAGTATATAAGTGTACAGCATCCATAAGTAGCGGTCCAGCCCTGACTGTGGTGTATCGGAACGAGCTAGCCATAGAAAGCTATGAGCGCACTGAGTCTGAGTCTTTTGAGTTTTCGGTTTTACTCAATTTTTCAATCGAGACCAAATCGAGTAAAAACTCTCTCTCCTAGCTTCGGATAATATCAATATCGTTTGAAATTTTCTTCAGATAGGCGCTAAATTTCTGGGTGTTGATTCCCGGGCGATACTTCTCCGGGCCTTAATTCCCCGGGCGTTAATTCATGTCAAGGGTAGTTCCTCGATGTAGTTGAATAAAATGTAACGTAGGAACGCTCATATCACTGTTTTCTGAATGAGATACAGCCTTACAATCTTCTACAAAGTTGTTGGCAATAAGCAATTTAGTATGAAAAAATGTTAAAGTGATAAAAATCGCGGTGTGTACTTAATGAGATCCGAGTGTTCCTTACGTAATTTATTTATTTTTATTTAGCATTTGGTTCTTACAATCTGTTTACAATCTTTTTCGTGTATTAATTCTAATTAGTAGACCAAGAGGTCGGTTACGACAGGTTTGGGCTTATTTCTAATTATCATATCACAATCATTTCTTATTCTAAGTTCACACTCTTTGTCATTCATAGTTGGTTTGTAACTTAGATGTCTGCCGGGAGGTCGGTGATACCAACTGGTTCGGCAACCGGGAGGATGGCATATTTGATGTTCTAGGAACAGAACATTGTGTGCGTGCGCTCGATATGTGTGAATTTTTCCGAGCCGCCATCGTTCACGCGCTGATTTTTGAAATCGTCGGTAACTTTGCAGTGTCGTGGCGCCATCTCTGATAAATCAACGGAACTTCCAGTTGTCATCTGTTGTATGGCGGTATTGTCAATGACGCATTCTTGATGCTTTCCAGATGAATTTTTTTTTTGACTGATTTGGGGAAGGAATATTAAGCTGGGGAGGGTATGTGGAGTCCCTTAACTGTGTCAGACGAGCTAATACAGTTAAGGAAAAACCGAAGCGTAGGACCATGTCGAGGTGGGATTCGAACCCACGACCTCTGGGATGGTGAGTCAGTGCGCTTAACCACTGATCCACCGAGGTGGTGTTGGATTCCATTCTTTAATGACCTACCAAATAAAACCTCCTTCCTTACTCTCCATGCTCTCTTCTCCCCGGAACCGCCTCACAGCATTACTTCAGGGAGGGGCTGTGGTTTCGCACTTACTCTCTCAGATCAACTGGCAGTCTTCTTTGATCGTCTCTCCATGCACTTTGCAGCCTCCCCATTATTTTTGTAACTACGTTGTCCGCCACTTTCCACACCCCCTCATCGCGGCGCATCTCCAACATTATGTTTTATGGCATTTACCTCTGACATACTCGCCGTCATCAGCTCACCTCGCTCTTGTTCGATTCGGGGGCTCCGCAGTCTCTTCTTGTCCCTCGCATGTCGTGTTGAAACGCGACTCCGCGAATACAAACCTGTGCAGATATTTCCTGAAGCACCCACGGCGCGACAGAAACAGTGTCAGTTGGAAATTAACCTCTCCATGTTTTCTCTGTACCCATGTCGTTATGTTTGGTATGAGTCTATGATTCCACCTTCCCTTGTCCTTGGAGTGCCACTCCTGCTGCCTTAGTGATTCGACTTTTAATTGCGTCCTAACTGTTTTGGTAGTTTGACCCTCCCTTCTCTTCTTTCTATGGCATTCGTTGTCTTCCGACAGCGTTATGCATATGGGCATCGTCCCGGCTATGACACATACCGCTTCTAGAGATATCGTTCGGTATGCGCTTGCTATTCTTATACTTGCCCGACTTTGGGCTCTATTAAGCCTTCTACGATTCCTCTTGAATATACAAAAAAAGTAAAAATTAAAAATTAAAAAATGCAAAGAAAGAAAACAAAAATCAACTCGAATAATTGAAATTTCACTCAAAACAACGTTGGGGAACAAACTATTGAATGCGTAATCGTTCATGTTTCGTGCAATCGCTAACCAAATCAATCCAAATATCCAAATATCATGAAATCCATAAGACTCTACTACATTCAAGCCAAATAATACCAAAAATACAAAAAGTTCTAAAAATTACTCCGGTTCAACAGATAAGCCTTAAGTTTAAGAGAGAATTTTTCGAGTTGTGCCAAGCTTCTAAGTGTAAACGGTAGAGTGTTAAATAACGCCGGACCTGCAAACAGCAAGCTGGCCTTACCGTAGTTCGTCGATATGTGAGGCTTTTTTACAAGAAACGAATATCTCGTATTGTATCGATTTTCATTATTAGAGAAAGTGGTCGAGTGGTGTTTTAGATCATTCACACAGCAAAATACGTATTTACAAACTGCATGCTTGTAAATCTTTAGAACAGTTAGCATTTGTGGAAATTCCAATTCAAACAAAAGTTCTGAGGGAAAGCGCAAGTTTATCCGTTGCTTTAAGAGCTCTCTCTTGCAATATCAATAATTCATTCATCATTGTCTTTTTACGCAATATTGCAATACGTCAGATGGCAATGTATTGTCGAAAAATATATAAGTCTAATAATTTTCTTCGGAAGGAAGCGTAGTCTCTTAATGACTCCGGTATAACGTGAACTAATTTTACTGATCTTACCGAAGTGTTCGTTCCAGTTAACGAACTCGTCTAGCACTAAGCCGAGACATCTGATTGAAGCACATGCTTTTATTGTGACACCGTTGAAGGAAAGAGAAGGCATGTCAGTACTCGTACTCGGCTAGTATCACAAGATCATTTGAAACATTTGTAAGATTATCGGAAATACTAACTGAGGACGTGAACATATTGGTGTCGTCGGCAAAACCGAAAGGGGAGGAAACTTCTGAATTTGAAAAACAGGAAAAATCGAGCACATGCTCGCTTTAAAGAAAAAGGTCGCCTAAGATATAAATTAACGTTCTGCTCGCTAAGAGCTGAATTTGATTCGTTACAGCGTCAATCTTATGACAAATATCTTGAGACGACTGAGAGCAACCTTATATCAGACCCATCGAAATTTTGGCATTATGTAAACTCGGTGAGGAAAGTTGATGGATACCCGACCTCCATGTATCTCAAGAGTGAAAGGTCGGTAAGCATACAAGGTAAATGTGATCTTTTTGCAAAGTTTTTTGAGAGCGTTTACTCTGAGAATGTAGAGACAGCCCGACAGTTCGGCTTGAAGAAGGAGGTAGACATTGGCTCAGTTTATATTGACGAAGCTAAGATCACAAAAACACTTAACGCTGTTGACGTCAGTAAAGG
This sequence comes from Pseudolycoriella hygida, assembly GCA_029228625.1. Lineage (NCBI taxonomy): Eukaryota > Metazoa > Arthropoda > Insecta > Diptera > Sciaridae > Pseudolycoriella > Pseudolycoriella hygida. The sequence goes on along the minus strand of CM055403.1, from coordinate 156,786,031 downwards.
TGACGGCCCAGATAATGTCTCTCCTTTGTTTTTCAAATCTTACATTCCCACTCCACTATATTTTCAACTTGTCATTATCTAGCAAATTCCCGGATCGGTGGAAAGAATCCTACGTCGTACCGATATTCAAGAGTGGCTCAAGATCAGACATAGAGTGCTATAGAGGCATTGCGATTCTTCCTACCTTTGGCAAGCTTTTCGAATCAATTGTATGTGAATTTCTGACTTCCGAGCTTAGCAAGAAAGTAATAACGTTTGCACAACACGGTTTTACGAGAGGTCGATCCACATCGACCAACTTAGTTCAATTTGTAAGCGATGCAATTCGTGTGATTGAATCTGGTGGTCAAGTAGATGTCATGTACACTGATATTCGAAAGGCGTTTGATAGTGTACAGCATGATGCGTTGATTACCAAGCCTAGAGAGCTGGGAATCCATTCGTCTTTGCTAGAGTGGATAGATTCGTACCTGCGCGGTCGTACACAGTACGTGAAGGTAATGGGTTGGGAGTCTAGTACTTTTGCAGTTAGATCAGGCGTACCTCAGGGGAGTCACCTTGGACCTTTTTTGTTTTTATTGTTCTTCAATGACGTCACCAAAGTCATTAAGTCGGCCGAATTTTCGCTGTACGCAGACGATTTGAAACTTCACAAAATAATTAAATCTGTTCGTGAGTGTAATGCTCTTCAGAGAGACTTAATGGCTCTCCGGCTGTGGTGTAATTTCAATGGACTCGAGTTGAGTATAGGTAAATGTAAAGTGCTGTCGTTGTTTCGTAAACGTGACCCCTTAATGTATGAGTACAATATTGACGAGGTCGAGCTTGAGAGAGTTAGGGAGTTTCGTGATCTCGGTGTAATTATTACGGAAAACCTTAGCTTTAACAAACATGTGAGCGTTATAGTCTCGAAAGCGTATGCTATGCTAGGATTCATGAAGAGAATTTGCAAGAAGTTTAAAAACGTAAACGCTTTGAAAAGCGAATACTGTGCTCATGTCAGATCGCATCTTGAATATGCGTCAGTTGTTTGGTTCCCCTACCAGGGTGAACTAATAGATGACATTGAATCCATACAGAAAAAAATTGTAATGTACGCTCTACGAAGGTCAGTTAGAAGGGATGAGAATTTTCGCCTACCTCCTTACGAAGATAGGTGTTCAACTATCGGAATTGAATCGTTGTCAAGGAGGAGAATCAATCGATGTGCTCTGTTTGTATTTGACGTTTTAAGGGGGAGAATTGATGCACAGAACATTATTACTAAACTTGACGTTTGTGTTCCTCTTCGCACCTTAAGAAATTATAAATTCATTCGACTGAAGCAACATCACACCAACTATGGCTTATTTGAACCACTTACAAACATGTCAAGAATATTTAATAGATTTTTGCAATGGCTTGATATTCGAATTTTGGACTCAGTGTCTCGTTACTCGTTTCGTCAACTTGTGAACACACTGGAACTACCATCCCACAACATGTCCATGCATTATGAGTTCTAGTTTAATGTAAATTGTGATGTATATCAATTTTTGTTTGTAATTTTTTATAATTGGTTGTAATTGTTATCAGTTAGCTTTAAGTAGCCGTTGATAAATAAACAAATAAACAATAAACATTTAATAGGTAGACTAAAAAAGTCGTTAATAAAGATGATAAAAAGTAAAGGTTGTAACACTCCCCCTTGTGGAACACAATCGTTACATTAATCAGTTTACTCCTAATTCCATTGCACTCCGTGCATTGACATCGATTACTCAAATAACTTCTCATCAGATCCAAAGCAACACCCCGTATCCCGGCGTACTCAAGCTTAGTCAAGAGCAATTTATGACTGACAGTGTCGAATGCTTTAGATAGGTCAATAAATAGCCGAGAAACGATCTTCCGACTGTCAATGTCATTATTGATCATGTCGATCAATTCGATTAATGCAGTGTGCGTGCCACTGCCTTCTCTAAACCATTACTGTCTCGTATTGAAAAAATTGCAGTGTCTGAGAAACTCAAAAAACTTCCGCTGAATTATTGTCTCTAGCATCTGTTACCTGCCGACAGAACAGAAATCGGCCTATAATTAGTCTCATTGTCAGGTTCATTTTTCTTATAGATTGGAACAACACTAGCAATGTTGAAGTCAACACCCTGGAAGATCTACATTTGATTCAAAAAAAAAAATTGACGGAAAATTTGATAGAACTTTTGTACTATGGAAAAATTCGTTATAGGGAAATGTCACTGTAATTTCACTGCTTTTTTTGATGTGCTAAGACTCGTCGAAGTCTTCAATCTATACGATCAGAATCGTAAGATTGTACAACGTTTCGTTTTAACTCATTCCACAGAAAAACCGAGAGATAAAAAATACAAAAAGTTGCACAAGCTTATGATCTCTGTATCGCAGCGAACGACATATGGACCATTCCCACACCCACTCCGTTCCCGGGTATCTACACAACAGACAAGAAAACCAACCAGCTTCTGAATCGACACCACACAACTGAACAAAACAACATAAAAATGGATTATACACCACAATTCCCACCACTTTTTTTTTAGCAATAGTCTGATGACCTCGGTATATAATAATAGTGGAAATATATAAAACGTCCTATAGAAAATTTGCATCAGAAGTCCAGACGAACAGTTTCTATGAATTAAATCTGTCTGGGGTGTAGATATAACAGAAAGTAGTAAAATGCAAACAAACAAACTTTTTCGATTACATTGAATTCTATAATCTGAAAAAATGTTTGTTATTCTGGAACAGAAATGGTCATTTCTCGCTCTTATAGATATTCTTAAATAAGTTACCTAATAAACCCATATGTGCATTCTATGCAAATTGGACCGGTTTTTGCAAAAATGCATTATATTGAGCTATGCGCTGAACGAAACAAATAGAACTCATCGAACAAAAGGGTGAATGTATAAGAAAACAAATGAAACTCGCTGAAAGGTACACTACACCCGTGCGATTTGCAACTACATTTCTACTACATTTCATACCTTCAAAGAGCAAATGATAGACTAGGTCTTAGAAAACCCCATGTACAAAATAACTTTGACAAAATTCCGAGCAAAGGCATTTTTCGTTAAAGGCAACTCTTTTGTAATGACGTGAATTAAAAGGCCAGGTCCCTCTGGTCGATTCCGGAAGGCAGCCCGGTGCCAAAAAAAATCCTTTCACAATGTTGGATCCGAATCGGCACCAGGCTGCGTACTTGAATAGCATTAGCAGCCTTATAGAAGGCAGCCTGGTGCCGAAAATCTGTTGAAGTCATTGTAACGAAAGAAAAGAACATTAAACGACGTACAAATTTCAATTTGGTACCAGGTACGTAGAAAATCCTTTTGCACTCAAAAGAAAATCAATTGTTAAGAAAATCCTCAAAAAATCCTTTGAATTGCAAGAAAATCCTTGGAAATAAAAAAAATCAAAGAAATTCCTGAAAGTCAGAAGAAAATCACTAAAAATCCTGTTAAAATACTAGAAAATCCTCAGAAATTAACAAAGAAAACCCTTGGAAATCAAAGAAAATGATAGAAAATCATAAAAAATGCAAAAAAATCCTTTGAGGACTTCTTTAAGAAAATCCTTTTGCACTTCAAACACACGATTATCTGCCCCTCGGTCCTCTATGTTGACCGTAGAATATGTTGAGTAGGAAGGCTGGTGCCGCGTTGAAACTAATGTGACGTATAATATTCGTAACTGCGGTTTCGATGACATTAACAGATTTTTGGCATCAGGCTGCGTTCTTTACGGTTACTTAAACTTCTCAAGTAGGCAGCCTGGTACCGAATCGGAACTGAAGGCATAGTAATGTACTCCAGCGTTGTCATAGAAACTTTTTTGGCACGAAGCTGCCCAGCTTGAAATGCAGACCTCTTTTTGTTGCAATTTTTATCCATGGGTGGTTTCCGGTGACGGGTGCTATTCCCTAAACCGAACAAAATGAGAATTATCACCCAGACAAATTGGAATTATGGTCCGAATTATCACCCGGGAGGCGATAATTTCCCGGGTGATAATTCCCAACTGTCTGCGTAATAACTCACATTCTGTGGAATAATTCCCTAGTGAAAATTCAAGACGCCATTTTTGAGAATCAACGAGTTTTTTTTGGAAGTGGCTCGTAGCATATTGTGCAAATAGTCTCTTCCATATATTTCGGCTATTTGCACATTGTGTAAATAGTCTCTTCCATATACTTTGGCTATTTGCACAAATAGTATCTTCATAAAGTATATGGAAGACTATTTACACATTGTGAAGAGACTATTTGTGCAAATAGCCAAAGTATATGGAAGAGACTATATACACAATGTAATGAAGTTCACACTTACCGGAAATTTCGAGTGAAAAAAAGAATTTTTAATTGTTATTACAAAGAGGCTAACGAAACTAGCAAATTTGCGCTTTAATGAAAAGCCACAAAAAACTAGGTTGCTGACGAAGCTGAGGAACTTTCCCTTTTACGAGATGTCACGAAAACTAGGTGACTAAGGAACGGATTATTATTCATCTTCCAATAAAGAAATGATTTTTGCTCAATAAAAATAATAAATGTCCTATAGTAAAATACATTTTCCTTCCACAAAGTATTAACGTAAAATAAACAATGATATTTTCCTTATACAAATTTTTTATTTGATGAAAGTGATTGGACATTTATTATTTTTATTGGACAAAAATCATTTTTTTATTGGATGGTTTGATACGATCCGAAAATTGTACAAGAATCGACAGTAATTGTATGAAGCTTCAACAAGTACAGATCATGCAGAACAATTTGCTCCATTATTTGTATTTTTAAAAGTTTCTACATTTAAAGAACAAAGAAAATCTCGTTCATCATACTACATGTTGGAAGTGTTCCTATTACGCATGCTGCGTTGTGACGCTGAATTTCGATACCAATACGTTGTACGATACAACTTGTAGATCTTGGATCGCCAATGATGGCGCTAATTAGACTGTTAATTGCTTCATGACACCAGGGGCCCAATGATTCGACCGCAAAGATGACGTAAAAGAAATTGCTCGCGATTAGTTTTATATATTTATTTTTCTTGTGAGTTGCTGCTGCTTCAGCATCTAGACCAGCAGTACGAGAAGACAATTTCCGATACGATACGCTAATGTGTCACGACAGGAGGTTTCAAAGTTGGTGAAATTTTAGCAGAACCTAAAGCACGTTTTATAATGTTGTTTATGCTTGAGTAGCGAGAAAAGCTGCCAATGCTTCTGCTACAACTAAGCCCATGAATACCAGAGTCATCAACCTTGTAGCAGCAAGGATAAGTGTGTGAGGTACATACTTTACAACCCAGTCTTAATGCAATTGATATGCGGAAGGTATTATTGTCCACATGTGTGCCGACATGATTCCTTTTGCAACGACGCTTTATGTCAGGCTAAATCCAGTTCGGATTGAAACCGAAAACCATCGATGATACGCTTAATATTAAGTTCGTCCCAATCACGTCTACTGGGAAATGAGCTCTCCATTTTGAATAATATTTCATCACAACAAATACCTCTTAAAAGGTTGAGTGTGACGCAGTCCGTTAGTCCGCTTCCAAAATTAATGATATCGTTTGAGATGACGCTTACGCTGAAAATACGCAAAAACGACGATGCAAAAAAACCTTTTTAAAGAAAATTCAAATGTTTGAAATTGCGTCACAAATGCCAGAGCCAACGACAAAATAATTTTTCTGTATTTTCAGTTTTTACATAGCAAAAATCTGACCTTATTGATGCCTGACTTTTAGGAAGAATTTTTGCACTGAATTCAAAAATAATTTTTAAAATTCTTGAAAAAGGTACCCAAGTAACTTTATTAACTTAGTTTTTGAGAAAATTTTGCAAATGAAAACTGAAAAAGTGGAAAAATTATTACGTTGATGTCTCTAGCATTTGTGACGCAATTTCAAACATTTGAATTTTCTTTAAAAATGTTTCTTTGCACCGTCATTTTTTGCGTATTTTCAGCGTAAGCGTCACCTCAAGCGATATCGTTAATTTTGGAAGCTGACTTACGGACTGCGTCACACTCTACCTTTTAAGAGGTTTTTGTTGTGATATCAGTCGGAAGTTTTCAGTTGTTATAACTAAAATTAATGTGAAAAATTTTCTATTTTTTGAAAAAAATTTTCTCTGAAAACTTTTTTTCTCAGAAAAAAAAATTTTTTCTTAGAAAAATTTCTCCGAAAAAAAATTGTCTTCCAAAAAAGTTTTCTAAAAAAAAAGTTTCTTCAAAAAAATTTTTCTCCACAAATAGTTTTCTTAGTAAAAATTTTTCTCCAACAAAAAATTTTACTCAAAAAAAATTTTCTTCTCGAAAAAAAATTCTCAAAAAAAACTTTCCTCCGAAAAAATTTTTCTTCAAAAAAAATTTTCTCCAAAAAAATTATTTTCCAAAAAAATTTTCTTTCCGAAAAATTTTTTTCTCCAATACCTTCGGCTACCATCGGAACACTTCGTATCACCTTCGGCATCCTTCGGAATACTTTATGGCACCTTCACCTGCCTTCGGATTACTTCTTGTCACCTTCGGAACAGTTAGTGTCACCAATTCTTCTCACTTATTCACATAACTTTCCTGAAGAAACCAACTGTCTAGGCATTCTTATTCAGAATTTAGCAAAAAATCCAAGATGGCGTCACTTTAACAGTAGGCAGCCATTTTCTTAAGATCCCAAAAAAATTCTTCTTACCAAACGCTATAACTTTCCGGAAGAAACCAACTCTCTAGCTATAGTCACTCCGGAGCTAAAATTCGACAACTCCGAGCATTACCTAAAAAACCCTCAAAAATGGCTTTTCCACAAGCCACGGCTTTTCCAGAATTTTCCCGGAAAAGCGGCATATGAAATTTTTCATTTGGGGCCGAGAACGACGTTCCCTGAATATTTCAGGAAGATCTCGAGATCGAAAATTATCAATAGATAGAACATAGAAACGGACAGATCAGAAAAAAAGTTTTCATAATGATGAAAATAATAGAAAAATCCATTGGCCATAGAAACATGTCATTTTCAAACCTCGATATCTCAGCCAATTTTCAACCGATTTTGATGATTCTGCTCGTTAGAAGACTGCTGTAGTTTTTTTTAAGTAATTTGGAGGGGGAGGGGGCGAGGGGAAAAAACTCAAAAGTTCACTTACATATGGCTCCTTGTCCCAAAGGGTTTTGTATGGAGTTTTTTGGGTTTGCGGACGTTTTTTTTGGATGTGGGGTTTGCGTCACGCCTCCGCTACCGCTCCGGGCATGATTGACGCCATGTTTTTTATAAAAAATCAGGAACGGGTGCCGCACATTGTGCAAATAGTGACTTCCATATACCTTGGCTATTTGCACATTGTACAAATAGTCACTTTATAATCCACATCCACAGGCTATTTGCACAATGTGCAAATAGCCAAAGTGTGTGGAAGACACTATTTGCACGATGTGCAAATATCATTAATCGTTTTTATAGCCTGTGCTCGCCACTGCCCGGTAGGGAAAAATTTGTACCTGAACGTTTTGGACCGGAAATTTTCTTACGATTTCGGACAGTGAACTGGCGGGCACGGGCAGTGAAAAAGCGATGCCCACTCACCTCTGGAAACAACACAAAGAGCATATGCGTTCATATTGTGAAATATATTGAAGTAAAAAGTTTACCCTGGATATTGCGGTTTGATTGAATGCCATTTCCTGATTAATGCCATTGCCCTATGAACGCATTCATCCATCAGAAATTAAAATCAGTCGTAAAAAATTAACTGCACGTTCCGAAACAAAAAAAATATCTTTTTTCAATTTTAAACTTTGTGAGAGATTCATATTTTTAATGCTATACTACGACACATTCCCAAAGTTATACGTGAATTTTCAACTTCAATGAAGTGTTTATTCACGGCCAAGTATATACTAGATACAATGTTCGCTGTTTCTCAAACCGTTTTATCAACTTACTAGTTCAATAATCAATTTACGAGTTCAGTAAATGTTCAATAAACAATTTACAAGTTCAATAAAGCTATTAACTACGAAAGGGGACAAGGTCGCTTCCGTAGTGTAACGTTACATTTCCAAAAAGCAAGAAATTTACTTTTATGTAATAAAATGCACCTGACGAGTTGCATTTCTTTGACTTAACGCGTTATTTGGTTTCGTAACGAACATGTTTGCGGTTTAATTCCTATCGTTATTGAATCAAAGCTCTGCATATTTCTTTACAGCAATCCAAATTTTTTTCGTATATAACGATGTGTCTTGTCTCAGAACGTCTCTATTACCGACTAGGCGTCATCATGAACGAAAAGGTAGAGCAACAAGATAACTAAACATTTAATTTTACCAGCAATAACATTTTACCTCAACAGATTCTTATTTTGGCAATTATAAGCTGCATTAATGCAGATCAACTCAACATCGAAATATTACCACCAGCCCATGTAGCAAATGTATTCCATGAATCAGGAATAACGTTTGTGTCCCCGACATCACGAAATTTGGAAATATCATCACCCGCACTAGCTCCACCTCTTCCGCTCACACATGCGTTTGGATTTGTATCTCAAAATCCAAATCGACCACAAGAGCTCGTGAGAACACATTCATTTCAACCAGTCACCCACGGATTACATTCATCAGTTACAGTTCTGCACTCTCCAAATGGCATCAATACAAACATTAATGGACAAATTACGAGCCACAGAAACGACAATGGCGACGATGTTTCAGCGAGCATCGACAATAATGTGTACGTTGACATACAACCACCGAGAGCGGATGTAGTTCAAGCGCGTTTTGTGGAAAACGATTTTCATGGGGTGCATGAAATCAACTCAAAGACACAACATTTCGAATATAAAGTTCCACTAGTTCGAAACTTACCGCACACAATCGAACATCACGAGAATGTTCCCGACCATCATCACGATATCCATTTCACCGAACAAGTGGAATTTAAACAGCACAGTCCAATGGCTAAACATTCAATATATGGAGTACCGTCGCAGGATAAAATCGACTCGTTCCCTGGATTTCAAGACGATCAAGTTCTTTCACCCGTAATTCTCCATAACACTCCAACAATACACTCGAGCAATAAACCACTGGTACAAACCATTCGTCATACAGATACACCAAGAACACATTCAAAGCACGAACCGCAGCCACAAACCATTCGTCATACGAACACACCAATTCATTCGAGCAACGAACCATTGCCACAAAGCATTCATCATACGAACATACCAAGTACGCCTTTTAACAACGAACCACTTGCACAAACCATTGACAATATTTTCGATTCAACGTTCCCTTCAAACTTACCGGCGCCGCATACCAGTGGAGATGGTGACCTTCCAACAGTTCATTCGAAAAAGCCAACAACTACACAGAATAGTTTCGTTGGTAACAACAATCAATATAAAAATCGTTTTGTTCTGTCAGATGGAACCACTGTTGCAGAGGAAGGTAAGTTAATTTCTCCAATACCTGGATGGGAGAACATTATTGCTAAAACTGGAGAATATTCGTACATATCGCCAGAAGGTATACCAGTAAAAGTGAAATGGATAGCAGACCACGAAGGTTTTCGTGTGCTTAGTTGAAAAGAAGTTATACGAACATTTAGTTTCATTAGTTTTTAATTTAAGTCTCATTTTAGCGTGTATTCTTTAGAGAGCGCTCCGAGCACTCATATTTTAAGTTAAGAATTCTATTTTACGTTGAAAATAAAACAATTCAAAATGACGGTAACATTGAATCATTTTAATGTCGTTTATAAATGAGGGTGAAGTGGATGAGGAAAAACTACTGTGACGCGACGTTATTACACGATTGTTGTTCAAATTTAAGATTTTATTGGGATTTATTAGACCTGTCGATTAAAAAAAATTACACTCACGGAAAAGTGAAAACCGACACATTTTTGTGTTTTGTGGTTTACTGACTTTATTGATTTCTCCATAATACATGCAAAAATTCACAAATTCAAGAACAACACAAAACCATAAATGTGTCGGTTTTCACTTTTCCGTGAGTGTATGAAAATCGGAAAAGATTTACTCGAGTTATGTACAAAAAACACGTAGGGCTCTAGCAGAGACTCGTTTTTAGTGTCCTACTTGAGTCCAAGGAATGTATATGTTTACAGGCAGATTTGGCTCCAACCATTGGCCTGAAAACAATTTCTCGACAGGAAAAGTCAGACATGGGCACTTCCTCACAAGACGCTTAACATAATTTTTTTTCTCATTAATTTTAATCGAGAGCCATTTTCACTTAATGAACTCTATAAATCTTCATGAGCTTACGAACTGCTCAGAATTTATTAAATGAAACATGTGCAAGAGAATTTTAGGCAACAGAAGAGGTGAAACAGGTAGAATAGACGTGGGAAACAGATTATAGGTGTTGCAAAAAGGCCTTAACAATTTCCCTGGTTCCACCTTAAATAAAAGTTAGTTTTTTGTGACGTGTCACGGTCACGTAGAGTGCGTGAGGTGCGGCTAATTAGACTTTGATTTTAGTACAAACCAAACCCACAAAGATTGGTCGAGTGAGAATCAATTTACATTGGAACAGTTAAATCAATTTGCAATGGCCAAATGAGCTTTTGCATTCAAGTGAGTCTACTTACTCCATTAAGTTTGCTTTTATCTTTATACGAAATATTTCTCGAGACATCGAGCTGGCGTATAATTCAGCAAACTTGTTGAATTGCATACAGACGTTGTTTAATGTTTATAGGTTCATAGTTGCCATAGTCAGTCCTGTGACTTTGAACCACAAGATGCTGAGACTTATGATTGACGGTCTGCAGAAGGAGTAGGTACGCTTTTGCTTTACCATTCCCCCATCGTACTTTTTCGTACGCTTTCAGACAACCCTCCCTCCCCCCATAGGAGCGTAAGTACATGAATGGCCCCATAGCTGTTAATCGCAGCAAAATCCTAGACATCCCGGAATTTGAACCCGGGTTTTATGCATGGAAGGCCACGTTTATGTTCACTACGCCGTGCCGTCTCATCCGTCCATTGTTGGTATAAAAGAATTCGACAGAATCACACAGTGCTTCACACTCACTGTCTGGAACACTGTCAACTTGTCTGGATTCCCATTTTCGTCAATTAATTTAACGTTTTTAGTCATAGTAGATACTTTTCACGTATAACGATGACAACATACAACTCATTGAAAATTAATTTACTTAATTTTCTTATATTTCTTGTCCTTTCGCAGTGAATGGTTTTGACTATTATTTGTAATCTGACTTTTTCGACTCGTACGAATCGGAAAGGGTTCTATTGCATTTACCACGACGTTTGTAACCAGTCGAATTTCGACCTGGAAGTAGAGGGGAGCACCGATCATGGTCCTTAGATGACAATCAGTAATAAAAACATATGAAGGAACCCGTACGTATGAGAATATGTGCGGCAAACAGAGTTGACCTTTCGAAAAGACTCGAACGTAGTTAAGTAAATATTGCCTTAACTCTTAAGCGTTTTAAATTACGTCCACATTGAGTTGTATTGTAAATTGCCGATAGGGTAATATTGAAAAACCGGTCCGAAGAGACGATGTAAAAGAACCCTCCCGAAAGCACAAAATTGATCTCCAAATAGACAAAAATGTTCGCCTAAATTTTCTCTACAACATAGCACAAAAGAATTTTTTTGTTAAAGGGCGACTTTAGGACCGACCTAGGGCCATAAGGAAATGCCTCTGACACATACTTCCCTTTCCCTTAATCTGCTCTACAATATGACAAAAAAATGTTTTTTTGGTTAGGGCCGACCTTAGGACCGACCAGAGGCTCACTTGAGCCCCAATCACAGGCCAAAATTCGCTTATGAATATAATCGGTATAGGGTTACCTCTCAAATAGAAAAAGAATCAACGAAATCGGTTAGGATTTGCCCGATTTATGTAAACAAAAACACCTTGGGCCTAATTTCAAGGTCCTGGCTGAGTCCAAGGGCATCTTATCAAAAAACTTTCTTCCATAAAATGTGAGACATTCCTAGACCTTTCGATTAAAATTTTTGTTTTGAAAATCGGAAGAGTTATGTACAAAAAAAATGTAGGGCCCTAGCAGAGACTCGTGAGACTAGTGCCCTAACTTAGTCCAAGGGCTCAAAATCAAAAACATTTCTTCTACCAATTGTCGGCCATGCCCAGATCTTTCTAACAAAAAAAAGTTTATGACAATCGGAATAGATTTCCTTGAGTTAAGTACAAAAAACACGTATGGTCCTAGCATAGAATCGTGTTTAGGGCCCTAGCTAAGTCAAAGGGAGAAACTATTTTGATCTTGAGCCCTTAAACTTAGATAGAGCACTAAAAAAGAGTCTAGGTCCAAACGTGTTTTTTGTACATAACTCGAGTAAATCTTTTCCTATTTTCAAAACTTTTTTTTTAATCAAAAGATAAATCAATTCCCTACAATTTATGGAAGAAACTTTTTTGAATCTGAGCGCCTGGACTCAGCCAGAGTTCTAAAACTGAGTCTCTGCAAGGGCCCAACGTGTTTTTTGTGCATAATTTGAGTAAATCTTTTCCGATTTTCAAAAATTTTTTTCAATCGAAAGGTCTGGGAATGCCCAACAGTTTATGAAGAAAAAGTTTGTTTACTTTGGGTCGCTGGACCTAGCTAGAGCCCAACTTGTTTTTTTTTACATAAATCGAGTAAATCCCATCCGATTTTCGTGATTCTTTTTCTATTCGATAGGTAATGAAGGCCTTAAGAGCATCCAAGAAAAATGTGCGCCCGAGCCGAACCTAAGATGGCCGCTAATGTTAGGGTGGATCGATCTAGACAATATATTTTCGAAAAATTCAAACATTTTGAGAACTATAAGTGATGGAAGATCGGTGTGAGTGGTAAACTTTTTTGTCTATGGAAGTATGGGTCAGAGGTCTCTCTTAAGTGCTCTAGGTCGGTGCTAAATATTTTAAGGATTTGGAGAGGCTTTTAGCGCCGTTGCTTTGTACGGGTTTTTCAACATATCCCATTCGGCAATTTCCAGTCCAATTTGATGTGGATGTCATCCCACATACTTAAGAGCTAAGTCAATATTTGCTTAGACACGTTCGAGCCTTTTTGTAACATCTATTCTGTTTGCCACATATATTCTGATACGCACAGGTCCCTGCATATGTTTTTTCTCTCCAACACTGCAGAAAAAACCTTATTATCGAAGGAGCATTCACGAAAAAAAAAACAAATATCGTGTTGGGTCGCGTCGACAGATTTTCACTAATTTCATTTTTGTGATTTTCTGATGTCCATATCTTTCATTCAAAGCCTTGAAGAGCGATTTCTGTTCTAATTGCGCAGTGATATAAGTGAAACACATGAAGGGACCCGTACGCATCAGAATAGATGTGACAAACAGAGTTCATGTTACGAAAAGACTCGAACGTATTTAAGTAAATGTCGCCTTAAGAGTGATTTGGCAAAAACTTCGAACGATTTTGGAACAACATGTCCTACTTTTTCCCGATGAATGTGCCATTTGATTCCTTGTTCTATTATAAGCAAATTAATTTCTCATTTTTGGAAAATTTGATATTTTGGGGGAGTTATGGTGTGCTAAGTAAATGCATGTCAGGGGGTGGTAAAAATGGGTTTTTGGCTATAACTCGTGTAAAACGAAATGAAATCAAATGAACTTTTATGGGTAAGCCCCTATTGTCTAGGGCAGACCATGAGAAAAAACTATTCCGAAGAAAAAAGCGACAACATGACAAGGAAGTTTTAATCGAAATTGAAAGGTTTGGTAAGAGACGCGGAATTTTTACCGAAAAGTCAACGAATCGAGGAAAGGTTACAGTCAACAACCTTTATTGTTCAAGGACAAGGATGGGTTGGTCTTAGCAGATGAGGAAAGGTGCATCAGACGATGGGCGGAGTACTTTAAGGAACTGCTGAACCCGAACAGACCACCAAACCGAAACGACACCAACAACAACTTACCATTTCAGACCGCGCAGTCACATATTGCAGAACCAACGCTACAGGAAGTGGAGCATGAAATTTTAAAGCTCAAAAATTTCAAAGCCCCAGGAACCGACAACATACCTGGAGAACTTTTCAAGCACGGTGGTAACGCATTATGTATGGAGATGCACGAGCTCATCAAACGCATCTGGAATGTCGAGGAGTTGCCGGGAGAGTGGAAGACTAGCATCATCTGCCCTTTGTACAAGAAAGGCGACAAATTGGAGTGTGGCAACTATCGCGGAATTTCGCTTTTGAATATCGCCTACAAGATATTTGCGAACATTCTATACAAACGCCTTCTTCCATATATGGAATCTACTGTTGGTGAATATCCAGGTGGTTTTCGTGTAGGTCGTTCAACAACGGACCAGCTGTTTAGCATTAGACAGATCTTGGAGAAGTGTAAGGAGTACAACGTTATGGAGAGTGATGGAGGAATTAGGGGTTCCCAAAAAACTAATCTCGCTAACAAAGCTGACAATGGATGGAGCTAACAGCCGAGTAAGAATCCGAAGCAAATTGTCAGACGCTTTCGACATTGAGGAAGGACTACGTCAAGGTGATCCGCTCGCGACGCTGCTTTTTAATTTGATCCTTGAAGCAGCAGTGAGAACCATGGACATCGACACCAGCAGCACCATTTTCACCAAATCCAGTCAATTGCTGGGCTTCGCTGATGACTTGGATATCTTGGGCCGAAACATGGAAGCTGTTAAGGAAAAGTTCACGGCTTTGGACAGAACAGGTACCGACCTCGGGTTAAAGGTTAATGACACAAAGACCGAATACATGATTGTCTCCCCATCGAATCGACAACACGACAAAAGCGTAACAATTGACACACACACATTTAAGGTGGTAGACAAGTTCGTATATCTTGGATCTCTGCTTAATTCTGACAACGTAATCATGGACGAAATCAAAAGACGGATAACTCTTGCCAACCGGAGTTATTACAGCCTGATAAAAATTTTAAAGTCCAAATCAGTAAGCAGAAACTCTAAATGCGCACTGTGAAAATCTGTGATAAGGCCAACAGTTACGTATGGGTCGGAGTCGTGGTGCATGACTCAGAAAGACGAACAATCTCTGCTCACGTTCGAAAGAAATGTACTGCGGACAATTTTCGGACCAGTATATGACGAAAATATGAACAGATGGCGCAGACGATTTAATCATGAGCTTATGCAGCTTTATGGAGAGCCGGACATAGTTAGAACAACAAAAATTAACAGACTACGATAGCTTGGTCATGTGCAGCGTATGGACGACAATCGTATCCCGAAGAAACTTTTTATCACCAAACCGGAAGGCAAAAGAAGTGCAGGCAGACCAAAATCCAGATGATGCAGCTTTTGCCAACCTGAGAACTGCGGGAGTAACCAGCTGGAAGACGTTAGCTGAGGATAGGTCCGGTTGGAGAAGCATGTTGGAGAAGGCCAATACCCTTAATGGGTTGTAGGGCCGGTTAAGTAAGTAAGTAAGACCCTATGACCGACCTAGGGCCATAAGGAAATTCCTCGGACACATAATTCCATAGACAGAAATGTTTCCCTCAATTTGCTCTGTAACATAGCAAAAAAACATTTTTAGTTAGGGCCGACCTTAGGACAAACCTGAGGCCCACTTCAGCCCTAAGCCAAGGCACCGGGTCCAAATTTGTTTTTGAATATAATTCGGTAATCGATTACCTCTCAAATAGAAAAGGAATCAACAAAATCAGTTAGTATTAATCCAACTTATGTAAGCAAACACGTTGGGTCCTAGTAGAAAGTCAGTTTTAGGGTCCTGACTAAGTCCAAGGATTTCTGATCAAAACATTTTCTGCCATAAAACAGGAGACAGTCCTAGACCTTCCGATTAAAAAAAATTTGAAAATCGGAAGAGATTTACTTGAGTTATGCACAAAAAACATGTAGTGCACTAGCAGAAGCTCGTTTTTAGTGCCCCAGCTATTTCCTAGGGCCGAATCTCAAAAAAGTTCCTTCTACAAATTGTTGGGCTTTCATAGACCTGTCGATTAAAAAAACAATTATCACAATCGGAAAAGATTTACTCGAGTTATGTACAAAAGGCCAAAAACCACTTAAACGGGCCTAGCTCGGCGGCTCTTCAATCCCAACAAAGGTTTTTCAATTACCTTTCAGGAAAAAAGAAGTTTTTGAAAATCGGTTGAGTTTTACTCGAGTTATCGTGTTGACGGACGGACGGACATTTTTTATTGCTGATTCGAAATCTAACGATCATGAGCAGTGCTCCCCTCTACTTCCGGGTTAAAATTCGACTGGTTCGTTCTTCGTACGGGTCTAAAAAATGGTCAAAATTTGCACTAGGCCCGATCTTAGAACCGACCTAGACCACTTAGGCGAGGCCTCTGATCCATACTTCCACGAACAAAAAAACTCGCCTCTTTTTCCTCTGCAACACTGCACAAAAGACCTCTTCATTAATGAAATGTTCACAAAAAACCACCAAAGATCGCGTAGCGTGAGTTGGACCCACACTGTAGAGTCTTCAGCCCGAACCATTCAACAGATTTTGACTAATTTAATTTTCGCGACTTTCTGATGTCCATATCTTTTATTTTAAATATTCAAGAGGGATTTCTGTTTTAATTTCGCAGAGATATAAGAGATTTATATAGAAAAAACACGTTGGACCCTAGTCCAGATTCAGTTGTAGGGCCCTGGCTCAAAATTAAAAAACCTTTACTATCATCAGTTTACTATCATCCCTGATTAAGCTCGCAGTTTGCGAACGAAAGCTCGGAAATAAATTAAACTAAACTTATAAACCACGTATCACAATTATTTAAAAAAATTAAGAGCCTTTCTGCCATAAATTATCAGGCATGCCCTGACCTTTCAAACAAAGAAAATTTGTTGAAAATCGAAAAAGATTTGCTCGAGTTATGTACAAAAGACCAAAAACCACTTAAACGGCCCTTGCTCATTGGCTCTTGAGCCGACAGTGTCCAGATTCAATCCCATAAAAGATATTACAATTACCTTTCAGGGAAAAAAGTTCTTCGTTGGGGTCTTTTTGGGCTAGGGCCGACCTAAAGACCGACCTAGGGCCGACCTAAAGACCGACCTAGGGCCGACCTAAAGACCGACCTAGGGCCGACCTAAAGACCAACCTAGGGCCGACCTAAAGACCGACCTAGGGCCGACCTAAAGACCGACCTAGGGCCGACCTAAAGACCGACCTAGGGCCGACCTAAAGACCGACCTAAAGACCGACCTAGAGCCATGGCCATAAGGAAATGCTTCGGACATATTCGTCCATAGACAAAAATGTTTTCCTCAATTTTCTCTATAACGCAGCAAAAAAATTTTACGTCAAGGGTCGACCTTAGGACCGACGAAAGTAGAGGCTTCGGACACATACTTCCATAGACGAAAATGTTGCCTTCAATTTGATCTGCAACATACCAAAAAAAAATTTTTTTTTGCTTAGGGCCGATCTTAGGACCGACCTCAGGCCAGCTTGAGCCTTATGCACAAGCATCGGGCCCAAATTTGTTTTTGAATATAACTCGAAATAAAGGAATCTACAAAATCGGTTAGGATTTACCCGATTTGTGCAAACAAACATGCTGAGCCCTAGCAGAAACTAGTAGTAGTAGTTTTAAGGTCCTGGCCGAGTCCAACGGCTTCTAATCAAAACATTTTCTTCCATAAAATGTGAGACATTCCTAGACCTTTCGGAACAGATTTAGTCGAGTTATGTACAAAAAACATGTAGGGCCCCAGTAGAGACTCGTTTTTAGTGCACAAGCTAAGTCCAAGGGCTCAAAATCAAAAACTTTTCTTCTATACATTGTCGGCCTTTCAAACAAAAAAAAATTATGAAAATCGGAATAGATTTGCTTGAGTTAATGTACTTTTTCCACTACCTTTCAGGAGAAAAAAGATTTTGAAAATCGGTTAATGTTTTACTCGAGTTTTCGTGTTTACGGACGGACAAAATTTTTTTTGGTGATTTGGCATCTAACGATCATGATTGATGCTCCCCCTACTCCCCCCTCGAATCGACTGGTTACAAACGTGGTGGTAAACGTATAGAACTCTTACCTCGTACGGGTCCAATTATAAAAAACAGTTGATATTCGATTCGTTGAATCCTACGTCATCTGCATCTTTTTAATGATTTAACATTAGACTTCCGTGGTTTCAAACAGAAACGCTGTTAATTTTTTTCAATAAACAATTTCAACAGTTGGTCCATTTTTGTCATTAATCGTTTAGAGAAAAATCAGAAGTTGTTGTTAGGTTGTTTACATATCTGAACAAAGTGTCCTACATTCATTTTATTTACAAAAAGAATAATGTAATTTTTGGCTTTAGTTTTCAAACACTGTCATCGATCATCGCATTTTAAATGAAAACGCGTCGTCAACTGGTGTGTGTGTAAAATGTCCAACAAATTAATCCGAGGAAAATAAATCATTAGCAAAATATTAAAACAATAATCAAGGTCACCACATTTCAGACAGAGTGGCAACCAAATGAAATTGTAAAGTTGTTAATGTTTTAATGTTCGACTAGCCATGCCAACTGTGAACATTACGATGATCTTTGTGTATCGCCTTTGATTAAAATAGTCGGACCGCACACGATATCAAAAGGTGGAATATTTATTCACCAAAAGCCAAAAAGATTTTCATCAAAGTCGACAAAATAAAAAGAAGAATAATAATCCGTTTTTTTCCATGTCCGTCATCATACAGTCTGCCCACAATTCATTTTCGAGTAATAATTAACGGAAAAAAATACGAAGATTTGCAATTTATCCAACGATATCGTTTCCCAGAAAATCATCGTAACTCTTAAAAAAAAGTCAATTTCGTAACACACAACAAAAAAAAAAAAAATGGCAGAAAATAGTTACGGCAATAAATTAAACAAATAAAAAAACTTACACGAAAATTATGATTTTCATAGGTTTTGTTTGACGTCATTTATAGTGTTGCTCAAGAACTTTAAGACAACTAAAACATCAAACTTCGGTATTAAAATATCATTGAGGTCATTGACAAAATTGTGTGATTTTTTTCTTTTTGATGTATACGGTTGTTGCAATGGTCAGGTTTTTCCTTAAAGTTCTATCATGTGCACGGAGTATACGACAGTTTTCTTGAGCTATTTTTAGATCATCGAAATATATTTTCAGATACAATCCAAATTCAACTTTTGTTTAATTTTGAATAAATGTTGGAAAAACAAATATTAAAACGAGGGAACTCACAAATATCAAGGGTTTCAGAAAGGAGCGTCTTAGGTAGGAAGTAAGGAAAACGTATTTGTCGTAAAGGTTTAGAGGGGAAGGAAAAACCGATTTACATTTTACGTACGTCCAAAATTGACCACTACTACTCCAGGCACTACGTCAGGCATGGTCAAAATGTTTTCTTCCATGCGGACCAAACCAAACGGAAATTTCCCGGTGATTGTCTAAAAAGGACGTGAACTAAAGAGGTTCACATATAAACGTGAGGTGGCGCATTAAGGGGCCATTCATAAATGACGTCTGGTCGTTAGGGGGGGGGGAGGGGTTAAAGGGAAACCGGACGAATTCGGATGGTAGGGGGAGGACGGGTTATGAGAAACGTGACGTCCGGTTGAGAATTCTTGGTTTTGTCAAACTGTCAAGAATTTATAATTTATAACTGGGAGCATGCCCGAGGTTGTTTGTCGAGAGAGAAACGCAGAATTTTCCTCTAGTTTTTTTGACAGTTTGTTAGAGAAAAATGTACATAAAAATGGCAAAATTATAAATATTTTTTTGTGAGCTCAAATTGTTCATTGGGGGGTGGCATATGAAATCAGACGTCATTATTTGGGGGGTACTATAAAACCGGACGAAAATTGTCAAAACTGGACGTCATTTGTGAATGGCCCCTAAGAACCTCCTAGAGCACTCGTTATAGCTTCGTTTATTGGACTGTATACCTCGAATTTAAAATTCAGTAAGTTCAGATTGTAGAGTAAACATCAGTACGCCACCAGAAGAAGTACACATAAAACTTTGCTCTCCACTCGCGATTTTCTCGAGGATTTTCTATGAAATATAATTTTTTGACAACGGAACAGAATATATGTGGCGAACAGAGTGGGGATGTTGCAAAAAGACTCGAACGTATCTAAGTAAATATTTCCTTAACTCTTTAAGTATATGAAACTACGTCTACATACTGGATTGGAAATTGCCAAAAGGACCATTTTGAAACGCCCGTCCGAACCAACAACGGTTTAAAAAAGTCTCCCAAACCTTCACAAAACACCCAAAATTTTCGAAAGGAAATTTAAAAAAATGTAAAAAAATATTTTTTGAAAAAATCTTAGATTTCTGGTTTTGAGGCGGCCAGTGGAACACAGATCTTTTTGACCCCTTGTGCCTCTCCCGTTGCTCTTCTATCATTCCACCTAGTCGTGTATCATGCTCGGAGCGGTAGCGGAGAGTGTGACGCGGTCCCCAAACGGCGACATGAATTAACGCCCGGAGAGGAATTAACGCCCGGGGAATTAACGCCCGAAAAAAATGGAATTATCACCCGGGGAATTATCGCCCGGACAAATGTCACAATCGTTTAAAGCGGGTAAATTTGTACAAGGAAAATACACAATTTGTATAAGGAAAATGTATTTCCGGACGATAATTCCCCGGGTGATAATTCCAATTTTTTCGGGCGTTAATTCCCCGGGCGTTAATTCATCTCCGGCCGTTAATTCTCCGGCCGTTAATTCCCGTCACCCC
>CM055403.1:156753570-156764751 GCA_029228625.1 Pseudolycoriella hygida | reverse complement strand
TTTAAAAAAATAGAAATTTATTCAACAACTGAAAACTTCCAAAACGACTGATATCACAACAAAAACCTCTTTAGAGGTAGAGTGTGACCCAGTCCGTAAGTCCGCTTCCAAAATTAATGATATCGCTTGAGGTGACGCTGTCGCTGATAATACGCAGAAGTTTGTTTGAATAGAACCTTGTGTTCAAAGTTTTGATTTCCTGAAAAAATTACAGCGTTTTTTACAAAACAAAATTACGTTGTGTTAAACAAATTGCGTCACAAATGCCGGAGCGGGCAGCAATTCTCGCACAGGGTTGATTTTTCATACTTTCATCCCTTGTAATACAAATAACTATTATTCACCGCAGTGCTTCCTTCCCTAGGGCGTTAAATTATTCAAGACCTTTGACAACAGCGATTTCCGGACGTAATCCGAAGAGATAAGTTTCATCGAGCATCAAAGACCTCGTTTTTGGTCATTTTTTCGACCGTTGGTTCGAAAGCCCTTGACCGATTTCGACCAAATTCAATCATCCGATTAGCCTTCCGAGAAAAAAAGAATTTGAAAATCGATTTAGTTATCGTGTTGACGGAAGGATATTTTTTTGCAGATTTGTGTTATTTAGACTCCAACTCAAACTCCCTGGTCGAAATTCTACTGCTCACAATCTATTGGGTTAACCACTACGTTTGTAACCAGTGCACAATGTGACATTTCTTTCAAAATGGAGGCGTTTGTGAAAATCGGGCACTACGCCAAATTCACCAAATAAGGCAAAATCGGAAAAAATAAAAAAAAAAATTACTGTAGCGTTGCTTGTAGCTCATAATTCAACATCTTTATCCGCGTTTGCCTTATTTGGTAAATTTGGCGTAGTGCCTGACTTTGACACACGCCGCCATTTTGACAGAAATGTCACACTGTGCAGTGTATAGACATGAACACTCACAACCCATCATCAACCATATTCAACTTAATCTTCCCTCTAAAGAAAACTATCATATAAAAACAACGCTTTTCTCTGAACAACAATACACATTTCCTTGACAAATGATTTTAGTTCGAAAATTTCTGTACTTTATTTTTCAAGTGTTAGGACAATGCACAAAGTTAATAATAAATCATAAGACTTCCTATTTCTGTATTAGATGCGTCAATGTATGACTCAAAGTGAAAGTACTTCGTACTCAACTATCTCGATAATTCTTTCGTCATATTTTCTCTCGATCGTAAATGGATGACGAAGTGGTGACGTTATATTACCATTATCTTCGTTTAGTAGATTTTTATGCTTTTGTCGATGCATTTGGATGGCTTCGTAGTATTCTATCTTCCTTGTTTGGTAGACCGGTTGCATAAATAAGTTTTACTTCTCTTATGTTCATTTCGAGGTTTATCGTAAAAGCATGTCGGCCCACCACTGTCTTTCTGCTCCATCTGGCGGACTTTATATGTTCATAAAAATGTTGAAACAGCCTACGGATCGTCAATAGGCTAGTGTTGACAGAATTGAAAAACAACTGGAACGTTGCGGAATTATTACAATGAAACTATGTACTGTGAATTATTATACGTTGCAATATCACGCCTCTCAGGAGTTTTCAAGTTCTGATCGAACAGAGAGACGGACTGACAGACAAACAAAGTGGCCAGAAAAAGCATTTTCCTATTAGCGACGATGAAGTATCTGTGATTGATGCGTAATAGAGAGAAACCCGAGTTGTCTCTGACAAATTTTGCAGCTGTTTTCATGCGTACATCGCATATTATGATGCTTTACGTATCTGCTATTTCCCAGTGTTACTTGGTAACTATAACTTCACATTTTATTAGGATTATAAAAATTCTTTACTTGCTACTATATTGACCGCTATAAACGCATTTTAACGATTCACGGTTTGTAGAAAATAAAGATAAATAGTGAAGGAAGCCAAACAACAAATGCGAATTCATTTCTCGGGTTTTTGTGTATTTGATTAATTTCTTGTTGTAAAGTTGCGCAATAAAATCCAACAAAAACAAATTTATAATTAATTCAATTCGGTGCAATAAACAACGAAATAGTAACAATCATAGGACCGATCAAAGCTAAAGGAATGTTTTAGTTCTCTATAAATACTCCAGAAAATTAAACAATTTTTTTTAAAGTCGTAGGCACTTAACAATAGAACATTTTTTCTTACTCCGCCTGGGTCTCTATTTTCAGCAAACAAGAACGCTTCTTTACTCTTATCTCGGGTTAGAATTTATTTCGCATGAGTTAGTGGAGCAGAGACAACCGATAAGAAAACATCGTACGACTTCTCGATTGAATTGCTTTCGTAACCCTCTTCATATTACTCCCGTGCAAATCATAAAAACCTTGCGATGAAAGAGAGAAAAGATTTTGTATGGATTTTTTCATAAGAAATCTTTCCTCTCTTTCTTTTCAAGGTTTTTATGGTTTGCACGGCAGATTATGGATTGAATTTTTCATAATTGAACATGGAAATTCATATTTTCTTCCTTTAAAAGGTATATTACCTGTCTGTTGGTGTTGCCTCCTCACATGCCTTCGTATGTGACTGAAATGATTTAAATAAGAGATCCATTTTGTGGAAAAAGTTGAACTCACAAGTGTTGTTTTGAGCAAAAAGCTTTGGAAAGACTTATTTTGACAATAAATAATTGACGTTTTTCGTCAATAAAAATTGTTTGTGAATTATTGAAAAAAGGAAACTCTTCTTGATCTGGTTACAAGACGGACGGATAGGAAGTGGGAGGCTTATACGGCTTGGAGGCAACTGGATAAGGAAGCGAAAGACCGGAATGGAAGGAAGTTTGGGGAGGATTTGTAAGAAAAGTCAAGGCAGGGGTAAGAAATTTGGGTCGATGATTAAAGATATAAGGTGCGGTGGCGTGTAGCATTTTAGAGAAAGACGACAGGTTAATTCCAGAAAAAGGTGATGTCTTGAAAACTTGGCGGGATTATTTTCAAGATTTATTTACATCTGTCACTCAGGTAGGGGAAAATGATAGGTTCTATTTCGGGGGTGACGGAAGAAATTACACTGAGGTGTTCTGAAAGGTCGGCAGGTTAAGGGCAGAAAAATCCGCAGGGGTGGATGAAATTAGGACGGAATTTTTTAAGTATAGCAGATTAGGTGGGATCCAAAGGCTTTGTAGGATTTTCAACTTTTCATGGCCAAGTAACTGCTTCTACAGTAACTACTGACTGGAGCTTCGGTGTTATTGCTCCGATTTATAAGAAAGGCAACCGTAGGGTTTGCAGTAACTACAGCGGGATATCGTGCTTGAGCGTGGTGTGTAAGGTGTACGCGAGTGTACTTGTTGACCGGGTTAGGAAAATGGTGGAAGGTGTACTACTGGATGAGGTTCAGGGTAGTTTCAAGCCTCTGAGAGTGTGTCAGGATAAGACTTTCTGCCTCAGGCAGACTATCGAAAA
Source organism: Pseudolycoriella hygida (assembly GCA_029228625.1). Taxonomy (NCBI): domain Eukaryota; kingdom Metazoa; phylum Arthropoda; class Insecta; order Diptera; family Sciaridae; genus Pseudolycoriella; species Pseudolycoriella hygida. The sequence continues at coordinate 156,761,324 of CM055403.1, read as the reverse complement.
CCTTTATGAAAAGAACAGGGACTTATACCTATGCTTCATCCACTTGGAGAAGGCATTCGACCGGGTACCAAGGCAGAAGCTGTTCGGGGTTCTTAGCGAGTATGGTATCAATGGGAGTTTACTGCGTGCCATTAAAAGTATTTACTCAGGGTGCAGGTCCGCTGTAAGAATAGATGGCGAAATTCGCGACTCTTTTGATGTTAATGAGTGCGTTCGTCAGTGCTGTTGTCTCTCCTCGCTTCTGTTCGTAATTTTCATGGACGAAATCATCAAACAGGCCAACTTGCAGGGGAATGTAGGGGTGGGTGAGGTAATAATGAAAATCCTGGCCTATGCGAATGACAGCTTCAGTTCAAATGGGGAGAAGATGAAACAGAAATTCAAGTACTTAGGAACCATTTTTTCAGAGGATAGCAAGTTAGTTAGGGAATTGGAGGAAAGGTGGAAAATGGGAAACGCGGTGGCCAGTCAGTTGAAGTCGCCGTGTTCAGCAAAATGGAATTAAGTACTGAAACAAAGCCAGCTATCCACAGATCGATTTTCAGGCCGACGATTCTGTACGGTAGTGAGAGTTTGTTTGACTGCAGATATCTCATGCATGATCTGATATGAGGATTCTTAGAAACATAACGAAAGTTAATCATATTAGGAACAACATTAGCTAAAATTTAGCGATTTCGTCAGTAGAAGAGTCGGCAAGGGCTAGACGTCTGCGTTGGTTGGGCACGTTCAAAGGATGGGTAATAACAAGCTACCGAAAAGGATCTTGGATGCGCAGGTACTAGGTGTTAGTCCAAGGAGCAGACCAAGGAGAAGGTTTATTGATTCAATTAAATCAGATTTAGAAGTTAGAGGACTTTCTCTGGGCGAACAAAGCACCTCCTTGGCGGCCGATAGAAGGACATGGAGGACGAAGGGGGTGGCAGTCTTTTGTTTTAATTTGTACAAGTAATACTCAACATGAAGTTAGCTGCAGTAGCGACCGAAGCTAACTTCATTGCAAACAAAATCAGCTGATTATTGAAACTTTCAATGAAGTCAGCTGATTTTGGTAAATTTATTATTGAAATCAGCTGATTTTGTTTGCAATGAAGTTAGCTTCGGACGCTACTGCAGCTAACTTCACGGTGAGTGTTACTTGTACAAATGAAAACAAAAGACTGCCCCTGGGAGGACGATAGTTCACCATTCTGGGGTTGTCACAATAAGACCTCACACCGGTGGCTGTCTTTAAAGTTTGATGATGATGATGATTATTGAATTATTTCCTCATCATCATATACATCCCAATCAACCAAATTTTACCGCTGAAAGTCGTTCGGACATTAAACAAAAGAAGCTTTTGAAAGCCTTCATTGTTCTTTGTCCGAACGAATATCCGCGGAAGAATTTGATTAATTGGGCTTTACAACCCTATAAGGAAGTTGTGCAACATAATGAAGTTTAATCTTTTGTCTTCTACACAAGTAGGGGTATAATGACGATATTATAGTCGAGTTTCATACAAACTGAGAGGTATATAATATGCATATTATGGTCGACTCGGCTATAATTTTCATTATAATCCGACTATAATTTTCGATTCGACTATAATTTTCATTATATATAATAATAATATCATGACGTCAAATCTCAAAGGAAATAAAAAAAAGCCACGAGTCAAATGGCGAATTATATGTCCAAACGATATAAAACTATCGTATTAACCAAGGGATAAATGGCTTGATTGTAGTCTCGGTACGTGAAAATTCCTCGAGGCATAGCCCCTCGGACATTCACTTCACCTCGACTATAATCGAGCCATTATATCCCTTGGTAAATAATATACTATTATGCCACTAGTTGGGAAAAATATTTCTTTTTCAAATCTTACATGCATTGAGAGGTTTTTCATGATAGGGAAACGGAATTTGGTTGCTCTTTTCCCATTTGCTTGCTGTACTCTTAACAAGAATAAAACATAAAATAACATAAAGTCATTTCGAATGAAAACAAACAAACGATTACATTAGCACCATTACGTTTCTACTCATAAGAAATTACATACGTTTTACCCTGGAGTTAGCGAACAACGTGAAAAGATTTACCTAGTACAAAATCTGTATAAAAGTATTAGCTGAAAGTAGCGACTTTTTCCATTCAGGTGATCAACATGCACCACACTCATGTCCACGTGTTTTTCCACTCCTAGGCCGTAAACTCTTTATTAAAATCGGATAATTTTTTTTGTTCGTGCTGCGCTTCATTGTTCTGAAACCGTCCAAAAACATAATAATAATCCGACATCATTAAAAATTAATGAAATAAAATAAAAAGTTCCTTTAGGATTTGAGTTGTTGATTTCGATTTATTTTCTTTTTTATTCGCAAACGTAAACTTGAAACATTTTATTAAAGATTTTGTTTATTTTCGTAATATTTCATTTGCAGAAAAATTAATTGCGTCTTTTCTTTTCTTTGCCATTTGTGTATGTGTGTATACGTAAACTAAAGGTTAAGGAGCTATTTAATATTGAAGCTTTTTGAATGGACCAGCTAAAAATAGTAAATTACTGTGTATAGTACGGAAGGAAGCCATTAAATGAACGATTAGTTTTTTGATGCCAACTTGGAATCTTAAACTTTTATTTTTATTGTGGATATTCATTAAAGCTCATATAAGCTGGATTGTCATTGAATTTCTTAGAATGTATCGCTTTAACGTAAACGTGACAATGGGAGATAAAATAAAAACATATGAAGGGACCCGTACGTATCAGAATAGATGTGGCAAACTGAGTTGATGTTACGAAATGACTCGAACGTATTTAAGTAAATATTACCTTAACTCTTAAGTGTATCAAATTACGTTCACATAAAATTTTATTGGAAATTGCCGAGAAGGCAGTATAGAAAAACCCTGCCGAAGAAACGGTGTAAAAAAGTCTTCCGAAAGGAGTAAATTGACCTCCAAATAGACAAAAATGTTTATCTCAATTTTTTGTACAACATAAGAAAAAAACATTTTTTTGTCTAGGGACCTGGGGTCTTCAGGAGAGGCCTCGTTCAAATACTTACATAGACAAAAATATTTCCCTCCATTTTCTCTACAACATAGTGAAAAACCATTTATTTGTCTAGAGCAGACCTTAGGACCTAGGGAAATGCCTTGGACACATACTTCCATATGCAGAATGTTTCCCTCAATTTTCTCTGCAACATATCAAAAAAATCCTATTACAAAAATTTTTTTGGCTAGGGCCAACCTTAGAACAGAGCTGAGGCCCACTTCAGCCCTAAGCACACGCACACGGCCCAAATATGTTTTTGAAGCGCTTCTAATCAAAAAATTTTCTGCTATAAAACAAGAGACAGTCCTTGACCTTTCGATCAAACAAAATTTGAAAATCGGAAGAGATTTACTCGAGTTAAGTACAAAAAACATGCAGAGCGCTAGCATAGACTCGGTTTTAGTGCCCTAGCTAGATTCGAATTTAAAAAAGTTTCTTCCATAAATTTTTGGCCATACCCACATCTTTGAAAATAAAAAAAAATTTACGAAAATCAGAAAAGATTTACTCGAGTTATGTACAAAAGACCAAAAACCACTTAAACGGCCCTATCTCGGGGGCCCTTGGGCCGACAGTGCCCAGATTCAATCCCATAAAAGATATTTCGATTACCTTTCAGGGAAGAAAAAGTTTTTGGAAATCGCTTGACAGACGGTGACAGACGGACGAACGGACAACGTTTCATTGTTGATTCGTCATCTAAGCACCAGGATCGATGCTCCCCACCTACGCCTAGGTCAAACTTCGTTCTTCGTACGGGTCTAAACACTTTTTATAAGTTGTTGGGAAATGAAAGTTGGAGCTTTTAGTTGATAAAAAGAGTTTCACAGTTTTGTCCGGGGATCAACAACAGAAGACAAGGACTCACGCAACGGTGAACATTAGGCGATAATGATACTTCTTTCGAAACTATGTCATAAGGACAGAGTGAACAAAATTGCTGTACAAAGCATTTTTTCCTCGTTGGAAACACATCGTCGACAATATGTCGATTGGTCACAGCGTGGTTAGTTAGGAGCCAAATGAAAGTCAGATCAAAATTATGTTTTCCCAGGTCATTTTCTCAGTTAATTTTATTCAAGAAGTGACGTCTATAAATTTTCAAAGGATACCAAGTAAGTAACATTATTATTATAATTTTTGGCAAAAAACTCGCTTTTCGATGCGTCATTTGGGTCTCGCATGAAGTCACTTTTCGCACTAGTGCGACAAAACTGCTCATACGCGCTAGTACGATAAAATTGTATCGCACTAAAAACAGCTTTTACGCACTATTGCGAAAAAAATTGAAATTTCGGCTCGTGTCGGCAATCTCACATCTAACTCGTTAAACTATCTTCATACGTAACTTGTATCAAAAACTGCTATTAATATATTTCTGACTTGGGGTTTCCATTTACAGTTTGTTCGTGTTATCACAATTATAGAGAGCGTCAGATTGCAATCGCTAAATCCTACCAAAAACCGAGCCAAAAACGTTAAGCACTAACGATAGAGGCATGTCAAGATTTTACAGAAAAGAATTCGGGAAATTTTTTACACGAAGTGACTAATTTAAAATAATTCCAAAAAACTACTTCATAATATACCAATCAACTCGTTCGCATCAGAAGTGACAACACGGACTCGTGCATTCGGAATTTCTTGCATTTTTTCTAACAATTTTGTATTTTATCTTGAATTTTCGTTTGGATGTTGTGGAGCGCTTTTAACGGCACGATGGTCTTACCATCTGACATGAGATCAGCTTTTAGCTTGTGCTTATTCACACCTAGAGAAATCATTCTCTCAATTTCTGGCAATTTGTCTGGGTTGATTTTCAAATTCTCCGGATAGTGATAGTATGTGACCTATTTGTTGTTGAATGTCGCATATAACCAGAGGTTTCCTTGATTGACAGTCAGGGTCTGACGGCACTAAACTACTCAAAATGTACGTCCGCAAAATCTCGTTTTTAACATGAGTACGAATTTGAAAAGTCTATTTTCGGTGGATTTCATTGCAGTCAAGTATTGCTTAACATTTTCAAATTATGAAATTGCAATGCTGTTCGCCCTTGACAAGATGTCTGGCTGATCCGATTGCATATGGAACATGATTGGCGAATAAGACGATAAGGGCGAATAGCATCTGCCTTTCTTACATTTGTTGATTACTATTCCTGGAGTAGCATTGAATTATTATTAATGAAATTTGTTTATCTGATGTTTACAGAGCTAGCGGCAGTGAAGGGGACAATTAAATTGTCTAAATAATGAAGAATTGAATGACTCAAGCGTGACTTCTTGCAATTGTAGGTTGAGTTAAACTTGACACGCGTTCGTCTTTCAATAATTCACTATTGAGACAAATAAATTTACCCCTCTCACTGTCGCTAGATTTGTAAACATCAGATTTACGAATTTAATCAATAAAATGCAGGTTTAATTCTACTCCAGAATGAACAATCACAGAATATCACATAATTATAACCTGTTGAATTAGATAGCGCCGTATGCCAAAAAATTCATCGAAACGACACCAAATGCGAAATTTGTCTGAAACAACACCGAACTTCATTCATAAAAAATATAAACAATGGAACGTTTGCATTTTCGAAAGTTATTTTTAAACGATGCAAAAATACAATTAGAACAAAAAATTGTTCTACGAAATGCATCGAAATTTCTTTGTTGATTTCATATTTTAGTTTCAAAAGTGTGTTTTCAGTACATTTTCCAATTTTGGATTTTTTATTAAGCAGCACTTGACCAGCAAAAATAGTTTTTTTCGTTAGAGAATCGCTAAAAATTACATTCGAAGAATAGAGAGAGATATAGTCAAGTATAGTCATTTTCGTGTGTGAAAAATCTTTGCAATCAGAAAATAATTAATCAAAAATACAAAACGTCATAATTTTACCATTGCTCAGAATAATATTTCCTACAAAAAATGTTTTTATGCAAACGTTCCATTGTCAAACTCGCGTCGGCAGAATTCAGCACACAAAAATGTAAACAAAAGCAAAACAAAAATGCTTTGGTTGGTGTTGTTTGAAAATAATTTTTCTATTTAGTGCGTTGTCGTGTAAAAATTATTGAAAAAGTTTCTATTAATTTGAATTAATGCTAGAAGTGACTAACAGTGACAATTAAATCCTTAATTGTTTCATTCAAATTGATTGAAAAGTGAAAAGTTATTTGTCTTTTGAATACATTGTTTTTGTGTTGATGGTTCGTGTAATTGTGTTAATTTTTGTATTTCAACCTATGAAATAGTATTGTGCGTATTTGGCCTTCAAATTTTAATATCAAAAAAGTGTTTCTTAAGTGATTTTGCCATAGAAAAATAAATTTTAAATAAATTCATCCAAACGATCACCATTACGACCTGTCAATCTCGCGTTGCAATTAAGCTACTGTCAAACGTACGTACGTCGCTATCTAAATCCACAATAAGAAAATTTCACAAATCGACAGACAAAACAAAATGCATTCATCTCTGTTAAATGTTGACATTTGCCTTTATCGTCAGCGTTTAGCGTTTTATAAAGCGTAACGATAAAGGTAAATGTCAAGATTTGATAGAAATGAATGAATGTTCGGTTTACTCTGTGAATTCGCAAAATTTTGTAATAATTTTTAATCCTGGAGTAGCGTTGGACTTATATTTTATTATTGAAGTTCGTAAATACGATGTTTACAAAGCTAGCGGCTGGGCAAATTGTTTTGTCTCAATAGTGCATTATTGAATAATGAACACGTGTTTCGTTTAACTTAACCTACAATTGCAAGAAGCAGCGCTTGAGTCAGTGAGTTGTCCATTAATAAGACAAAATAATTGTCCAGCTAACTGCCGCTAACTTATCAGATTTACAAATTGCATTTATAAAATATAGGTTCAACGCTAGCACAGGACTAAACATAACTAAAGACCCGTACGTATCAGAATAGATCTGACAAACAGAATACATGTGGCAAAGAGAGTCGAACGTATCTAAATATACAAATAAGCAAACAATCCAACGTTTTCTGTTCTTTTATAACTGTAAGAATTTCAAAGATCCATAGAAATTATCCAAGGTAATGTCAAAGGCCCTACCGAAGTACGTCTCAGACCATTCAAATCTAGAAAAGCTTATATCCAAGGACTAAGCCATTTTCTCCTAAAACCCTGAAACACGTGTTCTCTAAAATTTTATTCTCTACAACTTTTTCTTTGGAAGCAACTTTTTATCTCTCATAGTTCTGTAGATTCGGGTCATCCTTACCAATTATGGAAGTGGCCATATGCCAGAATTGGGCCATATTTTCCCAAAACCCTGAAACAAGTATTCGCTCAAATTTAATGCCTTACAACTTCGCCTTTGGAACCAACTTTTCATCTCCCATAGCTCTGGAGATTCGGGTCATCCTGCCCAATTATGGAAGAGGGCATATACTATTATTGAGCCATATTTCACCAAAACCCTAAAACAAGTGTCCGCTTAAATTTAATTCTCTAAAACTTCGCCTTTGGAACCAACTTTCCAACTCTCATAGTTCTAGATATTCGGGTCATACTGCCCAATTATGGAAGAGGCCATATACCAGTATTGGGCCATATTTTTCCAAAACACTGAAACACGTGATCGTTTAAATTTAATTATCTACAACTTCGCCATTGAAACCCACTTTCTAACTCTCATAGTTCTGGAGATCTGGGTCATCCTGCCCAATTATGGAAG